>OZ005649.1:288657098-289257098 GCA_963930645.1 Salticus scenicus
AAACTTTGTATATATACAACTTCCTGCTTATGAAAATTACAGTGAGTCTACACATATCTGGACGAATTGCTACGGGGAGGGGGGGGGCAGAGTGAAGAAAATATTTGTTTTTATATCACCATGCTACATATTTATATTAAACTTTGTACGAGTATCTTTCATTTTATTAAAATTATAGTGAAAGTTACCTATAATTGATAAAGGGGGGGGGGGGGTACTGGGGGCAAATGAAAAATAAAATAATCTTTTTAAAAAACACTTATTACCGTTTGTTTTATTGTTTTATTTGCATTTTGTGTAAATATCAGTTAGTATTAATGAAAAATTACAGGGAGGTACTCAAAAATTCAATGTATGATTCAAATCTGTAAAAAAGTTGCTCAAAAATGAAATTTCTTCTTTTAATCTGTCTCTTTTGTCCATCCACCCCCCTCACGTAGAAATAAAAAACTTACGCTTTCGTTGATGATTAGCATGAGTTTTACAAGGAGAAATTAAGAAAAGTGCCCTTAGTAATTGATACTTACGCAAAATGCAAATAAAACAATAAAACAAACGATAATAAGTGTTGTTTAAAAAGATTATTTTATTTTCCATCTGTCCCCCCCTACCCCCCCCCCTTATCAACTTTAGTTAACTTTTACTATAATTTTAATAAAATGAAAGTGATAGTGGTACAAAGTTAGTAGGTAGCATGGTTATATAAAAACAAACATTTTCTTCACTCTGCCCCCTCTTAGCAAATCGTCCAGATATGTGTACACTCACTGTAACTTTTCATAAGCAGAAAATTGCGTAGATACAAATTTTTTTTAAATCGACAATGCGGTAGTTTAAAGAATAATATATTTTACTTCTATCTGCGTCCCCCTTGTCCCCCCCGCCAAATGTATAATACCCTCATTTTGATCTTCATAAAAGTAAGTGATAGTTACAGAATATGTCATTAAAATCGGTAAAATGGTGATATAAAAAATATTTTATTTTCCTCTGTCCCCCCTCT
Source organism: Salticus scenicus (assembly GCA_963930645.1). Taxonomy (NCBI): domain Eukaryota; kingdom Metazoa; phylum Arthropoda; class Arachnida; order Araneae; family Salticidae; genus Salticus; species Salticus scenicus. Next base: position 288,658,102 of record OZ005649.1, read on the forward strand.
CTTTAACCCCCCCCCCCCCCCAAGTATGTCTGACCTTACTGTGATTTTTTTCACAAATTGTATTCTATTATACAAAGTTTTTGTTTAAATCGATAATAGTGTAGTTTAAAGAAGAATATATTTTATTTCCATCGGTTCCCCCTTGCCTCCCCCCCCCCCGCAGGTATATAATGCACTCATTGTAATCTTCATGAAAATTAAGTGGTAGTTATGGAATATATCATTAAAATCGCTAAAATGGTGATATAAAGAATCACTTTATTTTCCTCTCCCCCCTCTCGTTTAACCGCCCCCCCCCCCCCCCCCCACTAAGTATGTCTGACACTTACTGTAAATTTTTAATAAATTATACGTGATTGTACAAAAAAATTTTTGATCAATAATAGAGTAATATAAGAAGAATATATTTTATTTTTATCTGCCCCCCTTGCTCCCCCCAGGTATATAGTACACTCACTGTGATCTTCATAAAAAGTTAGTGATAGTTATAGAATATATCATTAAAGTAGGTAAAACTGTGATATAAAAGATAATTTTATTTTTCTCTGCACCTCCCTCTTTAACCCCCCCACCCCTAAAGTTTGCCTTACACTTACAGTAATTTTTTCACAAATTGTACGTGATTATACAAAGTTTCATTAAAATCGGTAAGAGTTTATGTAAAACAATTGTTTTCTTTCGATCTGCTTCTGCCCCCCTCCCCCTCCCCCCATCTTCCCCGAGGTATATACTAAATTAATGTTGTACCAAATCAATTGAAATTTCTAAATGTGTAATTTGAAAGCCATTCTTATATATCATTATTTGATATTTATTATTTTGCGATTTGCGAATTGAAAAAGTGCCCTTTTTTCCGGGTGCCCTTTTTTCCAGTGCCCTTTTTTCCGGGTGCCCTTTTTTCCGGTGCCCTTTTTTCCCGGGATTGCTACCAAGAATATAAAAATTTTTTCCCAAAGGAATAAAATCCATATGAGTTTGAGTTACTTTTCCCGCTCAAATTCATGAGGAAACGAACTTTGCTCAGCTCAAGTTCACAATTTAAAAAACGAGCGAAATTCAGCTCAAAACTGAAAAAGTTTTAATTAAACTCATGAACGCGGTCCTGCGCAACACTGATTTAAAACAACGGAACCTCTAAATGATAGAATTTGTTTTCTATTAATAAGTTCTCATGCCCATAAACAAACGTATTGAAAATTTGAGAATAAAAGCCATGCAAAAACAGTGGGTACACTATTCAGAAGTGTTTGCTAAATAAAATTTTACCACGATTAAATTAATAAGTTATAATTAAGAATTATAAGTTAATAAGTTTAATTAAGCGTAAAATTAAAAATTATTTTCATGGTAATTAGTAATTTTTGAAAAAAAAAAAAAAAAAGGAAATTACCTATGAAAGTGTTCACAGAGGATAAGATCTATTTAAAAAAAAAAAAAAAAAAAAAAAAATGTACGTAAAAATGAACTTTTAGTGAGCTTCGCTCGTTTTTAAAAATGAACTTGAACTGAACGCGTTCATTTCTTTCAGACATGAGTTTGAGCGCGAACTAACTCGTTTTTTACACGATGAACTTGAGTTTGAACTAGTTCGTTTTTTTTGTGAACTTGCACAACACTGATATATATATATATATATTATATATATATATATATATATATATATATATATATATATATATATATATATATATAAGGCATGCAGTGACTGTGTTTCATTCCCTATCATATGTTACTATATTCATTTCTTAAAATTTCTTTGGTATAGCTTTAGAATTGTAGCTTCTTGGCGGCTTTTAAAATTTGGTTGTTATTCTGGTGATGAATAAACTGACTATCGCAATTGTGTAAGTAAGGATGTTGGCGAGAAACGTCCGAGCTACTTTGGTGCGTAATTTTAAATTTCACCAAGGAGTCCTGTACTAAAACTGTTCCATTTCCTTAGCAAGATTTATTTGCTACTTTTTTTTCCTTCATTTAACCAATTTATAATTTTTCTTTTTTCACTAGTTTATTTCTTTATTTTTGGCATCAATTTTCTTTTTTTTTTTTTTTTTTTTTTTATAATTATAGAGTTGAAATGGGGTCTTTATTTAATATCGTTTCATCCAATCAGCCGATTGAACTAAAAAATACTGCGTTAGCTATATTTTATCCTGACCAGTTAGTGTACCAGTTTTTATAGTGATCGGTTGAATAATGTAACTTTTTACAACAACCTAAAAATCTGGACAGATACAATAACAAACTCTCAGCTTTATGTATTTTAAATTTAAAAAAAAAATAATAATAAAACTTTGTAGGTTTGTTTAAGATGGTAGACCGCAAAATGGTAACAACGCAAAACAGCTGTTTGTAGATAGTACGACCTGTCGTACTAATAGTTTTCCTTTTTATCTGTCATCATTAACCTTTAAAAATACCACTGTTAACACAATATTATGCACAATGAAAACTTCGTAAATGCTATTTTGAACGCGTTATTTGTCAAAACTGATTCTCAATAAAAATGTTTTATTGTAAATTTGTAAAAAAAATCCCACCTAATATACATCATGCGTCATTAGTTTTTTCGCTTATTCATGGATCAATATCAAATGCTAAATTCCTCAAGACATGTTACTGGCAACTATCGTGTGAGTCTTAGCGATGATAACGTATCCTATAGCACGCAATCCCAGTGCCGAAAAGGTCATAAAACGGATTTTCTTAAGACATGCAAGATATGAGACTTAAAATTAACTATAGCTAAAAGATAGATGTGAATCATTTCGATGAATATAACAGAAAATGATTTTGTGCATAATATAGGGGGAAAAGTGTATATATATATAAATAAGTAAAAATTGTATGTATATAAAGGTATAAAACTAAAATATAAATCATTGTGCATTCAGTATACAATATTTTTTTCAAAAAGGAGGAGTTTCTCAATTCTAATCATTTTTTTTTTTTTACTTTCTTCTATATGTATATAGGGTAGGTGCTCCAGTAACTGGCATGCTCCAGTAATTGACATCTATCCCGAAATAATTAATAAATAAGAAAAATAAGAAAATCATATATTTTACATTTAAGAATTTTAACATATTATGTCGAACACTGGAGCACAGGGTGTTAATAACTGGTAAAATGAATAACTAGCAGTGTCAAACACTGGAACATAGGGGGACAATTACTGATAAAATGAAAAACTGGCAGTGTCAATTACTGGAACATTGAGTGGGTGTGAAATAAAAACTCATTAAAAAAAAATAATTGGTATCAAATGTATGTATTTTAACATATATGTGGCTCTGAATGTCTTTCATACCATATGTACTAACTTAAGATTTCTAAAAATATTTTCTGACGACTAGAACATTAAAAACATCAGAGATTACTCTAAAAGTGTCAGTCACTGGTGCACTTACCCTATAGAGAAAGTATTGGATTCGTGAAAATTTTCGAACTCCAGTTTTCGATGGATTTACACGTTTTGGGATATCCTGAACACGATTTGACTGTTTTTAGAAAATGTCTGTCTGTCTGTTTGTGTGTGTGTATCACAAATTTTGTCGACGCTGTATATCACGAACCAATGAATGAAATTTAACCAAACTTGGAATTTGGTTGGTTTAGTTGGACCCTGACATAAGCTGGTGCTGATTAGATTTGGGGATCATTCGATCAACAGGTGGCGCTGTGATCGCATTTTTTCTAAATTTTTAACATGGCAGTATAGGAAAAAATTTCGTATAAATGTACATAATGGGAGTTATTTTAATCGTGTGATTGTAAAATTATATGAATTATTCATAATAGTAGTAGTTAAGTAGGAAAAAGTTTTGTGCATGTGGGGGTATCGCTTCCCCCCCCCCCGGGGGGGGGAGTAAGTTTTCAATATGGGTATTTTTCGAAAGATCTCGTCAATACCTTAAAATGAATGGTTGAACTATAGATCTGTGATAATTTAAAACAAAGTTATTGATTTTTTTTACTTTTAATGAAAAAAAAACCTTGGAAAAAAAATCGAATTTCTTGTGATAATTGCAAAAAAATGACTTTCTTTGGGCATTTTGTGATATAATTCTGTCGGATAAAAATCGTCTTCATTTATGATGGAAAATAATTTGATAATTTAATAAACAATTTGTATTGAAGAAATGTTGCTTAAAATTATATAGAAGAAAGTCATGTGGTGGCCACATCATACTAGGTTTTTTTTTTTTTTTTTTTTTTTTTTTTTTGGTTGTTGTTGTTGTTGTTGTTACCTCATAATTTTTTAACGGACGTTCCGATTTTGACACTTTTTGTTTTGTTGTAAATCTCTTGGTCTGAAATAGGTCCCATTGTAATATCTTTACGATCTAAAGAAAATACAGAGTGCCCACAAAAGTCATTCCCAACTCTTTTAACTGCTGAACGACTGCAGCTATAGTCATAAAAGTGGTATGTAGATACAGTAAAGTGGCCATGTGCTACGAGATTCAATCGTTTACAGCGACACTTGGTGGAAAACAGCGGAGTTGGCGCTCCTATCTCAAAAACGATTTAAGATAATGTAAAAAAGTGAATTACAAAGTCGAAGAGCATCATTGATTTAATGCAAAAAAACAGTTTATAGACATCAATATTAACACATTGTTTGCGGGAAACAAGTAAACTTGCCATTTGGTGGGAAAATGCCCGACTACATAGTGTTAAAAATAGAATGTTTAAAACGTGTATTTATTTGTTCGCAGTTTCTTACACTATACATATTTGAACTACGTTGCACACATTGTAGAGCAGCGGTTGACACGTATGTTAATGTAAAGTTTAAAGTACAGTTACTGTAACATCAATTAAGTTTAAAGTACAGTTACTGTAACAGCCAATGAGAAATTTCGTATTAAGCTCTTTAGTATACTATTCCTGATTTATGAATTTTTAGTGTATTTAATTTTGATATTTTTTAGGCTGGAGTAAAATCAGAAATTAGCGCTCTATAAAAAGAAATTGTAACATTTGGTATTGGGGAATCGCTTTGCAAGCTCTTCCCACCAATGTCTTCTATATAAAGACGCCCTTAACGGCCACTGTTGGTTGGTTTAACTGATAAAGAAAAAAAATCGAGAATATAGATTCACACGTACACATATGTATATCTCACTTTTGTGGCTGATTTCTTGTTTATTACATAAACGTTTGTGCTAAACATATTAATGGTTTGATTTTTTGAGTGCAGAGTTTATATTAGTGGCTAAGGCACGTAAAATCGATCGTGACTGCTGTGTTCTCCATGTCCCGTTAAAAAAATGCCTCTGATGATTACTCAAGCAGGGAAACCATCCCCTACGTGAATGATCAAAATTGTGATGGCATATCTTTGAGCCACCTCCAAGGTTGAATTCCATTCCAGATCGTCTCCAATAGCCCATCTCGTAGAGCGACGTAAAGCCGCCTCAATCTCAATATGTGTGCAGAGTAGAGTAAAAATATATATGTATATATTTTTTTAATTCAACCTTTTCATTTGAGGTAAAACAATGTCTTACTCCACTGTAATTGTATTTGATGATGTACAAAACTACTTCCTAGTCTTACTTTTTTTTTTTTTTTTTTTTTTGTGTGTGTGTGTGTGTGTGTGTTCTTTACGTGTTTATAATTTAAAGTCTTTTGTTTTACTCCATCACAAAATAAAATGTTAATTTTATCATTAAAAACTCTCTTACATTTTCCGAAAATACTAAATGAGCCGATCTGTCATTCCATAATTTATTAAAATCTCTATCTAAAATATAATATCGCAATATATTCATACTCGAATATTTCATAAACGTGTCTATAGTACTTGTCAGCCAACTATTTTCCAATTTATATTATATTACATAACTTCTCCCCGTAATTAAATAACTAATTCGAAATTCTGAATAACTTCAAATAATGTTTAAAATTAAGGTATATTATCAAAGTTTAATTTATGAATAGCAAAATAGATTTCGTGCATTCGCCAGAAAAGGTATAAAATTAGGTAATATATATGCTGGAAAATGCTATAATTTTAAACAAGAAAATGTTTAAATTACGCATATGTGCATCAAATTAAAGTCATTTCCCAAACTATCCTCTTCATAAATTCCAACTTCAACGATAATTTTCGCTTTATATCTCTCGGAGTGCTTTACGCGTACCTCAATTAAAACCAGTTATTAAATATTAAAAGCGAGCTTCATTTTGTTTACGAAAACAGCTTTCGTGATTTATTTGAATTAATAATTTGATATAAATGATTAAAGTAATTTTCGAAATTAAAAAATTATGTGTAAAGATGAGTTTTTATAGGTTTCTGGTTTTTCATTTATATCCAATGATGAATACACAGTACGATAAAAAATTCTTGACCTCAGCTTTAACTCCTTTTTAACTCCTTGTAATATTTCTCTAACGTGGACCAGATACGATTAAATTTTGTCGAAACGATACGATACGATAGTGATGCAATAATAAAATACCCGAGGATATAGAATAGTATTTATAAATGGACAATGGAAGCAAATGGAAGCACGCGGACTCAGCTCAATAATCTAATAAGAGAAAACTGACGACATATCTCTGATGAGATTATTTTATGAAAAAATGCATGTTTAAAAGTTGCTTCTTCAGAATCTTTCCAAGCGTCACTTTAAACTGAGCAACCGATACTTTAAAGATATATACAGAATATGAATTATTATCATAAATTGACTAAAAAACTTAATTATAAAAAGCATATTAAAAATAAGAAACAGTTTTTTTTTTTTTTTTTTAACAAAAAAATTATGCCAAAATAAATAAATAAATAAAAAGTCACTAACAAACATTTAAAAGCCGCCATACGGGGTCTTAGGGTAACATACAAATGAAACACTTCCAGTTGCAAAGCCATTTGCAGGCGTTAAAAATGTATGACTGCAGTCGGCAGCAAAAGTATCCGAGCACTAGCAAAAATTACTATGTGAAAAATGCCCACTTAACACTGTTTTGTTAAATAAACCCTTGTCGAATCACGTTCTTAGACTGACTAAGAACAGGATTCGACAAGGATTTATTTAACAAATCTGCATTAAATGTACTTTTTTACATAGGAATTTTCGCTAGTGCTCTGCTACTTTTGTTGCCAACTGTATTTGCAAAAAACTTGCAAAATTTACGTCATCGAAATTGCAAACGTTCCGCTTGTATGTAACCCTTATATTGAAACTGTACTGCCTGCAGGAGTAGGAAAACTGGGACATCAAGCATGATTTTTATTTTGAAACCTTTCTTTGAATGATTTTGATTTCACTATTGCACAATATTAACTTGGTTCTTCAATAATTTAGTTTCTGGTAAATTAAAATTTCAATTAGGTGGTGAAATTAGTATAATATTTATGAGTTTTAAATTTTAAAGGTAAATAAGAAAAGAAATAAAGTGTAAAAATTTCAGACAGGTTTGCTAGTATAAAATAAAACAAAATGATGATCGAAAAGAAAAAGGATGGCAAAGAGGAGGAGAATAAATAAGAAAATAGAATCAGATATCAAAGATACTTGATAATTAAAAAAAAAAAAAAAAAAGTGAGCAAGGCCTTTTAAAAGGGTTAATCCTTCAAGTTGAGTATGGAAAAAGGTAAGGTGTAATAAAATTTTGTATAGAATGTCCCACAAGATTGTTGTTGGTAATTTTTGGTGTTTTTGGTGATTTTATTTTTGTGAATACCTTTGTCTGTACCTCAGATTTTGAAATAAGAATTGATATTGTGTCGAATAAAAAGCTTCTTTTTAGGAGGAATCAGATTCTTTTTAATATTTTTCTGTCAACAACAAAAAAAAAATGAAAGAAAGAAAGAAAGAAAAGAAAGAAAATAGATTCTTAGAAATTCCTTGCCATTTAAAGATGTATCCATAATCTAAATGCAACACACATTTTGCATTCTTCTTTGACTCAATATAATATGCAGGGTGATCAGTTTAAAAGAGTACTCGTTGGTTTTTCTTAATACCCTTAAATCTGACGGATGTGGCAACTATTCTAACACTGAAGTATAATTGTTTGAACCTTGTTTAAGTGTGGGAGACAGTTTCTAACTGTTGGACTGTTACAACTTTATTTGTGATGTAAAACAGAAATGGAGACGCACAGTGTTACTTAACCCTGTGATAATTTTATTTTTGAAAAACATAATTTAATTCAAAATTTTTACGTTATTATTCCTTACAGAAAATGTTGAAAATGTTCGCCACCATTTTGAATGCAAACATGAACACGTCGAACCAAGTTTTTTGACACACTTCGCAGCATTGTTGGTGTTATTGACGAGATTTCTTCAGTTACGATCTGTTTTAATTCATCGATGTTCGAAGAACTTTGCTGGAAAACTCTATGAAACGATAATGTAAATGTAAAATAGGAATGATAATGTAAAAAATTTGAATTGAATTTTGTTTTTCATAAGTAAAATTATCAGCGGATTAAATAACATTGTGCGTCTCCATTTCTATTTTACCTCACAAATAAAGTTGTGACAGTCCAATAGTGCTGTAAATTGTTCCCCCACACTTAAACAAGGTTCAAACAATTATACTTCAGTTTTAGAATAGTAGTCACATCCGTCATATTTAAGGGTAATAAAAAAAACCAACGGGTACTCTTTTAAATTGATCACCCTGTATATTCAGATCAACATCTTTCTTCATCATCCAAAGCCATGGAAATGCTATTAAACTATACCTCATTTGTTTGTAAATATAACCACTTAGTTTGAGAAAAGCAGAACATACCATTAATACCACAAAAACCCATCAGCGAAGAATCGCAATTTTTTGATTTCTCGATATCGATTGATAGAATACAATCGAAAGATGCAAAACTATTATTTTTCTCCCAAATATCAAACATTCTGAGAGAAGATTTTTCAATCAAGTGTTGTATTGAAAACACCATAAACAATGTGATAACGTTCTGTTCCTAAAATTAAAATGGATATATTTACTACATCTTATATAATCCTTTGATGCTTTTTCCAAGTGCGTAAGAAAAAAAAAACATTGAAAATAGAAATGCAACAGCAAAATCTTCTTTTAAACTGACATCAACGTCTTTTAAAATGTATTTTGAAAATAAAGTAAATTATAAAATTTAAACGTCCTGAAATCCAATAAATATATTTTTTCTTTCGAAATTACCGGAAACCACAATTAAATTTCTCTTCCTTAATGATATGGTTTTCAATCTCTATTGAAATCTGTGAAATGACTATGAAATTAAGCATGTACTTTCATATGAAAAATACTTTTTCCCTTTCAAAATAAATATAATGCATCCCTTAAAAACTCTTGATAACATATTCAACAAATTTCTTCCATTTCGATAAAAATTACTTTTCTAAATCTCAGTATAAACAGTGTGCATTCTATCAACATTTTATCCTAAAAAAAGCCAACTACACATTCTTCTTTTATCTGAAAATCCACTACAAATTTGTTTTGAGTGAAACAAATTATTTTCACTTCAGAAGATATTTCGAAAAATAATATATCAAAAAGATGAATTTTCTAACAAAATAAAAATAAAAAGGGAAAAGAAAGTATTTAGAATTCGATGATAAATGCAAAACTGGCTGTTTGTTTATTTTCATACATAGAAAAGACATCCTATTGAGTTATGGAAATTGAATTTTCGTATGGTGTCATTCAAGATTCTTATTTGGCCAAGTGCCTGAGAGTTTTGAATCTAATGCGTTATCTGCTTTGTTACTCAAATGTTACAATTTGTTTTGTTTCGACTTTGAAACACCGTAAACGATGCTGATTTATAAATGCTCCATTCAAATGAATCTAAATATATTTATATTGTTATATTTCAGGAATAATTTCTGCCTTTTTTAAACTAAATATTATTAAATTATTCGATAACAAATAATTAAATTTAATATTTGTGCTTCAGTACAAATAGGATTTCTTTTTATATGTTTACAATATAAAACTAACAAAGAAATTGCTCATCAGCTGTTTAATAGGACACAAAAAGTTATAAATTGACAGAAAATAAAATCTCCAAAACAAGAAGGTGTTATGCTAGATAATCAAAATTTTGGAAGCATCGGAAAGATGATGCTTCTTCAGATTTGGCGATAGACAAATAAGAGTAGTGCTAATGGTGACATTATAAAAATGCAATTAACATTTGCTTTAAAATATCGATATAAACTTCCTGAACTTTACCTACTGTTCAGATTGGACATGGTGAGTAGACTTGTGTCAAAACTTTCTCTAAAGAGACGAAGAAGAGATAGTATCTGCAGCTTAATGAGTTTGAATAAGACCGTAAAATATGGCTACGGGAGGATAGATATCCTTTTCCGCAATATCGTAGAAAGACATTGCAGGAAGGAATGTATTCATTGTACATGAATGTTGGCAGCAGAGGTCATAGGAAGGCACTGTCTCAAAAAAAAATAGGATACGACAGCATATGGGCACGACTGACAGATAAAAAAGCCGTATTCGCCATATGACTGATATGCACCTGCAGTAGAAATTAGAGCTTCTGTTGGTACCACAGTATAAATTTATTGCTTGAGCGACAATTTTGAGACTGACACTCTATAGCAATCATATCATTGACTAACTCAGAATCATTGTTGTTTACTATTTCAGTGATGTCCAACTAGAGTTCACTGGCGGGCAGAGTGGCGATCTGTTGTCTTCTCAGACGTGAGCCTTTCTGTCTTGGTGTCAGTGATGGTCATATGGTGGTAAGAAGGAGGCTACGGGAGCATTTGGAATTAAGCTGTCTGCGACGTGAACACACTGAACCTATGACATTTTTTAGGACAGCAGAAACATTGGTAATTCCAAGCAACTTGGCTGAAATTGTATACGTCAGACTAGAGAATTAATCGAGTGTACTGTCTTTCATGAGCAGTATTTCAAGGATGTTTTCCAACAGGATCATGCTCATCTTCAAACTATTGCGGTTACTCAACGTTCTATACTGTGTATCGATATGCTACATTAACCTGCAAGATCACCTGATATTTTTTTCCATCGAACACGTATGGACATGATTGGACAACAAATTCGGCGTCATCCATAAACATTATTAATTGTTGCTAATTTGAGTGATCAAGTGAAACAGGCATGAAACTTTGTGCATATCGAAAATGGGCATACGGCATTTGTACGATAGCACGTTTGCAGGCTTGCATTAAAAATGGTGGCGATTAATGATAGCTGTCATTAACGTACAGCCATTTCACATTTAAAATGACTCTTCTTGCGCATATTGTATCCTATGACGTTGAAACTGTAATTAAATAAATATGTTACCTAGTAAAATATATTGCCTAAATTCTATTTTTCTAAATTAATTTCTTCTTGTTGTTAGGATTTTTTCTACCAATTTATTTATAAACCCATGTAATGCGTCTAAAAAAAAAAACTTTATCTTTTCTTTTAAACTAACAAATGTATCATTTTAGGCAAATTAACGTATTGTTTATTTTCATTATATTACTTCAATTCATTAAAATGTCTACTGAAACTATCCAGATATGTTCTTTCCTTTTTAAAAGTTTCAAAATCATCCGTCTAGCCCCAAAAGTTCCTTCAATAATTTTACATCTATTATTTTCAAAATAACATTTAAAATTATTTGATGAAATATTAACATTTCATCCAATTATCCAAATAATGAAACGAAATATAGATGATTCCCTTTAGATCACGTGACACAAACATGTTGTAGGAACTTAACTACAAATAACTAATTTTCGACGGACCATCTTCGTTGTTTTAATATTTTTAATTTGTACGATCACATACATCAAGTATTTACACTATTTACAACGAAGAATAAGATTTATAATAGGTAGAACATAAAATAATAATTGTGGGCGTCAATAAATTTAAAGTTCTTTGCCCACGTCCATTGTACTTGGCTTCTCATAGCCTTCTACCGGTGATCCGCGACGGGGTGGCGCGCATGCGTCAACATCCCGCCCGGCCTTGCTATGTTGTCATGCAAGAACTTACAATATTTTTTTTTTTGCAAAACTTCAAATTTACAATTTCACATAACATGAATAGATAAAATAATAACAAATAAATGAATGTAACATAATATCAATATTTCGCACAACACATAGAATTAGAAAAAAGATTAACTGATTATAATAAACAGAAATTTTCATAATTAACTAACAAATTTAGAGTAATATATATAATACAGTAAATTAATATAATAAATGTTCATATTCATTTTTACTCCTCGATAGGCAGCACACACAATCTGGAGATGGATCTTTTGTAAATCCCCTTGGTAGTTTTTATATCTACCAATCTAACTTTATTATCCTGACCAGGATATAGCTTTATTACACGCCCTAAAACCCACTTGCATGGTGGAAGATTTTCTTCCCTGACTAAAACCATGTCTCCGATTTTTAAATTTTCTTTATCAATTATCCATTTTCTGCGCTGTTGTAAGTTATTTAAGTAAGAAAGACTCCATCTTTTCCAGATTGCCTGAACTGACTTCGTAATATTTTGCCAAGCACTTAGGCGATTTTTCTCAATATTGATTAAAGAGGGTTCAACAACAGCCGTTATTGGCCTTCCAATAAGAAAATGGGCTGGAGTTAAAACCTCTAAATCTTCAATACTTGAAGTTAGCGGAGTCAGTGGTCTCGAGTTCAAGATCGCTTCCACTTGAGTAACAAGTGTAAGCATTTCTTCAAATGTAAATTTTGAATTACCCGCTATCCGTTTAAAATGGTATTTAAACGCTTTGATATTTGCTTCCCATAGACCACCCCAATTTGGACTCCTTGGAGGAATAAAAACCCATTCTATTTTTTCCTCTGCAAAAAATTTGAATAAGGATTCTTCCTTATCTCTTACCAGTTTATACAAGGCATTTAGTTCCCTGTTGGCGCCTACCATATTGGTCCCATTATCCGAAAATATTTTATGACACTTGCCCCTTCTCGAAATAAATCTTTTTAACGCAGCTATCAGAGCTTGTGAAGTTAAATCACTGATAAGTTCAAGATGTATAGCCTTTGTTACTAGACAAATGAAAATACAAACATAAATTTTGATTTCTGGACCTTTCCTTCCATATTTATTTTTGATTAAAAAGGGTCCAGACAAATCTACCCCAGTTGAATTAAATGTTTTATCTGGCGTTATTCTTTGTTTTGGCAAGTTTCCCATTTTTTGTACACATACTTTCGGATTTGCTTTAAAACAGACTAAACATCTGTGCACAATTTTTTTACAAAGATTTCTCCCATGAATGGGCCAATATTTTTGCCTAACCTGAAACAGAAGATGTTGGGGACCAATATGAAAATATTTTTCATGATAATATTTTACAATTAATTCCGTTAATTTATTTTTTGAAGGAAGTACATAAGGATGCTTAATCGAATAAGATAACTGCGAATTTTGCAGTCTCCCCCCTACCCTTATTAAACCATTGTCATCCAAAAATGGTGATAAATTAAAAATTTTACTTTTATGCGATACATTACCGCCACTTTTCAAGGCAGATATTTCAGTATGAAATTCCTCCTCCTGCAGCTGTTTCAGTAGGAAGTCTTCTGCCTTTGTCAGCTCTTCAGGCATCAGCGGTCCTTTCTTCTTTTCTAAAGGATTTCTTAGATTGTGAAGAAACCTGAAAAGAAAACTACATATACGTAATATTTTTAAAAATCTATTACTACGATTTATCAGATAGTTCAAAATAGTAAAGTCTTTTTTCAAATTTAGAGTCACTGCATTTTCAGATTTTAATTCAGGAGTGTAGTCTTCCTCATTTAGTTCTGAAAAGTCAATAAAAGATTGTTTGTTTTTCGGAAATTCAGGATCTTTCAGAAATTCAGCACCTGTCCACCATGTGGCGCTGGTTGTTAGGCTTTCAGCAGTCATCCCTCGGGACAACAGGTCAGCAGGATTTTCTTTACTTGCACAATGGAACCAAGAGTTAGGGTTTGTCAGGCTGGCAATTTCTTGAACACGGTTGGCGACAAACTGCTTCCATCGGGTTTTAGTACCCTTTATCCAGAAAAGCACTATCTGCGAATCAGTCCAGTGATATTCAACAGAAGGTCTTTTAATGTTTACAGTATTTTTCACTTTGGTGATCAGACGAGCTGCGACCAGGGCACCCAATAATTCAAGGCGAGGTAGTGTAACACCGCTGAGGGGAGCTACACGGCTCTTGGAAGTCAAAAGTTTTACTGAAATACCATTTTCTGATTTTGTTCGTACATAAATGGCAGCGCCATATGCTTTTTTGCTAGCATCGCAAAAACTATGTAATTCAACTACATCTTCTGGGGAAGTGGCATCAAGGATGAATCTAGGGACTTCAAGCTCTTTTAACAAGGGTAATTCCGAACACCATTTCATCCACTCTTTTTCGATATTTGGTGATAATGATTCATCCCATTTGGTTTTAGTTGTCCAGATATCTTGAATGATAATTTTTGCCCTGACAGTGAATGGAGAAATTAACCCTAAGGGGTCGAAAATTCTCCCTACGGCTTGAAGAATGGTACGTTTTGTAATTTTATTTATGGATATAAAGTTCAACAAACTCTTGATATCTACAATCAAATTATCTTTATTAGTATCCCAAGATAGTCCCAAGATCTTTGTCTGATTTATACCTAAGCTGATGGTAGATTCTACAGGGTATGTATCAAATTTTTCGCTTTTCCACTGCTCTGTTAATTCGGTATCGTTACTTATCCATTTTCTAAGGGACATTCCTGCGGCTTCCATAATATATTTTGCACTTCGTGATAATTCAAGTGCTTCGTTAAAATCATTACCTCCAGAAATTAAGTCGTCTACGTAAAAACATTTATCTAAAAGTCGAACAGTAGCGGGAAATTCTTCTCTATACTTCTCAATGTGATGTCTAATAGTAGCAGCGAGTAAGAATGGACTTGAACACACCCCAAAATTAACTCGATTGAAACGATAAATCTGTAATTTGGGTTTTTTGTGTGCATGCGGTTCTTCATCACTCCAGAAAAAACGAACAGCGTCTTTATGTTCATCAGCGAGACAGATTTGTAGAAAGGCTTGTTTAATATCAGAACAAAATGCTATTTTGTTTAATCTAAAATTAATTAAAACATCCAAAAGATTCGGATTTAAATTTATCCCCTGCCATAGGCAATCATTCAGTGACAGCTGATTATTTTGATGACTCCCTGCATCAAATAAGATTCTTGTTTTGGATGTTAAGCGACCTTCCTTTCTTACTGCCTGATGAGGCAAATAATAAATAGGTTTGTTTAAATTATTTTCTGCTGTACTGGGTTCAACTATTTCTATTATTTTTTGATTTACGTAATCACGAATAATCTCTCTATACTGTTCATATAATTCTCTATCATATTTAAAACGTCTCCATAAACTTAAAAATCGTTGTTTCGCTAACGTGTAATTATCGGAAAGTTCATTATAGGGTCTTCTAAAAGGCAAGTGTACAACGTAGCGTTTGTTTTTAAACTGAATCGTTTCATTAAAAATTTCTATAGCTTTATCACTTTCTTTTTGAATTGGATCGTCTCTTATTCCAATGCTTTCTAGATCGAAAAAGAGTTTAAGAGTGCTACTAAGGGAATCGTCTGACAAAACGAAACACTGTTTCGAATTATTCAGTTCTGTTTCTTCAACCTTTCCACACGCTAGCCATCCAAATTCGGTTTCCTTAAAAAACAAATCGTCATTTATTTTATAAGTATTATCCTTTAAAACTTTGAATAATATATCTGCACTGATTAACGCTTCTATTTCATTCGGTTCAAAAAATGTCTCGTCACTCAATTTCAAAAATTCTGGAATTTTTATGTCTGAAATGTTTAATTTATTGCATGGTGTAAGCCCAGTTATTTTATCCACAATCAAAAATTCTACTGGTTCACTAAAGGAACAATCTTCATTTGAAATAAAGGTATCTAATTTCCACTTAATATTTTGGGTCAATCCATTCAAACCTGAAACTGGAGTTTTTATTTTTTCTCTTTTAATTCCTAAACATTCACTCATCTTTTCAGTTAAAACGCACACATTTGAAGCCGAATCCAGAACGCATCTTATTTTTATTCTTTTTTTGTTTTCGCATTGAACATAAATATAAGCTGTCGAAAACAGAATACTTTTTCTATTTTCTTTTAAATATCTGCTATTATTACTCAAAACGGAAGCATTTAATTGCGCAACCCTTTTGTATTCATCTGAGTCTGGAACCGGGGTTTTGGCGCCAGAAGAAAAACATAATAATCTGTTGTGCTTCATTCCGCAGGTGCATTTGAATTTTGATAAGCAATCATTTTTCTTATGATTTTGCCTAAAACAAACCTCACAAAGCTTGTGAAGGCGTATTATACTTAATCTTTCGTTAATGTTTAATTTCAAAAATGCATCACATTTATAAATAGGGTGATAAGTATTTTTACAAACAACACAATTTTTGTTTTTATTTTCATGCATCTCTTGTACTTGGCTTCTCATAGCCTTCTACCGGTGATCCGCGACGGGGTGGCGCGCATGCGTCAACACATGTATTTCAGAAAATCTTTTCATTTAGAGTAAAGAAGTTTTTTCTAGTTTGAATTTCGGATTAAATATCATGGTGTTCGTTCTCAAATACATAAATGAATCGGGTAAAAATTAAAATATTAGTAAAATATGAATATGTTTTATACAGGAATTACTTTAATGTGTTAACGCCCAACTGAATTTAAATCATAAAAATAAGTTAAATTATGTTTAAGACATCAATATTAAGCTAAGATAGAAAAATAATTCCAACTCCATCGTTACAGATCGAGATATAATTGTGAATAGTATACTGAAACACATGAAAAATGCAAAACTGATCATTATTGATTTACTTTTAAACACAGACTTTGAGGTCAAATACGCACATTTAATTTTCGTGCAATCTTATTCAAGAATTCTATTTAGGCGAATCCCAAGGAGATTTCAGTTTCATGCTTTTATCTACTTTACAATTTAAATAATCAATTTGCTTCGTTTCAACTTCGAGCAGTGTAATTTGCTTTGATTTACAAATGTAATTCTGATTATCCTAAATGCAAAATTACGTTCGGATTTTATACTAATTGTTTTCACAAATAGTTTCTCTGCATAAATGTCGTACTTTTTGTAACAATTTGAACAATTTGACTCTACTGAAGAGACCTCACTTTTTCAATAGATTTCTAATTTCAGTTTTCAATTAGAGATGACTTGTTACAGTAACTTCATATCAGTTTTTTTCTCACTCCTCCTAAGCGATCTTCAGATATTCTTTCAGTGTTCGTGGATGGCGTCTTCCTAATAAACCTTTTAAAAGCCAAATGCACTTCAGTAGAGACGTGAAGCGTCAGGGCATTTTAAAAGTATTTTTTCAAATGAGATATATTCTATTTCTTTAACGTACACAAACATCAAACCGTCTCAATTATATATATTAAAAACGAACACGTTTTATTTATGAGACAAAAAACTTTTAAGTTAAAATACATTTTTAAAAAAAACAAAAATTACATATAAAAACAATTAAAATCAGACGTTTCGAAACCCGTCCGGGTTTCCTCATCAGTAATTACAACACAATATGCAAACAGGACATGAACACTCAAGGAATGTAAAGGAGTACAGAATATTGAGGAGCCAGTGCGCATGCTTCATTGATAGTGTGGAGATGCTTGGCAGTGTGCCAGCTCTCAAGGAAAATACGCGATTTATAATTATGAACACCAGAATTTAAAATTTTTATATTATCGAAGTCAGGAATATGATCGGTTTCTATTGAATGGATTACAATTTTAGAATTTTGGTTGCAATTTTTAAAAGATCGTCTGTGTTCTTGTAGTCTAATTTTTGCTGTACGGCCAGTTTCACCTATATAAACAGATTTGCAATTTTTACAAGGAATTAAATATATTACACCAGTTAAATCCAGAGAAGGGGTTATGGGTTTAAAGTTGAAAAGGACATTTTTAATTGTTTAATTGGCCGGAAAGCAGTATAAATATTATGTTGTTTAAGTAATTTAGAAATAAATTCTGAAGGAAAACCAAAATATGGCATAGAAATATAACTGTTTTTATGAATAAGTGAATTTTTCATTTTCATTGGAGTAGAGGGGGAATTTGCAGGAGGAAACGAAGGAGGGGAGGAAGCTGATAATGTTTTCACGATAAATTCGTTTTAACCAATTAAGAGGGTAATCGTTATTTATTAAATCCTGGAATTTTTTTTTTTTAATTTCCAACTTAAAAAGTGTCTCGTTACTGCATAACCGAAGAGCTCTATTGACCAATGTTCGGAAGACTGCAATTTTATGCGAATTAGGATTAGCGGAATGAAAATTTAGATATTCACCTGTAAATGTGGCCTTACGATAAACAGAAGTTTGAAAAATGCTAGGTGAATTCGAAATGCGTTCAACGAGAACATCAAGAAAAGGCAAACTGTTATTCTGTTCTATTTCCAAAGTGAATTGAATTTCTGGGCATAACGAATTAGAAAAAGTAACGACTTCATTTATATGTTTTTCTTCAATTAATAAAAAAAATGTCATCTACGTATCTTCGCCAAAAAGGAATTTTATCATTTAAACTATCATTTATTTTATTTTCCAAAAACTGCATAACTATTTCTGCTATGCAAACACTAGCAGGTGAGCCCATAGGCGTGCCACGAATTTGTTTATAGTATAAATCATTAAACTTGAAGCAATTACAAGATAAGCAGAAAAAAACTAATTTAAGAATTGATTCAATATTAAGAGTAGAATGAGTAGTATCATTAGGATAAATTTTTCTTATAATATCACAAGCAAATTCAATAGGGATGGAAGTAAAAAGAGAAACAACATCTAAAGAAATCATTATACAGTTTGGGGGGGCATTAAAATTTCTTAATTCAGAAACAAACTGAAAAGAAGAATTTAAACTAAAGGGTGAATTTAAAGTAAGAGGTTTAAGCAATGACGAAATAAATCTAGCAAGGTTAGAAAGAGGGGAACGGGAGTAATCAATTATAGGTCTAAATGGAATACCAGGTTTATGTAATTTTGGCAACCCATAAAAATTGGGAGCCATACCAATATAACATCTTAAAGATTTAGCTGTAACATTATCTATTTGATTATTTTTCTCTAATTCACTGATCATTTCATTAAGATTATTTTGTATTGAAGGAGTGATATCTTTATTTAAAACAGCATATGTAGATAGGTCATTTAAAAGTTCTAAACATTTGTCAATGTAATCTGATTTATCCATAATAACCAGGTATCAGCTTTTGTAAAGATTATCGTATCATCTTTAGAAAGAGGTTTTAAAACAGCGAAATCATCAGTATAATACTGGGATTTTGAATGCACTTTACATTTTAACAGAGTTTTGGTGATTTCAGTACGAAGTGGATGCGTCATTAGCTAAACTGGATCCTGCTATTACGCATCCACTTCGTAAAATTGGTAAAATTTCGTACATTATAGCTGCTTAAGATTTTCTTTCATTTTACAAAAACTAAAATCTGACGACTGCTCTCTACACGTCTTCACTTGTTAGCTGACTGCCAGTTACTGACACTTTCAGCAGGCGGGAAAATATTCACGAATGCGTATGAGTGACCCATCTATATCTACACTGAAGAAAGTCTCTCTCGCTTCATTGGTTTACAAATAAGATTCTATAAGGTTCGATACTTTTTTAACACCCGTCTTACCGCTAGCGCTAGCGCGTAGCCTCAGAGACAAAATGTCTCTATTTAAGTTTAATGCAAATTCTTTTTTTTTTAATGTATATAAATTCTGTAAGGTAGTAGTGTCTAACCGTGACTCGCGGCCCCCATGTAGAACGCAAACATATAAATAGGCTCCCGCCAGCCATTAATCACTCTTCTACTAATATAATACTCAAAAGCCCAGAAAATAAACGCATTGAACTTTTTAAACAAATGGAACTGATAACTCATTTGCCAACTTTTACACATTTTGAACACCATTACTTTTATAGAACTTTTTGCGTATTTAAAGTTTAAACTTTTTCAGTAAATAAAGAAAAAGAAAACTGGTTTAAAATAGTAGTTTTTCCAAAATGCATACAATTGGCAGCTATGCTATTAAATGTAAAAACATATTTAGATATTTAACAATGAGATGTTTTTTAGATGAGCTATATCTTAATGAGGTATTTGACAATTTTAAAAATAATTTTATTCTTGTATTAGTAATTAGTTTATTAGCATGTGCTTTTTGTTGTTTTCATGGGTTTTACACTTTTCTAATTTTTTTTTTTTAACAATTAACGGCAATATAGTATACTCTGAACATTCAAAATAAAAGTATGGGTAAAATCCCTTATAATATTCCTTCTCTTTGCGAAGCAATATTATAAATAAAAATAATCGTTAATAAAATGATTTTTATTCATCCACTCAATTTCAAATACATTTTTTTTTAACTTATAGTGGATGGCACTTAATGTTAATAGTTTTTTCAAATATTAATTCATTAATTAAATTTAATTATTTAATTTTAGTTTTATATTGGAGAATTCAAGATGTTGATTTGGATATCCACAAAATCCATGTGCACAAACACATATGGTTGATCTTGATTCAAGAGATTTCATCACAAATGGCGAAAGATACTTTAAGGGCCCTCTTCACTCACCGCCGCCGGAATCCGAAGCTAATGTTATTCTATGGGAAATTTTTCTTTACAAATAACTTAATAACTAATACATATTTTTAAATTCTGTTTTCACATTCTGAAAATTCCTAGCTGTTAAATTGACGGACCTTTTTTAAAATATTATTTTTTTTTTAATTTTTTATATTTTATTTTGAAGCTGCAAAATATGAATTTTCGATATGTGAATTTTTTTCATTTTGCAATTTCAAAATAAAATATTAAAAATTAAAAAAAATACAGTTTTAAAAAAGGTCCGTCAATTTAACAGTTGTTGATTTTCTGAATTTGAAAACAGAATTTAAAAATATGCATTAGTCAATAAGTTATTTGTAAAGAAAATTTCCCCATAGAATAACATTGGCTCAGGCTTCCGATGACGGTAAGTGAAGAGGGCCGTTAAACAGAGTTTTAGCTGTTTGTAATGAAAATTGAAATCAACAGGCAGTAAGCTCAATCGGCATAATGAAAGGATTTCAGTATTTTTCACGTGAAGGGGAAGAATGCGGGTTCAATTCTTGCGAAAATCAATAATTTCTAATTGTTTAATAAAAAGTAATTAAAATAGAAATTTTCTTTGTTGACGTAAGTAGGAATGATCTCTTTCCATCTGACGTCAGAGATTGCATGATAGATGAAACAAACAGCAGACGAAATCTTGCATATCTATAGCGATTGCTGAAATAATATATTTTCTATTCTTATTTTTGATAAATATGTACTTATTCGCAAGTCAATCCGAGGATTTTTGCGGACGTTATTGCAGTACATACAAATTGTTTCCGTAAGCCGCAATGATAAGAAAACTTTTCGTGTGTCCCTGTTCCCTGTACACGAACTGCTAAAGGAATACATACCCAAAACTAGACAGCTAATTCCGTGTGGCTCATGAGCATGCGTACCAAATTACAAGTCAATAGCGTGATTTTTATGGGACGTTATCGCGAGAAAAACAGACGGAACCCAAAATCTTTTTGGGTCTCCACATGGAGGCCTCCACTGACGTTTCGGTAATAATATTTTTATATTCTGATTGAAGTATGTTACGTCTAATATAGTACTTCAAGTTTTTTTTAAATGACATTGTATTATTTTAAAAATCTAAACATATGATGTGCAAATTTTTTCCAATTTTATTAAGGAAACCTTTATATCTCTATGATTATACGCGTTATTGACATAAAAACAAATACAGGAAATTAAAAGAAGCCTTATCAAACATTTTTAGTTCCCCATCATACTATAGGTATGGGGAACATAGGTAATCGTGAAAATTTTCAACCTCGGTTTTTTGACTTTTTTACACGTTTTCAGGTGTGAGGAATCCGAAAATGACAAAATTTGTATGGTGTCTGTCTGTAGGGTGTCTGTTAGTGTGTTAGTCTGTTAGTGGGTTAGTGGGTTAGTCCGTTAGTCCGTTAGTTTGTTAGTCTGTATACACGATATCTCAAGAACAAATTGTCGCAGAGAGGTCAGATCAGTTTTAAAATATTACTTTCGACACTGGCAAGAACCCTATTCATTTGCAACATTCGAATTTAAAAACTTCATCAGTTATTCGAAATTTACGATTTTCTTAATATGGGAGAATAGGACAAAAATTCACTTAAACGTGCATTAAATGGAAACTTTTTACTGTAAAAATGTCAGACCAGTTTTAAAATATCAGTTTTGATGCCGAAATGAACATCAGTAACTATAAATATGCTACTTTGAAAATTTCGCAAGTTATTGGAAAAGTTACGAATTTCTTAACATGGCAGTATAGGGCAAAATTTCACATAAACGTCAATTTTGAGAGATATTTTCATCGTAAAGATGTCAGACTACTTTTGAAATAATATTTCGGACACTGGCATGAATATTAATGACTATGAATTTTCCAATGTAAAAATTTCGTAAAATATAGGAAATTTACGAATTTTTTAACATGGCAGGATAGAGCAAAATTTCACATAAACGTCAATCTTGAGGGATATTTTCATCGTTAACATGTCAAATCACTTTCGAAATATTATTTAGGATACTGGCATGAATATCATAGACTATGATTTTTCCAATTTAAAAAATTCGTAAGTTATTTGGAATTTACGATTTACTTAACATGTCAGAATAAGGCAAAATTGAGCATAAACTTCCATTTTGAGGATCATAAATACATTAGACAACTTCAAAATTACATTTATGATATTTCTTTGAACATGATTGAATACAAATATTCTAATAGGAAAAATTCGTAAATTATTCGTAATTTACGATTTCATCATCATAGCGAAATTGTAAATTTTTCATATAAATATGAATTTTGAGGATTATTGCATTGGAAACAGTAGCATGAAAACTAAACAATGGAATCGACCCTGATAAAATATATTAATAGATTAGAATAAGATAAATATATTGAAGTGAACGGTGGATAGCCTATTAGGCGGGGATTTCATTCTGACACTGTATCAAGCTTTGGCCAAATTCATTTCTTTTAACATGATCATAAAATGACTCGCACTAGAAATTTATGAGAACATAAATATGATAGGGAACTGAGCAGAGTCCACCTTGCCAACTAGTTTATTAGATATTTGCTCTCAAACATTTTGTTCGTTTATTTAATTTGTCATCGGACCCTTTTTTTCCTTTGGGACAAAATTTTCAATGAAACATATGTGGTACAATATGTTCATTATACCGAAAAAGAATTCATCGGGTACTTCTATAGATATTCGATAAAACAGCTAAATTTGAAAGTATCTCTTTATCTTGTGATCATCTGTACTTTCAAATTTCACATATGAAGGGAAAATAAAAAATAAAAATGTTTTATAAAGTACAGCAGAAATTGTTTCATTAAACAATGCTGATATACAAAATGGATTCCCAATTTTAAGCGATTTTTCTAAGTTCTACTAAAAAACAAAAATTTGTTAAGATAGAAATGTGAACATATTTAGAGTCACACTTGTAAATCAATATCATTACATTGCTCAAAGTCAAAGCAAAACAAATTAAGCATTTAGTCATAAAGCAAATTAAAGAATTAGATTCAAATCTCTCAGGGTCACGATCAAATCGGAATCTTAAAAGTCACCATATGAAATTTTAATTTTCATTATTCAATAGGAAGCCTTTACTACGAACTGAAATAAACAAATAAACGTGTTTGCATTTATCATTCAGTTTTGTAAACATCTTTCAAATGTGTATTTCAAAATATTCATCATGTTGATTTATTTTTTATTTATTTTTTACTTCCTTATACAAAGTATAAGGAAGTATAGTAATCCCGATTTGCGAAATGGATTTTGTATTTCACATTGCTCGAAAACGAATGATCGCTGAATGTTGCCAATTTATACGTGTGACTGTCATGATGTATAGTTGTACACCTGCAAGTGTCGTCTGAACACGAGCTCTCGTTTTAGAGATATAAGCGATTTTACACGATTTTTCGTGACGTCTGTATGTGTGTGTGTGTGTCTGTGTGTGTGTCTGTGTGTATGTCGCATAACTCAAAAACGGTTGGACGTAGAAAGTTGCGAATTGGTACATAGGTTTGTTATAACATCTAGTTGTGCACCTCCCGTTTTGGACTTTGTATGATTTTCCGTTTTGGAGATATTTAGGAAAATTAGGTTCATAATGACAAAAATACATAGGTTTTGGCCATAATGTATCAAAAAACGGTAATAACTCAAAAACGGTTGAACGTAGAAAGTTGCGAATTGGTACATAGGTTTGTTATAACATATAGTTCTGCACCTCCCTTTTTGGACTTTGTATGATTTTCCATTTTGGAGATATTTAGGAAAATTAGGTTCATAATGACCAAAAATACATTGGTTTTGGCCATAATGTATCAAAAAACGGTAATAACTCAAAAACGGTTTGGACAAATCTTGCAATTTAACTGACTTCCCGACTAGCTAGACATTTGAAACTTTCAGAAAAGCTCAGAACACGTTTACAATGCGTTTTTTTAATATTTTTGGCCAACTGTTTCCGATACCTGCTGCCTTCGGCAGCGTTACCAGTACAAATCTTGCAATCGATTTTTAACTAACTTACCGACTAGCTAGACATTTAAAACTTCCAGAAAAGCTCAGAACACGGTGACAATGCATTTTTTAAATATTTTTAGCCAATTGCTTCGTGTCACTGCTGCCTTTAGCAGCGTTTATATGATTCAACAGAAAATCTATTTAACTAACTTCCCGTTCCCGACTAGTTAGAGATTTGAAACTTCCGGAATAGTTCAGAAACACGGTGAAAATGCATTTTTTAACACTTTTATCCAATTGTTTCGGATCCGAAGTCCCCCCCCCCAAGGCAC
Source organism: Salticus scenicus (assembly GCA_963930645.1). NCBI lineage: Eukaryota > Metazoa > Arthropoda > Arachnida > Araneae > Salticidae > Salticus > Salticus scenicus. Next base: position 288,683,147 of record OZ005649.1, read on the forward strand.
AACTTTGACATGAGTCCCCCCCAAGGTACAACTTTGACATGAGTCCCCCCCAAGGCATAACTTTGACATGAGTCCCCCCAAGGTGCAACTTTGAAATAAGGCCCCCCAAGGCCCAACTTTGACATGAGTCCCCCCAAGGCACAACTTTGACATGAGTCCCCCCCCCAAGGATTTTAAAATGAGTCCCCTCAAGGCACAATTTTATTTATTTATTTATTTATTTATTTTTTTTTACGTATGCATGCATTTTTTTAAAATATTTTTAGCCAACTGTTTCGGGTCCAGTGACAATATTTTTTAACATTATGTATATTTCTAAAAGTGTATAAGGAAGTCATGTGGTGCCCACATCAGATTTTTTTTCCAATATCAGCTGAAGTGAAAATAATTTGCTTTATCAAAAACAGATTTCTAGTAAATCCGCTCGTGCAGAAAGGAAATGTGTAGTCAGCTTCTTAACAAATTTTAGGTTGATTTCTTTTGAAATCGACCTACTGCAATCACTTCGTTTATCTATCTATCTATCTATCTATAATGAAAATTTTGTCAGCACGATAACTCCTGAAATAATACTCCAAATCGAACCAAATTTGGACAGCGAGTTTATCATATAAATATGTTGTATGAGTTCGTTAACCAAGTTGCTCCGACTTTTTGTTTTCAAGTGGGGGCCACTTGAAAATTTCAAATCCACATTGAAAATAATCTGGTGTGTCACTCACACGGCTTTCTCTTACCCTGAAATTTCATACTATAAATACAGATTGCAGATTAAAAGGTAAGATAACGAGTACTGTTATGTAAACCTGTGTTAAACAATTCATATTAGGCTTCTGAAAAGTTTTATATGATAATTAGTTCTGTGTGAGGGGGACTACCGCCCCCCTCAACCCCCCGTTTCATTAATGCACCTACATTTATATAGAATTTAATCCGGCTATTAAAAAATAATTCTGTTTTTAAAAAATAATTTATTAAAATTATTATTTAAAAAAATTATCTTTTATGATAATGAAGACGATTTCTATATTAGAGAATTAGTATAACACGTTACCTTCACAATATGTTTCCTTATAAAAATTTCTACCATTTACTGACTAAAGTTCGCTTGTTTTTTTTTTTGTTTTTTTCCTTATTTATGCAATACTTCTTTACGTTAGTAGTATGCTTTAGTAAAAATATATGAACTTTCGACTTAAACAAATATATTATTCTTTAAATCTTCTAAATTAATTTTATTTAGAGTTCCTCAATAACTTTCCAGTTTAAATGGCGTGAATTTTTAGTTTCTCAAGCTTCTCATAAGAAATGACAATTTAGTTCTGCAGAAATACAACGTATGATCAAAAATATTAAATAGTAGACAAACCTGTACAAGAGTAACCTTTTTTACAATATATTTTAACTGCATACGTCAGTGTTTCCCTGAAAAAAACAGAACAAACAATTTGTTGTTCGTTTTCTTATCGAATCTAGATAAGCAAATTACGCATGCAATTAAGTCTTTTTTTTTTTTTTTTTTTTTCTTCAAAAAAGGGGCTAAAAGGAGAGAATAGATCTATACTAAATGTGTTCAAAAAGCATAGAACCTTTAGTTTGCAAAAATACATTTATTGATTTATAATTCGTTCATTTAGTTTATATATTCGTATTCATTTAGTATTATATTCGTTTCATTTAGTTTAGTGCAGTCTATAGACGTTAAACTCTACTTTCCTGCAATTTCCCCCATAGACGTAATGTATTAGAATTCTCTTGATTGTCCCTGTACACGAACCATTTGCTTGATCTTAACGAAAAGCTTACTGTAGCATCCCTATATGATACACATTTAGAATACCAAGTTTGAACTTTCTGCCATAATTTGTTTTTGAGATATGCTGATAACAGACAGACACACAGACATACAGACACACAGACACACAGACATACAGACATACACACAGACCATTTGCTAAAAACATGATTTTCGTACTCAGGGGACCTCAAAACGTGTAAATATTACAAAATCTCGCGTTCGAAAATTTGACCCAAAAACAATACTTCTCTACCTTATGGGTAAGAGAAAGTAAAAAGGGTATTTGAGGCGGGATTTTCTTGAATTTGATGTAAATATAGACCACATAAGGGTCTCAATGAACTTTATTAATGAACTTTATCTGTCATTTTTAGGAACAACTATAGTATTTCCCCTCAGCTAGATTTGGCGATTTTTCGTTGGCGATTATGGCTAAATCATAAATCTAAAAATCATAAATCATATAGCATAAATGATAAAATCGTAAGCTAAATTATAAATCACAAAATCATAAACCCAAAATAAATAGCATGCAGGCTGCCATATTATATCGCAAACAATCCAGAACGGCATCGTAATCGTTCAAATCGACGCCAAAGAAAAATCGCCAAATCCAGCTGAGGGGAAATACTATAGTTGTGCCCATTTTTAACAAAGTGGCGGAAATTTTAAGTTAAGCGGGACCACTTGAAATCAGGCTACCACTTGAAAACTTAAAATCCCAATAACTTCCGAAATAATACTCAAACTCGAACCAAATTTGGACAGTGTACTTATCTTATGAATATCTTGAATGAGGTTGTTAATCAAGTTGCTCCGCCATTTTGTTTTCAAGTGGAGACCACTTGAAAATTTCAATTTTACATTGTAGCGTATTCCAAATTTCTTTTAATTTTGATGTATACATAGACCATATAAGTGTCTCAATCAAGTTTATTAATGAAATTTATCCGCCATATTTAACAAAGTGGCGCATATCTTAAGTTAAGGAAGGCCACTTGAAATCAGGCTACCACTTGAAAATTTAAAATCACGATAACTTCCGAAATAATACTCCAAATCGTACCAAATTCGGAAAGTGAACTTATAAATAATTTGGATGAGTTTGCCAATCATGTTGCTTCGCCATTTTGTTTTCAAGTGGAAACCACTTGAAAATTTCTTTGAATTTTGATGTATACATAGACCATATAAGGGTCTCAACCAAGTTATTAATGAACTTTAACTGGCCTTTTTTGGAAAGTACCGGATATCTTCTACTAAGCGGGCCACTTGAAATCAGGCTCCCACTTGAAAATGTAAAATCACGATAACTTCTGAAATAGTACTCCAACTCGAACCAAGGAGTAACTTCAGTATATCCCCACAACGATATTTGGCGATTTTTTGTTGGCGATTATGGCTAAATCATAAATCTAAAAATCATAAATCATAAATGATAAAATCATAATCTAAATCATAAATCATAAAATCATAAATCCAAAATAAACACCATATAGGCTGCCATATTATATCGCAAACAGTCCAGAACGACATAGTTATCATTCAAAACGGCGCCAAAGAAAAATCGCCAAATTCAGCTGTGGGGATATACTGAAGTTATACCCGAACCAAATTTGGACGGTAATATTATCATTTAATTTTCTTGAACGTGTTCACTGGGCATCTTGTCCCGACATCTTGTTTCTAAGTTGCAGCCTCTTGAAATCACACTGCCAGTTGAAAATATGCCATCACGATAACTTTTAAAATACTAAACTGAGTCAAATAAAAGCTGGATAGTGAACTTATAGTTCAAATATCTAAGATAAGTTTACTTGGTGGTGACTTGATCCGCAATTTTATTTCGGAACAACTTCAGTATAACCCCACAACAATATTTGACGATTTTTTTGTTGGCGATTATGGCTAAATCATAAATCTAAAAATCATAAATCATAAATGATAAATGATAAAATCATAATCTAAATCATAAATCATAAAACATAAAATCATAAATCCAAAATAAACAACATATAGGCTGCCATATTATATCGCAAACAGTCCAGAACGACATCGTTATCGTTCAAAACGGCGCCAAAGAAAAATCGCCAAATTCAGCTGTGGGTTTATACTGAAGTTATACCGATTTATCCTTCAAATATCTCAGATAAGTTCGCTAGGCATCTCACTATATCTCACTCCGCTTTTTTTCAAATGATGCCACCTGAAAATTTCTCATGACGATAATTTTTGGAATACTGATTTAATTTAAACTAGAAATGGAAAATGAACTTATCATACAAATATATTGGATGATTTCGCGGAGCAAGTTGTTTCGCCATTTTGTTTCCAACTCGCAGCCACTCAGACTGCCACTTGAAAATTTGCCATAATAATAACTTTTGAAACACGGCAATGATTTGAACCACAGTTGGACAGTGAAACTTTGCTTCAAATATCTTGGATGTGTTTGCTGGGAAACTTGTTCTACTATATTGTTTCCAAGTGGCGGCCACTTGAAAATTTGTTATCACGGTAACTTTTGAAATATTTAATCAATTCAAATCAAAGTTGAAAAATGGATTTATCATTCAAACAACAAAAATCTAGAAATTTCACGTAACTCATGAACCAGTCACGTTATTGCGTTTATCTTTGGTTTACGGTAATAAGTATTGTTTCGTCAAAAGTCGCCAAATTTGGCGCCATGGAGAAAAGTCGCCAAATTTGGCGCCAAATCCTTTACCTGCTTTGATATTTTTAATGCGTTTTTAAGGAAAAATTAGGCTATTTTAATGCTAAAACAAACTAGAAATGCAGAAAACTAACGTTTTATCAACTTACTAAGCCTCTTTGAAAGAATTTCTGCAAAAAATAAATAAATAAAATAAAATTAAAGTAAATTTGCAACGATGTCTTAGATGAGAAACTTTCAGCCATTTTGATCCAAGTGGCAGACACTAAATTTTTCAACACGATGACTTTTGAGATTTTGAATTAATTCGAACTATGTGTGTACAGCAGACTTATCTCACAAACGCATTTGATATATTTGTCAACTTAACCCACCATTTTGTTTCCAAGCGTCGGCCACTTGAAAATTTTAAATTCACATAAAGAGGTATTTATGAACCGATTTGTTTAATGCACATCAATATTTCTACCAAGTCCATTAATAATTTGTAGCCGCCATTTTGAAACAGAATGATGGCTACTTGATAAGAAAAAAGAAATCAACCTAACCTTCCGAATAAGCCGGAAGGACTTGTTTATTTTTCAAAATGGTTTTTAATATAGTAAAAAATAATAGTTAAATATATCATTGAGAATATTTTGTTTTATTTTTATTTATTTATTTATTATAAGCTGATGCCAATCCGCGTTTGTAATTATCGATAGATGGCGCTTTTACAAGTGTTAATGTTAGTAAATATAATAGCCACGTGTATTTATTATTGTTGTGTTTGTGTTGCTACTTGCTATCTGTTCTATAAATTTTCTGCCATCACATCATGGAATATCGATTGCCTTTGGAAAAAATATTTCAATTTATTCAAAGTTCGATCGGAAGTAGATGCTAACCAAAGATGAACAAATACTAGTTTCTAATCATCTGATTTTGTGCGGCGTGAAATCGAAAGATGATAATACTGTTATTATAGAAGCAGTTTTCCTCAGATCCACTGCTGTGAAGAAAAAACCCCACACACAATTAATTGTTCTTTAATGAACAATGAAAATATGTGGGACATTAAAGATGTTGAATGTTCCTGCAAAGCAGGTAAAAACAATACCTGCAAACATTACGTTGCAGTTTTGTTGTATGGTAATAGGTAAGTAGTTTGTTATTTTCTTAATACATCATCGTTCCATTTTATTTAAATTAAATAAAAATAATTACTAAAGAGAATATGTATGAAATAAAACATAGTAATAGGATGCAATGAAAATTATTGCGTTTTATTATTTAATAATTCCACTGTATTTTAACTGCATCTATAGGTTATCTTACAACAAAGGTAGATTTAAAAAGAAAATAAAAATAAAGGTACAACTATAGAGTTGGTCCATAACTGGATTTGGCGATTTTTCTTTGGCACCGTTTTAAACGATAACGATGCCTTTCTGGATTCTTTGCAATACAATACGCTTTTGTTTACGCTTGGAATCCATCGAAACCATTTGCAAAAATGGCATTTCGCCATAATCACCAAAGAAAAATCACCAAATGCACTTGTGGACCAATACAATAGTTGTTCCATGACATCTATGGGTTCTTACGTATTATCGCAACCAGGTTGGCGCGATTTGTAAGTTTGAGTAAGAAAGTTAAGTTATTAGTATTAATTAAGTTATTATTATTATTAGTTATTATTATTATTAAGTTCTTATTATTATTATAAGTATATTATTATTATTATTATTAGTTATTATTATTATTAATATTATTATTAAGTTATTATTATTATTAGTTAAGTTATTAGTATTAGTTAAAGTATTTCACAGCATTCAATCTAACCAGTAAGCAAAATAATTTCTTTACGAAAAACCACGTATAACACGTAGGGTTGCCGTAAGTAGGGTCGCCAAATTTGGCGATTTATGCGAATTTCGGCCTGGTTGCGATAATACGTAAGTACCATAAATTTACATTGTTACAAATTATAGTGCTTATCAACTTTTGTACCAATATCTCAACATGTGGCGCTGCTATACAGCGATTTTCGCAATTTAAGGAAAGGTTCTGTTGCATATAATGAAACAAAACTTAATATGTGAAAAGGCCATTATGAGACATTATGCTGATTCAATCTCGATGCCTATCGGCCGATAAATGGAACTCATATACTACAATTTTTTTTTAGAACTGAAAGGATACCATCTGCACGGTGAAAATTTACTTCCGTTGGACATTTTGTGCAACAATACCTCTCTGAGTTGATAATATTCAGCATTCATAATGAAAAAAATAATAAATAATTTGTTCTGCGTTAATATGTATAGGAAAATGTAGAAGAAAGTTTTGTGATGGACACGACATACTAGTCTGCATAGAAAACCCATGGATAATGTCTAGCAACCAGAATTATGGAAAGTTTAACGCAAAGAAAACTTTGTAATACAGTTTAACGCAAAGAACAACATCGCACGAAAGCTGAGTTGAAATCCAGGACATATCTGATGTAAAGTATCAGGTTAATTCCAGTAAATATAAAAACTATTTAAAAAAAATATATGATATCTACAAAAAAGACACTTAAAATGTACAAAAAAGCCAAGCTCAAAGAAAGAGAATGGATTAAAGTTGTGTCTAAAAAGGGTGTGATAAATATCGAATTCAAACTTTAAGAATAACTACATTCGACATTTATATACTAAATTTTAAATAAATTAGTATTCAACAAAATTGATTCTACAAATCTTCATCTAATCAAAAATTTCGTATTAAAAACAAATAGAATCATTTATGTTTCTTTTTAATAATAAAAGGTAAGAAAAACTTACCTTCCTTCATCTGTGTTGTTCGAGGGATGAAATATTCGTTCCTAATTCTATAATAAGTGGAAACTTTCACTCATAGAACAGTCATTTTATTTAAATAAACGCATTTTATCTGGTAAATACACAATCACAAATTATTAAAGACATAATACTGATTAAATTACATAAATACTTAACGCGCGCTAACAATACACAATATTTACATTTAGAAACTTAGAACATTCTTCTTCTTGCTATCGAACGCACAATTCCTCTCGTGCGCGCAGGCGCAGACGATCGGATTACAAAAAGTTGAAGTGGAAGCAGCGATTTTCGCAACACACTCCCACCTTTGAGTTTCGAGGATTTTTAGAGAAACTCAAACTTCACTTTTGGCTTTAACAAACGTCCATATTTGGATCGTTTTTCAAGTGGAACAGTCTCTATAGGAATGTCCTTTACAGAACTTTTGTCAACTGGCTCAGTAGGTTCAGTCACTGGAACAGACTCAGTTGGAGGAGTCACTGGAACAGATTCAGTTGGAACAGTCACTGGAACAAAGTTATTTTCAGGAGGTTGGATATTCGACTTAGATATTCGTGATGAAAAAAGTAAATCTGCACAACTTTTAGGAGTTACTTCTAGAGGAATTAATCTAAGCACTGGACGGAAAAATTCACCACCTTTCATTTTCACTTTTACTAGTCGAACATGGCCATCTTTACATGGACAGAGTTCAATAACTTTACCGAGAGGCCAGTCAATTTTCTTGATGTTCTCACTGGATACTATAACGATATCACCAATTTGGATGGGTCGTTGATTTTTAGTAAATTTCGAAGATTGCCTTAAATGCCCCAAATATTCAATTCGAAACCTTTTTCGTAAATCTTCTTTTATTCGCTGTCTATAGGCATATCTTTTATTGAGAGATGATGAATCTAAAACATCAAGATCGGGAATGCCTGATTCTTTAATATCCCGTAAAAACATAGCAGAAGTAAGCGGAGTTAGATCATCATACTTGCCAACTTTTCCGGTTTTCCCGGAAGACTTCCGGTTTTTTAACGTATCTTCCGGTCTTCCGGACAGATGATGAAATCTTCCGTTTTTAAAAAAGTCGCGGATATCGTTCGTTTTAAAAAGAAACCCAAATGTTCTACGAAAACTCCCGATTCACAATCTTTTTCCATCCATAACATGAATGTCAATATTCATTTCGAACTTGCTTTATGAGATTCTAGAACATTTAAAGAAATAGAATTGTTAAATATTTCTTGCTGATGTAAATATTTTTTTGCCCCCCCCCCCCCTTTATTTATCTCCAACTAGTGATCAGCAATCTAATGTTCTGCAGAAGTCTTTTGTTTCCTAAGCTTTATCCATCTGCAACATAAATGATAGTATTCATTTTAAAGTTTTTACATTAGATTCTAGAAGTAGAGTTGAAAGATTTTAATATTTCTTACTCTGTAATTATTTTTGTATCCCCCCCCCCTCCCCGGATTGTGATCAATGATCAATTCTAGAAACAATAAAGCAATGGAAGTGCTCAATATTTCTCACATATGTAAATTATTTTTAGATCTTTATTGCTGAATTTAATGAATCTGTTCATTTTTCCTCAATTAAATTAAATATTTGTTTGTCATATTTATACCAAATGCGTAAACATGGGAAAAAAATTAAGAATAATTTTTTCAGGTAGGAAAATTTTTCCCAAATCAATTTAAGAAAATTAATACTCAGTTGGTTTTATGCACGTTTGAAACTGATAATTAGCTACTGCTACTTTTTTTATATGAATGATTAATGTACATACACAAAAATCATATTCTAAATTTATTTAAAAAATTAGTTATAATTTAACTTAACTAAGTTTTTTTGTCTATTGTTAAATAAATTTCTTACAGATTCTGTTTAGTAGATATTTATATGTTGAAGAGGAATAACTTCATTTAAAACTTTTATATATTTAGTATAATCAATCTATGAGTAAAACGTTTTTATAGATTGTTTCTAAATATTAAAATTGTAAAACTGTATTGTTTAATACGTCAAAGAGGGGAAAAAAAATCTTCCCTTTTTTATGAAATCTTCTGGTTTTTCAACGACAATCTTCCCTTTTTTTGTTAAAATTGGTTGGCAGGTATGGATCATTAACATCTTCGGAGAGGTAAGTTAAAGGACGTTGGTTAACAATGCCTTCAGTATCACAAATAACAGTATTCATTTCTTCTAAATTCAACGAACTTCTTCCTAAGACTTTTCGAAGAATTCCCTTGATTATACCAATCAAACGTTCCCACCACCCACCCCACCACGGTGCAGATGGAGGGTTGAACTTCCAAATGATCTTCTGAGCTTCACTGTATTGAGAAATGGTATCCCAATTGATTTTCTTAAGTAAATTTTCCGCACCAACGAAATTTGAGCCATTATCACAGTAAATTATTGTGGGTCTTCCTCCTCGAGCTATGAATCTTCGGAGAGCCTGTAGAAAATTTTCAGTCGACATGGATGTAGTTATCTCTAAATGCAAGGCTCGGTAGACGGCACAAGTGAAGATGACTATCCAGACTTTTTGACCTCCTCGAAGAATTAGAGGACCGGCATAATCAATTCCTATGACCTCAAACACTGCTGCTTCCTTTATTCTGTCAACTGGGAGAGGTGCTTCTATGATGGGCTTTGGTCTAGCATCATATCTTTTGCAGCGTACACAATTTCTGATAACTTTTCTTACTGTCTTCCGATTTCCGATACTTTAAAATCCAAAAATCTTCTCTTAAATTATTCATTAGGATCTGGACACCAGCATGATTCAAATTTAAATGTCTGGTTCGGATGAGTTTTTCTACCACTGGATGATTGGATGGCAATATTATCGGATATCGGAAACTTTGTGTATCTTCTCTCATGATGATTCTAGTCTTCATTTTCATAAGTTCATTTGTATCCATAAAACAGTTAAGGGATTTCAGGCGTTTATCTTCAGGACCCGAGAATGATTCTTTTTGTACATTTTTCAACATAACAGTTTCAGCATCATTTATATCTTCTGAAGTTAAGAATCCAAAAATTCGATGTGAAGGTTCAACTTTACAATTATTAAAAAATCTGTAAATCCAAGCAGTGATTCTTAACAATTTATTGTATGACGAAATACGGTTATAAAGCTTCTCACTTGAATCTTCATGATTTGTAGCACTAATTACTGTTTTCTTCTTCTCGGAGTACACTATATCGAAGTCAGGAAGAGCATTAGATCTTGGCCATTCTTGTCTTGGCTTCCTCAACCATTGCACACCTTCCCACCACTTGGATTTAATCAATGTTTGGACACTATAGCCGCGAGATGGTAAATCTGCTGCATTGAAAGACCCTGGTACGTGGTGCCAATTTTCAGGCTCTGTCAGAGATCTAATTTCTTTAACTCTGTTAAAAACGAAAGGCGCCCAGTTTTCACTTCCCTTTATCCAATATAGTGCATTTGCGGAGTCGGACCAGAAAAATTTTGAGATATTCTTTATTCGGAGATCATTCACCACAGTCTCAGCTAATCTCGCTCCTATGCAGCAGGCAAGTAGTTCCAATCTTGGAATAGAAGTAGTTTTCATAGGAGCAACTCTGCTTCTAGCCTGTACAAGTTGAGAAGACACTGAACTTCCAGTTTCACTTCTTAAGAATATGCAGGTAGCATATGCACTCTTGCTTGCATCGCAGAAAATATGTAAACTTAAATTTTCTGGCGCCTCATGATTCAGAGTGAGGCATCTTGGGATTTTGACTTCTTTCAATTTAGGAACTTCTTTTCGCCACTGCTCAAACTTCTTGGTAATTTTTTCAGGCAATTCTGCATCCCATGATACTTTCAATTTCCAGCACTCTTGCAGGAGAATCTTCGGCCCCAAGGTAACCGGACATGTGAAGCCAAGGGGATCAAATATTCTATGTACCGCACTCAGTATTTTTCTTTTCGTTGCAGGGGTATCATCTTCTAAAGTATTTCGTAAATCTACAGACAAGGTATCATTCTTTAAGTTCCATGTCAATCCCAGGACTGGAATACATCTTTCTTCTGATGGACTGGGGAAATTGTGCTCCCGCCCTCGAAGCTCAAATTTAGCATCACTGAGAATTAACTTGGATTCTTCGACAAATTTCACGAGGTCTTCATAGTTTTCAACGCTGGTGATACAGTTGTCCACATAAAATGATTCTAACAACTTGGTAGCTGTTTCTTCAAAATGAGCAGAAACATTTTTCAGATGATATCGAAGAGTAGCACCGAGTAGGTATGGTGAACAAGAAAGTCCAAAAACAACTCTACGATGTTGAAAAACTTTAGGTTTCGTGGGATCACCTTCCTCCCACCATAAGAATTTCAGAAATGGCCTATCACATTTACTAAGTCCAATTTGTAAGAAAGCTCTTCGGATATCAGCAATTACTCCTATTTTCTTCAATCGAAACTTATTCAAGATTGCTGGAATCAGTTCGACGGTGTTAGGTCCTTTCTCTAAACAATCATTGATTGAAGGTGAATTTTTCTCTTTGGCAGAACCATCAAAAACAGGCCTAACTCTGGTAGTAGAATTTTCTTTTATTACGGCCCTGTGGGGCAAATAATGGTCACTTTCATCATTACCCAGAATTTTAACGTCTTCTATAACACCTTCTTGAATCCATTCTGTTAATACTGTTTCATAAGCTTCTAATGTCCCTTTTTTCTTGAGAGAATCTATACAACCTTTCAATCTTCGTTCTGCAATATTTTTACAAGTGGGTAAAGGAGGATGGCCTTGGATCCATGGGAGATTCACTTCATATCTCCCTTCAGCGTCACGTTTGATACTTCTATTAAAAAGCTCTTCGGCTGCTATTTCAAATTCCTTTCGGCTATTCTTCTCTCCTGGATCCAGAATCCCAAGCACATCAAGTCGCCATAAATCAGAAATTTTCGTGTCATTTACATGTAATGACATAACGCTACTTGTACTATCTGAAACTTTCTGTCCGATTTTTCCCATTAGCGTCCACCCAAGGTGGGTTTCTATTAAGACTAAACCAGATTTTAATGGTTTTATATTTCCAGTGTAGAGTTTTCCAATGACATCAGCTCCAATTAAGCCATGGATTTCATTCGGGGAAAATTCGTACAATAAATCCACATGACAATTCAGGTCAGACAAATGAATTTTATGCTTAATTTCATTTAGAAATGAACCATAGGGAATTTTTGGTATTTCAGAACAAATTTTTCTTGATTTAACACTTCAAGACTGCAACGATAATTATCATTATAGTCACTCAGACCTATTAAATATTTCTTATGGGGTATCACAGTTTCTACTCCACCAAATAAGCTATGTGTCAAATCTTCTTTACCTATGCATTCATATCCCATTTCATTTAATGCAAAAGTTGACAAATAGGACTTGCTGCTGCCAGAATCAAATAATATCCTGATGTATTTCATTTTATTTCCCTTTCTAAGACGAACAATCAGAGTTTGCAAAAGAACTTGTCGAGTACTGGTTTTATTTGCTAAAACAGTGTCTTTCTTATTTTCAGAATTTAAATTTTCAAATTGCTGAAATTTAATTCGATGTTCTTGATCGCTTTTCCCGGGGCACATTATCTTGAAATGAAATTTTCCGCAATCACAGGCCGGTATCCTCGCTTTGCAAAATCGGGATAAATGTTTCTTTGCAGCTAAACATTTAAAACAAGCACCTTTTTTCATCAATATTTGCTTTTTATCCTCATAGGATAAACTATCAGCATTTTTACATTCACTGCTTACATGTGATTTATTGCAAAAAATACACATTTCTTTTTTCACTTCAGAAGAATTATATAATTCAGCTGCGGTAGGAATAATTCTTTCACGTCGAACGGGTGGCGGATAAGTACTTTTATTCACATTTTCAAAATTAAATCCACTACGAGCAAGTTTCACTTTTTCTTCACTTTCAATTTCATGCCGCAAAAAGTTCATCAAACAATCTAATTTGTTACCCGATTTCAATTCATCATCATTTTCCTGTTTTGCGTAGTTCAAGGTCGAACTCAAATTTCTTTCCCATATTTTTAAAATATCTACAGGTAAGCAGGATTCAATTAACGGGTATAAAATTGATGAATAATTTTCACTTGAAACACCTAGCATTTTCAATGACCGTAAATATGTTTCAATTTTATCATACAATTTAAAAAGTGGCATTTTTGGACCTTTACTTATAGCATTATTCATCATTAACGCAAGAACTTCTCGTATATAAACTTCAATTAACATATCTGTACGCCCAAAACGACTGGCGGGATACGATTCAACAATTTCCCGTGCCCTTGAGCCTTTTATTGTGGCCTGCAACAAATACTGATATTTATCTTCATTTGGTATCTCTTCATCGTTGTGTATTTTCTCAAACTGTGCCCAGAATGGCAACCATTCTTTTATTTCACCCCCGAACAGTTTAAATTCTATTTCAGGAAGTTTGAATTTTCGTTTCATTATATTTTCATTTGATTGAAAACTGTTTTCAATTTCAGAATTTTTCAAAAGTTTTTCAACTTTTGTTCTTAATTTAATAAATTTTTCTTCATAAGAACTAAAGCCTTCATATTCTTTATCATAATTATCTTGTGTACACTTATCATCATTAACAAGAACATCTAAAATTTTTTTCTTTTGGACATAACATTGCCCATTTTTCATTTAATTGAGCATATAAAACTTCACTTTCTTCTATATTCTTATCTTCCTCTATTAAATTATTCTCTAATAAATTAGCGATACGTGTAAACGCACTTCTTAAAGGTGTTCTTTCTTTAGCTAATTTTTCCATTATAATCCTAGGTAAACAGATCCCGGCAGTAGGATGCCAATAAATATCGAATTCAAACTTTAAGAATAACTACATTCGATATTTATATCCTAAATTTTAAATAAATTAGTATTCAACAAAATTGATTCTACAAATCTTCATCTAATCAAAAATTTCGTATTAAAAACAAATAGAATCATTTATGTTTCTTTTCAATAATAAAAGGTAAGAAAAACTTACCTTCCTTCATCTGTGTTGTTCGAGGGATGAAATATTCGTTCCTAATTCTATAATAAGTGGAAACTTTCACTCATAGAACAGTCATTTTCTTTAAATAAACGCATTTTATCTGGTAAATACACAATCACAAATTATTAAAGACATAATACTGATAAAATTACATAAATACTTAACGCGCGCTAACAATACACAATATTTACATTTAGAAACTTAGAACATTCTTCTTCTTGCTATCGAACGCACAATTCCTCTCGTGCGCGCAGGCGCAGACGATCGGATTACAAAAAGTTGAAGTGGAAGTAGCGATTTTCGCAACAGATATCAAATTCCCAAGCTTACATTCAAATACTTATTTAATATTCCCTTTTAACTAAATTTTCACATGTGCATCAAGTGCCTTATGATATGTTGATAGAAATCCTTTTTTCCTGTACTAAATACATCATAGCGTGTTTCTGAAAAATATTATTATTTTTATTTATGTATGATGGGCTTGGCGGCTATCTTTCAAGTAATGAATAAACATTCACACAATTTGAAAGAAGTTTCTTAAAATATATCTCATATAAAATTAATTTTGCTATTCCATTCAGCAGAGACGGAAATATTTCGATAACATGATTTCTTATAATTATTTAGTATTAAGTGCACTTCCATCCTATAAATGCCGGGAATAAAGAATATAAAAATTTAAATTAACGTAAAAACATGAAGGAGGGGGGGGGGAAGCATAGAAGCTTCCACCCCCGTTATATTTACCCAATTTGAATTTAGCTTCTTGGAATAAATATCTCGTAAAAATAATATGGTTATTCCATTCAACAGGGGTTGAAATATTCTGATTAAAAAAGAAAAAAAAATGCATTAAAAACATCGCAAAAGCCCCGTTAAGCACACAAGTTGAATCAATTTAAGTTTTAACAGTGCTAAGTTTGGCGCACTCCCATCCTCCCATCCTATAATTATTTCTCATTGCGCAGCACTAGTGCGATATAAAACTCAATTAACCAACCAATCAACCAACTCATCCTATAATTGATGAGATTTATTGAATTCAAACTAACGTAAAACTTTGAAAGATGGCCGCCAAGCCTATCATACATAAATAAAAACTAGTATGTTGTGGCCACCACAAGACTTTCTTCTATATTTTCCTATACATATTCAATCAGTAACAATATAAAAAAAAAAAAAAAAAAAAAAAAAGATTTTTTTTTTTCCTAAGTTTTTTTTTTTTTGTAAAAATTAAGACATATTCAATCACTAACAATATTTAAAAAAAAAAAAAAAAAAAATGCGAATTTTTTTTTTCTGTTTTTTTTTTTTTTTTTTTTTTTTTTGGTTAAAAGTAAAAAAAATCGATAACTTTGTTTTAAATTATCAAAGATTTATAGTTCAAACATTCGTTTTAAAGGTATTGACGAGATCTTTCGAATGATACACATCTTCAAAATTTACCCCCACGGGTGGGGGTGGGGGGGTACCTCCCCCCAGGGGGGGAAGCGATGCCCCCCCCCATGCACAAAATTTTTTTCCTAGTTACGTACTACTATTATCAATAATTCATATTAATTTTACAATCACAAGTGTAAAATAACTCTTATTACGCACATTTATACGAATTTTTGTCCTATTCTGCCATGTTAAAAATTTAGATAAAATGCTATCACAGCGCCTCCTGTTGAGCTATTGATCCCCAAATATAATCAGCACCAGTTTATGTCGGGGACCAACTAAATACCAAGTTTGGTAAAATTTCGTTTAAAAAAAAAAAAAAAAAAAAAAAAAAAATACGATTTTTTTTCTGTTTTTTTTTTTTTTGTTGTTAAAAGTAAAAAAAAAAATCGATAACTTTGTTTTAAATTATCACAGATTTATGGTTCAACCATTGGTTTGAAAGGTATTGACGAGATCTTTCGAATGATACCCATCTTCAAAATTTATCCCCCCCCCCCATGCACAATTTTTTTTTCCTAGTTAACTACTACTATTATCAATAATTCATATTAATTTTACAATCACAAGTTTAAAATAACTCTCATTATGCCCATTTATACAGAATATTGTCCTATGCTGCCATGTTAAAAATTTCATAAAATGCGATCACAGCGCCACCTGTTGAGCTATTGATCGCCAAATCGAATGGGCACCAGTTCATGTCAGGGTGCAACTAAATACCAAGTTTGGTTAAATTTCATTCATTGGTTCGTGAGATACAGCGTCCACAAAAAAATGATACAGACACACAGACAGACATTTTCTAAAAACTATCAATTCGTGTTCAGGACATCCCAAAACGTGTAGATCCGTCAAAGAATGGAGGTCGAAAATTTTCGCGAATCCAATACTTTCTCTATATTACATATAGAAGAAAGTAATAATAATATTTTTCAGAAACACGCTATGATGTATTTAGTACAGGAAAGAAGGATTTCTATCAACATATCATAAGGCACTTGATGCACATGTGAAAATTTAGTTGAAAGGGAATATTAAATAAGTATTTGAATGTAATCTTGGGAATTTGATATCACACCCTTTTTAGACACAACTTTAATCCATTCTCTTTCTGTGAGCTTGGCTTTTTTGTACATTTTAAGTGTCTCTTTTGTAGATATATAGATAAACGAAGTGATTTCAATAGGTCGATTTCTAAAATCAACCTAAAAAGTCAATTTCTACTTGGGTGAACAAAGAAAAATTTTATTTTTGTTATTTTTATTAAATAACTACAAATATTTGAAAAACTGTATGAACATCAAGTGTCATCCACTACAAGTTAAAAAAAATGTATTTGAACTTGAGTGGATGAATAAAAAGTATTTTATTAATTGAAAAAATTAAACAAGATATATAAATATATATAGGGAGAGTGTGAACTAATTGTAGGAATTGAATAATTATAAGATAAAAAAAAACTTTTCATGTTTTAAATTTTCTGATGAATCATAGAGCTCTTATCAATGTGCATAAAATTTTTAAAGTGATAATAACGTCAATTTTTGTGAAATGCATAATTTAATTTTTTATAATTTTTTAATGATCGCGTTTAATTAAATGTATTTATTTTTATGTTGAAAGGAAATGAACTCTTAAATTTGTTTTTGGTAACAATTACATTATAGCTAATATTTTAATGGCTATTTTAACGCTATTAGGATGTTATTATTTTCATATTTTAATTAATTATAAGAAAACTAATCAAACTAGTATGTTGTGGCCACCACAAGACGTTCTTCTATATTTACCTATACATATTCAATCAATAACAATATTTAAAAAAAAAGTACGATTTTTTTTTTTTTTTTTTTTTTTTTTTTTGTTAAAAGTAAAAAAAATCGATAACTTTGTTTTAAATTATCACAGATTTATAGTTCAACCATTCGTTTTAAAGGTATTGACGAGACCTTTCGAAAGATACCCATCTTGAAAATTTATCCCCCCGGGGGGGTACTTCCCCCCCAGGGGGGAAGCGATGCCCCCCCATGCAGAAAATTTACAGCGCCACCTGTTGAGCTATTGATCCCCAAACATAATCAGCACCAGTTAATGTCGGGGACAAACTAAATACCAAGTTTGGTTAAATTTCGTTAAAAAAAAAAAAAAATGCGATTTTTTTCTAAGTTTTTTTTGTTAAAAGTAAAAAAAATCGATAACTTTGTTTTAAATTATCACAGATTCATAGTTCAACCATTCGTTTTAAAGGTATTGACGAGACCTTTCGAAAGATACCCATCTTGAAACTTTGCCCCCCCGGGTGGGTAATTGCCCCCCCTAGGGGGGGGAAGCGATGCCCCCCCATGCAGAAAATTTTTTTCCTAGTTACATACTACTATTATCAATAATTCATATTAATTTTACAATCACAAGTTTAAAACAACTCTAATTATGCACATTTATACGAATTTTTGTCCTATGCTGCCATGTTAAAAATGTAGATAAAATGCTATCACAGCGCCACCTGTTGAGCTATTGATCCCCAAACATAATCAGCACCAGTTTATGTCGGTGACCAACTAAATACCAAGTTTGGTTAAATTTCGTTAAAAAAAAAAAAAAAAAAAATTGCGATTTTTTTCAAAGTTTTTTTTTGTTAAAAGTAAAAAAAATCGATAACTTTGTTTTAAATTATCACAGATTTATGGTTCAACCATTCGTTTCAAAGGTATTGACGAGACCTTTCGAAAGATACCCATCTTGAAACTTTGCCCCCCCCGGGTGGGTAATTTCCCCCCGGTGGGGGGGGGACCGATGCCCCCACATGCACAAAATTTTTTTCCCAGTTAACTATTACTATTATCAACGAGACCTTTCGAAAGATACCCATCTTGAAAATTTACTTCCCCGGGGGGGTACTTCCCTCCCAGGGGGGGGGGGGGAACCGATGCCCCCACATGCACAAAATTTTTTTCCTAGCTAACTACTACTATTATCAATAATTCATATTAATTTTACAATCACAAGTGTAAAATAACTCTAATTATGCACATTTATACGAATTTTTGTCCTATGCTGCCATGTTAAAAATGTAGATAAAATGCTATCACAGCGCCACCTGTTGAGCTATTGATCCCCAAACATAATCAGCACCAGTTTATGTCGATGACCAACTAAATACCAAGTTTGGTTAAATTTCGTTAAAAAAAAAAAAAAAAAAAAATTGCGATTTTTTTCAGTTTTTTTTTTGTTAAAAGTAAAAAAAATCGATAACTTTGTTTTAAATTATCACAGATTTATGGTTCAACCATTCGTTTCAAAGGTATTGACGAGACCTTTCGAAAGATACCCATCTTGAAACTTTGCCCCCCCCGGGTGGGTAATTTCCCCCCGGTGGGGGGAGGACCGATGCCCCCACATGCACAAAATTTTTTTCCCAATTAACTATTACTATTATCAACGAGACCTTTCGAACGATACCCATCTTGAAAATTTACTTCCCCGGGGGGTACTTCCCCCCCAGGGGGGGGGAACCGATGCCCCCACATGCACAAAATTTTTTTCCTAGCTAACTACTACTATTATCAATAATTCATATTAATTTTACAATCACAAGTGTAAAATAACTCTCTTTATGCCCATTTATACGGAATTTTGTCCTATGCTGCCATGTTAAAAATTTGCATAAAATGCGATCACAACGCCACCTATTGAGCGATTGATCCCAAAATCTAATCAGCGCCAGTTTATGTCAGGGTGCAACTAAATACCAAGTTTGGTTAAATTTCATTCATTGGTTCGTGAGATACAGCGTCCACAAAAAAATGATACAGACAGACAGACAGACAGACAGACATTTTCTAAAAACTATTAATTCGTGTTCTCCACATCCCAAAACATGTAAATCCATCAAAAAGTGGACTTCGAAAATTTTCGCGAATCCAATACTTTCTCTATATTACATATAGAAGAAAGTAAAAATCGAAAATCGGACTTCGAAGTATTGTGTTGTCATCGGGTTGTGCTAGTAGGAAGTTAATTAAAAATAGATTTGAACAAGATTTGAATAAGATATATATATAGGAAGAGTGTGAACTAATAGTAGGAATAGAAAAAAAAAAAAAAGGAAAAGAAAACTGTAAAATCTTTGGAAAAGCGAAAATCTATGATAAATAATGTTGCTTATGCTTAGCAGGTACTATTGTAATCTGAAACTCGTATTGTTAATTCATTTTAACAAAAGAGAAATAGTTCATGTGTTTCTTATATTTAATACGTAAAGTTTATTCACTTTTTTTTTTTTTTTTTTAATTCTTTCACTTTACTTTCTCTTACACATAAGGTAGAAAAAGTATTGTTTTTGGGTAAAATTTTCGAACGCGAGATTTTGTTATATTTACACGTTTTGAGGTCCCCTGAATAAGAAAATCGTGTTTTTAGCAAATGGTCTGTGTGTATGTCTGTTATCAGCATATCTCAAGAACAAATAGTAGCAGAAATTCCAAACTCGGTATTCTAAATGAGTAACATATAGGGATGCTACAGTAAGCTTTTCGTTGAGATGAAGCAAATGGTTCGTGTACAGGGACAATCAAGAGAATTCTAATACATTACGTCTATGGGGGAAATTGCAGGTAAGTAGAGTTTAACGTTTATAGACTGCACTAAACCAAATGAAACGAATATATATTTTTTGTAACAGAGATAGTTAACTGTGAAAAAAAATTTTCATGATGGGTATCTTTCAAAAGAGCTTGCCAATACCTTTAAAACGAATGGTTGAACCATCGATCTGCAATAATTTAAAACAAAGTTATCTATTTTTTTTTAATTTTAACGAAAAAAAGCAGAAAATAAATCGTTTTTTTCTTTTTTTTAATATTGAGAATAAAATGGACTTTTTTTTTTTGGATATTTGGTGTTATACTACTTCTCTAATATGGAAGTCATCTGCATTATCATAAAAGATAATTTTTTTAAATAATAATTTTAGTAAATTATTTTTAAAAACAGAATTATTTTTTAATAACCGAATTAAATTCTATATAAATGTAGGTGCATTAATGAAACGGGGATTGAGGCCTCCCCTCACACAGAACTAATTATCATATAAAACTCTCCCGAAGCCTAATTTGAATTGTTTAACATAGGTTTACATAATATTGTTATCTTACCTCTTAATCTCCAACCTGTATTTATAGCATTAAATTTCAGGGTAAAAGAAAGTCGTGTGAGTGACACACCAGATTATTTTTTTTTTTAATTATATTTGAATTTTTTTCTAAAAAAATGTATGAATTGTTTGAAAGATTTGTATTCTCTCAATAGTCTTCTGCAGATTGAAACATTCCTACAGCGAAATTCTCAATTCAATTCCCGTGAACTTCCTAACCAATCATCTTTTCTTATTTAGTTATTCGTAACTGAAGTGCAAAAATCGAAGAAACACAACCATTGCACATCCAATTTTCGCCTTTACTTTTTATGGTTCCTATGGAAATGCCGAAGTTGCTTTCAGAATTATAACAGTGCATTTGATTTAGATGGGAAAAAAAAACATAAATAGTTAAGTAAAGTAGAGCGGAATATTTCCAGTTTTCGAAATTCTTGGTTAAAATCAATTATCGTTATAGGTAGGTAGCTAATGGAAATTTGCTTAGCTATTATGCAAACGAAAAATTTCATCTTTTTCTTTTTTAATGGAGAGAAAATAACACTGCTCGGCATGAAAATTGCCTCTGACACCATTTCAGCATATTTTTATGTAAAGTGACCTCCTGAATCCGAATATGGCGCCCCTTTTGCCCTACAATCCACCGTTTTTTTAGGAATGGCCCCCTATTTTTATCATTTTTGATGATTTTATGGCTATAAAGTTGATTTTTAGGAGGGCGGGGGAAGGATTATTTTAACCGTTAAATATCTTCTGAGGGGCTACAGAGTTGGAAAATTGTAAAACATGGACATTTGCGACAAGGGAAAAATTTTTTGGAGGATTTGCCACTGAAATTATGCATTACATACCTTATATTTTTTTTATTTGTTATTAATGTTATTTTTTACTCTTTATATATTTTTGTTTTTAGGTGTTAAATTAATTATTTTTCATCCTTCAAATCAAATTCATGGTCATAAAATTATCGAACAGGAAAGGAAGTTGAGGGAGGGGTTGGTGTTTCTAGAAAACGGTGTGTGACTGGGCAAAGTGGGAGTCATATTTGGATTCAGGAGGTTATTTTACATAAGAATCAGCAAGAATGGTATCAGACCTTGACATTTTTTTTTTTTTTTTTTTTTTTTTGCAGAGCAGTGAAATTTATTGAATTTATTCTTTTCCATTTAAAATTTTGAAGTTGGGGTTTTGCTGAAATTTTTGTTTGAATGAGTTAGTTTATAAAAGTTTTTGAGAAAATGTTTTAATATTTTATATTGCATCACCGCAGTTGCATTATTTTAATTATAATATTGTACGTTGTTTATTTTTGATTCGTTAAAAGGCGAAATGTGGTTTAAAATATACATATCACATTTACAATGTCACATACATAAACGGCTTTCTTTTAAACATGTAAGTGAAATTATACTTTATTGCCTGAAAAATTGTACACTTTTGCATATTCCATTAAATCGTTCTATGAAAGCGTTCATTCAGAAATCTATATAAATTTATGATGAAGGAATTATAAAAGTGGTTAATGGTTATATGTGCAAACGACTGAATGGAGCTTGTAATGCTTAATTTGAATTATGTTAAACCTCGGAGAGTTGAGCCTTTGACAAATTTTTGTTGCCATTTCGAGTCCAGCTGGCCTGAGTCTATATTTTACAACACAAAGGTTTTTACGCTTTCAGTCTTTGGTAAAAGCGTTGTCACCCACAACCTGAAACAACGTGGGATAAAATACTTCCTTATAATACAGGATATAGTGGCATTAAAACGCAGACACAAATGGCAAAGCGGAGACATTCAGGTACATACATGCACACTATACACGCAGGCATACATGCACGCAGTAAAGTCCTGCACCACTCACTTATAAATTATCAAACATTTCCCATATTTATTGGGAAAGACGGACATTGTTGGGGAAAATTCTAAAAGTCTGAAAAATTTCAAGCCCGTGCAGCCATCTATACGTTCCATTCTCGAAGCTGTAGACTTTTAAAATTCAAGATTTCAGAAGTCGTTGTAAAGGTTGTAAAGGAACTCTCGAAAATGTGGTCAGGTTAACCGCGATGAAGTTACAAAATATTTCTTGTTATAATAGTTAGAGTTTAAGAAGTGTTCCAGAGTAAGTGAGTGAGCAAAGTGGGCTTTAACGATACATTCCTATTTTAATAGAATCGAGTTTACTTTATCTTACTCAGACATTAAATTTTCGGTATCTGTAATTTTCTTCTCCTTTTTTTTTTTTTTTTTTTAAACCCATTTTTTGCTAATATTGTCTCACTAATTGCGATCAAAATGTTTGATCGATTTATTTTTATTATTAACCCTTTACCTGCCAACGAAAATTTACGAGATTCGCTTCAAAGTGCCACCGTCCTCTTTCAACTCTGAAATCAGTAAATCTTTCAGAAATATTGTCAAGCTTATTTTATTGCATTGTCAAACCGTGTCAGTAATTTCACTCGTAGCAGTACAATGCAAAGAAACATACTTCAGAAAGACGTATATATACGCTCGGGGTAGTTAAGGGAGTAATAAAGACGATTTTTTCTTTCTTTTTTTTTTTTAAAGTCTCAAGGAGCATGTTTGTTTACAAATTTCCTTTAATTATGCGCAAATATCAAGATTTGACATCAATATTCTGACTATATTGGAAAATGTTTCACAATTTGTGCGTTATGAATGATTATCCCCTTTCTTTTTTCTAAATTTATTGATTATTTTGATGACACATAATAATAACCTACCAAGCATTAAATTTTTTGTCTTTCTGTTTACAATTGGCTCAGTAATACTTATATAACTTTTATAATGAGCTGATAAAGAATTTTGCTGGAAACAAACCTTTTCTTTTCAATAGATTTTCGAAGATGTGACTATATAATTCTTATAATTAAAAGAAAAAGTGTTAGCTGCTTTTCATATTACACTAAGAACTTTCACCGACTCTTTCTAAAATTTCGCAGATTTTTATTGAATACTTCAAAGGAATTGGTTTTTATTCTGAAAGTAGGTTACTAATAAAAACTAATTTTTTTAGGAAACAACAACCTACTTGATCGAACTCTATGCACGAACATTCCTCTAACCTTTGATTTTCTCCAGAATGATAGACACTATTTACTTTTTGTTATTCTTTCTTCCTGAGCAAAAAGAAGGTTATTGGTGAAAATTGATTTTCAAGCTGAATTCACCTCTTTTTGAATGACAGATACTATTTCTTAACTTATTTTTCAAGTACAAAATCATTTTTACAAAAAAAAAAAAATAATAATAATAATAATAATAATAATTAACACGTTCATCGCCATGTCAGCTATCGGTGACTGACACTGAACTTTCCGTTTAGGCCACGTCAGCCACCGGTGACTGACAGTGTGAAATATGATATAAAACTGAAAACTTTACATAGTTTTAAGTAATTACTGACAATTTATTTCAAATTTACTTAATTTTTATTTATTATAGGATTATATCATTAAGGCATTTTAATGAATTTTATTGAAACATGGTAAACATAACACGGTAAACATAACACGTTTCTAAGCAGAGCGCGTGGCCTGAATGGGATTTCCTTAAGAATTCGCGTGGCGTTCAACGTGTTAAATAAATAAATTCTAAGCCTATTTTTTTTTCTAAGCAGTAGATATAAAACTCTGCACAAAACAGAATTTAATTCAGTACGACAGGACTTATTTTAATCTATTCTTCCATATAAAGGCATGCAACAACTATGTTTTATTCCCTAGCATCTGTTACTATATCCATTTCTTAAAATTTCTTTGATATAGCTTTAGCACAGAAGCACCTTGACGGCTTTTAAATTTTTGCTGACGTTTTGGCGATGAATTGAAATGGCTATCGCAACTGCGTAAGTTGCGAGAATCATCATAGCTATTTCGGTGTTAAATTTCAAATTTCGCAAAGAGGTTCTGTACTCAAGCTGTTCCATTTCTTTAGCACGATTTTTCTCAATTTAATTTTAATTAATAATAATAAAAAAAAAGAACTCGCATGTTCAATTTTTTTCTCGACATAAAAATAGATACTATATTTATTTATTTATTTATTTATTTATTTATTTTATTATTTTAAAATGGGGTTTTTTATTTGATATCTTTTGAAACAATTATTAGATTGAACTAAAAAAATACGGCGTGTTTTGATTAATAAGTGTACCAATCTTTGATAAAATTGAATAACAATTCGAACAGATACAATAATAAACTTTCAGCTTTTTATATTTAGATAAAAACAAAAATGTTTGTACGTTCGTAATTGATAAAAATTGATGAAAATTAAATCACTTTAAAGTGATTGATAAAAATTGATAATAACACTGTCTGAAAGAAATATAATCTGTTTTACAGCACTTTTTGAATATTTTATTGAATAATGGCGGTGATTAAAAAGAACACCCACGAATAAATTATACATTTAATTATTTATTAAAAAATACAAAACTTTGTACATAAATAATAATTTTTTTTTTTTCTAAAATAGGGATAAATCCGTATTTTTTTTTTTTTTTTTTTTTTTTTTTTTTTTGTAGGTCACATTTGAAAAGGAATGGGTGGTATCATATTCATAATTATTAAATATGATGTCACACGCACACACAATATCAATATTCTTTTCTTTTCCTTTCTTTCTTTCTTTCATTCTTTTTTTTTTTTTAATCAATAGAAAAGCTTTGAGTTTATCTTAGTATACCTTGAATAATTATTGCTATTATTGTTTTATATTTTAAATATTTCTATTAAGCTCAATATATTTTGAAAAGAAACGGTCGATCCAGGCAAATATTGGAGCCGTTTACTTGCCTTTTTACAAAATACTTCTTTGTAAAAAAGGCACGTTTTAGGAAATTCATAAAAATTATTATTTACAAATTTAATAAAAATAACTCTTTTGCAATATTTTGTTAAAAAAGGATACATATATATTTCACAACGAAATCCTGTTTTCAATATTATATCAAATAACTGTTTAAGCCTGATTCATGAAACAGTATTTATTAGGTTGATAGTAAATATGCAAATTGATTTAAAATATAAAATATGCTGGTTGTTGAATTACAAGATTTTACAAAATAATAATAATAATAATAATGAATAATTTAAGAGAAGCCTTTTTGCTTTTTATAATATATATATTCAAAATTGCCTCCTGAAAGTTAAAATCTGGAGACAGGCAACATGAAAAAAAAAATTATATATATATATATATATATATTTTTTTTTTTTTTTCTTAAACTGGTGCTTGGTTAATTGTGGTGTACTTTAGCGTTTATATTGTTTAAACTTCCTTTAAAAACTTGAATACTTTTGTTTACTTTTTATTCGGTAGAAATGCTTTTGAGAATTTTAAATATGTCTATAATTTAAAAACATGTTTTGAAAATTGTGTTTGATACTTAAGTATGTTGGTAGCTCATTAGAATTTTACATTTTCAAATCAACCTTCATTTAACTCACATTATTTTAGTACATTAAAATAACGCAAATTAAAACTTCTTTCTATGAATTAGAATACAAGTTGTGACGTTTAGGCAGTGCAAAAGCTTTTCTTTCTCTTACCAATATATGATAGAAATAGAGGAAGTGTTGTTTTGGATCAAATTTTCAAAACTGAGTTTTAGTTATAATTATACATGTTGAGATTTCTCGAATTCGAAAATGAGGTTTTTAGCAGATAGGGCAGTATTAAATTGATATTAAACATGCAAATTGATTAAAAGGATTGTTGAATTAAAATATTTTATGCCCCCCCCCCCCCCAAAAAAAAAAAAAAAAAAAAAAACGGACAATTTACAAAAACGTTTATATATTATATATATTTTAAATTGTGGGCATTTTGGTGACTCTCACACAGAAATGTATAGAAAATAGAGGCGCTTTTAAAACTATTTTGAACTGGTTTTAAAGTGCACTGGAAGCTGGAAGTATACAGCACGTTTTATCTAGCACCTTAAACTGCAATAATATGTTTATAATAATCTAGTGCAAAATAAAGTAATTTGAGTGTTCTACCAGAAAATTTATTGTGTATTATTATAACAAAAGGAAATTTTAATTTAATTTATTTTTTTTTTCTTATTAAAATTGTTTTATATTATTTTAATGATGGTTAATTCAAATCGATATGACAATAAAAATTCTTATGCTAACTTCAGAATATCGATATCTTCATCGGATTAAAAAAAAAAAAAAAAAGTCTTTTCACTTTATGACTAAATTTAAGACAGGACTCAAAAATATCATTTATACGCGAGAAAGAAGATATCAACAAAAATAGAAATATCTTTGAAACTAACATCTAAAGGAGGCTGTGCTCGCCTCATAAGATTTTCTATATTTGAAAAGTTTTCTTTTTGACATAAAAGGAACAACGAAAAAGAAAAGAAAAACATAAATGAAAAAAACAAAAAGCCTCTTTTGTACCGAAAAAGAGATTAAAAATATTAATAAGGAAAAAATGTAGTTGTAGAAAAATATTCTTTTATATTACATCTTTACAATTTTTGAAAAAAAAAAAAAATTGAAATTCTTTTTGTAATTTATTAACTTTGTTGTTTGGTTTAAAAGTTCTGATTTCTAGCAAATTTTAAGTACTTGTTTTAAAATATTAAAAGCTCAAATAAATTTTCTTTAACTGTTTAAATTAACCTTAAAAAGTAATGTTTAAGATAATTTATCAATTCACATGCATTATTTGCATTTTTATTAATTACTTTGACCCGAAGCCGATTCATTAATACTTTATGAATACATACATGATAAAAGAGAATTTTCGCTATAGAAAATATTGGGCAGCCTCTCCTATGCTAAAAGGCAGAATGAATGTAAAATTAATTAGAATTTTGTGACACGATCAAGAAAATTAATTGTTTATTGCATAATTACGACGATATTAATAATATTTTCTCAACTGTGTATATTTTCATAAAATTCTTAGTTTTGATAATTTTAAGAGAGCGTAGGACATTTTAATCCTTTATCTACTGATTGCACTAAAGTACAGTCGACAGCAAAAGTATCCGAGCACTAGCAAAAATTCCTATGTAAAAAAAGTACACTTAATACTGTTTTGTTAAATAAATCCTTGTCGAATAATATTTTTAGACTGACTAAGAACAGGATTCGACAAAGATTTATTTAATAAAACTGTATTAAGTGTACTTTGTTTACATAGGAATTTTTGCTAGTGCTCGGATACTTTTACTGTCGACTGTACCACTAGTTTAAAAAGCATATACGAATTTATAGAAGAAATATCAAAGTTACTTTTAAGAATAGAATGTATGTATCTTATTTTAATCTTACTACAAGTCACTAGACGCTACATGTAGCCTTTTTCATTTCAGAAAGTTTTATAAAGTCCTCTCGCTATTTTTTCTTGGCATTTTTCATGATCTCCCAGCGACCGCTGTAGTCCAGTCCGTAGAGCGCCGAGCTCGTAATTGGAAAATGCAGGTTCGATACTCGAGTCGGCCCAGAGACCGATTTACTCACTTGGCGTCCCAGGGCACTCATGGTCAATGGGCACCTTTTCCTCGTACTTAAACATTACAACAAACAAAACAAACCGCATATTTTTTATTCAGGCTTCTAAAAATTATCTTCACTTCAGTTCATTTTTCATTTTATTCGTAAGAGACTTAACTAGATCCGATGCTTGTCTATCGGATCAATGTACATCGCATCTGTGTATTTGCTCTGCGGTGCTTACCTCGGATTTAGTTAGCCTTAGTAAGAATTTGGAATGCAGTATCGGTAGTATGCAGTTGTATTCGCGTTTAGCGAAAATATTGCAATTTTTTTGATGAGCTGATAGTTTCCGTGAAAGATCATACCGCCGATTTATAAAACAGCGCAGTAATACCTTCACCCATTGACGAAAAAAAAAAAAAAAAAAAAAAAAACGATCCTTATAACAAATTTGGAAATTTTTCATTTTAACTATTTTTTTTAAATGTATGATGGAATTTCTTGGAGGCTCTTCTCAGTGTGAGGGCCCAGGGCACATGCCCCGAATGCCCTGCCTTAAATCAGGCACTGAGCCGGACAAAGATCATCGTCTACACTAAAGGTAGTTGGTGCGCGTAAAATCAGTCGTGGTCGCAATGCCCTTCATATTTCCACCCAAAGTATACCTCTGAGGGTCACCGAAACGGGGGAGCTATCCCCTCAGTGGAGGATCAAAATAATGTTGGCTTCTCTCCGGACCATTCTTAGGAGTGCGTACCAGACCGTCACCAGTTACCTATAGCGCAGTACTAGTACAGCGTTAAACCCAACGAACCAACCAGCCATAATCTTCCCGTGCATTATAATTAATTCCTATGTTATCTCAAGAATGTCTCCTCGATCTTAGAAGGTAGGTAGGTAGGTTGGTAGGTTGGGTTTTACGTCGCACTAGTGCTGCGCAGATGGGCAATTGGCGACGGTCTGGGTCTCACCCCTAGAGGTGGTCCGGAGACATGCCATCGCAATTTTGATCCTCCACGGAAGTCGATCTTAGAAGGAATACAGTCGGCACTAGCTGAAGCACTAGCAATAATTCCTACTTAAAAGGTGGACACCTAATACTGTTTTGTTAAGTAAATATTTGTCGAGTCGTGATCTAAGTCTTATACTGTTTATAAAAAAAGTAAGTTGAGGATAAAATTAGCGATCAAACTAAAAAAAAATATATTTGAAAATTGTGGATGTGTGCTTCAATAATTTTGCTACCGACTGTATAAAAAGTAAATACTTTTTTACACATTTTAAAGGTTAAATTTTTTTTCAACCTCCATGTACTAGTGGTATACTAAAGTACCACTTCACAAAATTCTCTTTAATTACTATGGTGGGATGATATGCATAATTTTTATTGCTTGTATCGTTAAAAAATATTCTTAAGAAACTAAAAGAATATGTTTCTAATACATTTTTTATCTATTTTATAATGCAGTAGATAAAGGCTTAAAGTAACACCTTGAAATAGTGTAATAATATTCTTTCATTTTTATAGTAGTTTAAATAGTTTAAAAATGTTTAAAAGACCTCTAAATGAATGTATATTTTAGTGGCTGATGTATAAATCGCTAAAAAGACATTTAAATATAATTTTTTTTTTTAACAATTTGAATGCCTAATTTATAATTATAGAATATCATAAAGGTTTAAATATATAATATCAAATAATATCTAAAATTTAATAATTAAATATGAGAAAGTGACTTGCACTGCTCCTTTTAGAGCAAATAACTTATTTTTCCCTCAGAGAATCTGAATTAAATTAACTATATTGAATTAAATTTGTTTCGAAAGATACTTTGAGGAAATTTACTAAATCATTTTTCAATATTTTCCGTTTTATGAATCACTTTGCCTCAAAACTAATTAATGATCGATTTCCTAACAATAAACTCGACATAGATTTTTATGAATAGAAAACTTTGAATAGATTTCATCATACAGCCGTTCAAAATGGATGGGAATTTAATTAAAATTCGACGACACGTTCGGGAGAATACGCTTTACATAAACGCTATGATGCTAATAACATTTTTATAAATGAAGAGTTTATGAAATTCCAAAAATTTGCATTTTCGTAAAAAGGAAGTGAGTTTCAAACTGAAACGCCTGAAGTAATTTAACATTATTTATAGAGTTCACTCTAGCGATGAGAATTGAATGGTGTTAAAAGACAACCTTAGTTTTAATCTAGTGGTCTAAAAATAGAAAATAGTAGATAAACTTATGTAACTGCACAATATTCATACTTGTCCGTGCTGCATATTGTAGTGCTTTTATGCTAAAACAACACACACGTTTTGATTTTAATATACAGGGTGATTTTTTAAAAAAAAACTGACTCCATTCAAAGCCACTTGTAGTTCGATTTAACAACTAAAATAGCACTAAACTTGGTATGGAGACTAATGATGGCATGGGAGGTAGAATTCCGAAAAAAAAAAAAAAAAAAAAAAAGTAGTTTTAAGAGTAGCAAATAAGGGTCATTGCGCTGTTGTAGATTACAAAAACGAAAATTAGCACAAAACATTGGTATCAAAGCAAAATTCAAATTTATGAACCAAATTTATTTATTAAATTGAACAGTGACACTAATTTGAGCTATAAAAACTTGTAGAAAAATATTCTCAGCTAAAGTGAGCCAGCTTAAGGGAACATGCCACTCTCATTACCAGAAAGCTGTCATATTGAATGTGGTCGAATTCCTTGCTGGGGAAGTGAATGCAGTGAATGAAACTTAATATTATACTGTAATTTTATACGTGTTATTAATATTATTATTTTTTTTATAACTTTTTTACATTGTACTGAGCCATAAATACTCCTATCGGCGATATTTGGAACTTTTTTTTTCCCCCACGGAATCTTACTTTCTATGTCAATATTAGTCTTTATACTAAGTTTGGTGCCATTTCAGTTGTTTTTATTTTATTAATAGTAAAGATAGAAAAGTTTAATTTTAGTAATTAATTCCAACATATAAATTATGCACGACAAATTTTTGACGACTCGTAGTAAAATGTATTGAAAAACTGAAGAAAGCATGTAAACATCATAAAGTGAAAGTACAGGAATTGTATCAGATCGAAAGATTTATGCAAAGTCCTTAATCAAGTAAAATTTAAGTAAGAGCACAGTGTGAGAGAAATGACGCAGTATCAAACTCAAAGTAGCAATGGTCCAGAATCTTAAAGATAGAAAAACTTTTAAGTTAACTTTTGAGCTATAATTGATGTTTACCAAACAAAAAATAAAAATTGCAGTTAGAAGTTTGTTTAAAAATACATAGATTTCGATTTCTAATTCTTTTTCACTTTTTACCGACATTGTATAAGAATTAAAATCTATTTCATTTCCTTAATGTATATACATATATATAATAATAATAAAAAAAGAATTATAAAAATATTTCAGACGACAAATTTACTGTGTTCTCATAAAGAAAATTTTTGGTACGAGGCTAGGAAAATACCGGAACTTCAGGTGAGCATTGCTGTGAATGGAGAAAAGCAAACAGAAATTGTCAAATTTAACAGCCAAATTGATAGATGAAGAAAAAAGTACAGATGAAATCAAATGAAATGAATCTGCGTTTATAGCAAACTGCAGAATACAATGATTGTCAATGAATTACAACAAGTCCAAGTATACCAAAGAATAAAGTAGTTAATGATTTTTTTTTTTTTTTTTTTTAAACCGCTAAACGGGGCATTATGCTAAAGAGTTTCGTTCTCGACAGCAGAGAAAAATAGATTACAGTCATAAGGAAGATACTTATAATAATTTTATTAGTTACAATGCTTCTAGTGCTGAATAAAAAAAAAATAGAAAATATAAACAAGACCAATAGATACACGACAAGATAGCATCAGCACACGTGATACATGATCTTCATTCATTATGTGATTTTAAGAAAATAATAAGATCCGTTTTAGAAACAACATAGAGCTTTCAATTTAAAAAAAATGATATGAGGTGAGAATTTTGAAATTCCTAAACAGTATTTAAGGATTAAAAACTAATGTATTATATGTATGTGCCATGTTTAAAGAAAAGTTGATTTTCTGAAGGCGCTATAACAAATAAGAACATGTGAATTGTAAAATTTATAACAGTAATCATAATCTTTTTGCTTCGACAGCTTATACATCAAATAATTTAAATCAAATGTTGTTCAAAACAATGGAGCTCATTGAAGCCATTGTTGATGCTACAGGTAACACTGAAATATGACATTGCATGATGCACAAATAGACAAAACTTCTGTATCTACATCAACTACAGAGTCAGAGTAATACAGCAGCATCTATTGCTAGTAAAGAAATTATCTCGTATGCCATGTGACATAGGTAAAACCTAATTTCAAGATAAATTAAGATACTATAACCTATACTGACCAAACGTCCCCATTTTCTGGGGACAAATGGGGACAAATGGGGATGCCCTTTTTTTTTAAGGCATTTTACTAAGTTTTAAAAATTGTAGAAACTAAATCAATAACACTTTATTTTTAGTCCTTATTTATTAGGAATGAAAAAATACATCCATAATTTGATAACTGTAGCAATTTTAATGCTTCTCTATTATAAAAGTACTTTGATCTGGTCAGCCTACTATAACCAGTAAAAACATGTGAATTGTAAAATTTATAACCGTGGTGATGTCACAAATGATCATGGGGATGTCACAAACAGTCACAGTGCTATTAGGGAATTGTTGCTTCGATAGCTTATTCATGAAATAATTCATACCAAATGTTCTTCAAAACAATGAAGCTCATTGAAGCCAGTGTAGTGTCGGTACTAGATGTAATATTAAAAATTACAATATAAAAAGAACTTCTTAAATTCCATGTTTTTAAATTTTTGTTGAATCATATAAACGTTACCGAAGGCAGCGGGAACTTGGAACAATTGGCTAAAAGTATTAAAAAAAATTCATTGCTATCGTGTTTTGAGCTATTATAAAAGTTTCAAATGGCTAGCTAGCCGGGAAGTTAGTTAAAAATCGATTGCAAACTTTGTACTGGTAACGCTGCCGAAAGCAGCAGGGTCCCGAAGCAGTTGGTTAAAAATATTTAAAAAATGCATTTTCACTGTGTTCTGAACATTCTGAAAGTTTCAAATGTCTAGCTAGTCGGGAAGTTAGTTAAATAAATCTTCTGTTGAATCATATAAACGCTGCCGAAGGCAGTAGTGATCTTAAACAGTTGATTAAAAGTATCAAAAAAATGTATTGTCACCGTGTTCTGAGCTGTCCTGAAAGTTTCAAATGTCTAGCTAGTCGGGAAGTTAGTTAAAAATCGATTGCAAGATTTGTACTGGACAAACGAACAAGAATCGAAGTTAATAAAAACATGGTAAAACATAACATTACATGATGCACAAGAAGACAATCTTCTGTGTCTGCATCAACTATAGATTCAGAATATTTAGCAGTATCTATTGCTATTAAAGAAATTATGTGGTATGGTATGTGACATAGGTAAAACATAATTTCATGATAAAAAAGTTTCTTTCTGTATTGATAATCAAAGTTTCACTTTATTCACGAAATATATATATATAAAGTAGAAGGCTTGTTGCATTTGCTTTGTATTACTATGCAAACTTTCTTTTTCCAATAAAATTTCAGTTTCTTCTTTTTTGAGTTGTCAACTATATTTAATGTTCTAATTATACTGTTAAACACAATGTGATCAATCGGTGAATTTCATTGTCGCTTCGTGGTATCATTGTTGTTCATCTGCTTTGAAATTTTGCTTTTTTAAATCCATATGGTTCCTGTTCTGGTCGTGGTGGGCTGGGGGAGTGTTGCCGGCGTGAAACTAGTTTAATCCCACAGGCAAGTCACAAGTCTTGCCGCCTGCCTCCTTCTTCGTATCTTGTGTTTCTTGGGTTGTTTTTTCATTAAATTTGATAAGTTTATGGTTTTAAGTTAAGATTTGTTGTGTTACTTTATTAATTCGTTTGTTTTGCAGGCTGTTAATTAATAGATCTGATTTCTTTACATTAGTGTATTTCATCCACTCATATTTTTTTTTTTTTTTTAATCTTATTGGTCATTGGTGTTTCAGTGATCTTGTATCTGTTGCTTGGCTTCTACTATGCTTAATAGATTATCTTTATTATATACTAGCAGGCTACGCCCGCTTCGCTGGTCACTATATTTAAAGGAATTTTCGAAAGAATCGGATTAATATTTATTTTTTTACACCGCATTATAGACAAAAATTAAAAAAAGAAAAGAAAAGAAAAGAAACCGAAATTGCTCCAAACCTCGCTTCGGGTACCCGCTGTCTACGGCAGCTCTTTTCTCGCCCTCACTGCATCAGGTCTAGGTTTCCCATGCCTGCAGGAAGATATTTCCCGGGCACTTCAATCTGGATATTTATCGACGACAGGTGGGATCTGCTACTATTTAAGAACTACGATTTTAAAGACGACTGTATCTCAGCATCTATTAAATATTTTAGTTTTGAACCATGTATTTTATAGCCCATGCTATTTACACTATATTACGATTTGATTCCGACCAATGTAATAAAATAAAATAAAATAAAATGTAGATTAAATATATATATATATATAAACAAATAAATTTTAATCAATTTAATCCTTTTTACTATGTATATACTACCATTTTTCCCGATAAATACAGTAAATAAAAAAAAAATGAATAAATAAAAGTATTTTCTTTTAAAGGAATTAACTAAAAAATGAAAAAGAAGAAGTTGTTCTACTATAAAAAATTAAACATAACTGTTATAAATACGTTTTTAAATTTAAAACTAATTATGATTAATTTTTTCTACTGCATTACGATTTTATTTTCAATAAATATAACAATTAAAAAAAAAAATCGCCTTCAAATGAATGAATTAAATAAAAATAAGTTGCGTAATAGCCGTTGCTAAGATACGCAGAGGATTGAAGCAAAAGAATTAAATTTATGAAAAATGAAGCATTAAAGGCAATATTTAAAATCGAAAAAACATTAATTTAAAAAATTCAAATTCGAAATTCGAAAAAATCTCGATGAGGTGCACACCTGCAGGGTCTTAGGTACCTATATCCCAAATTTGGAAGCTCTGCGATCAGTAGTGTGAGCACCAGAGCGCAGACAGACACACACACAGACACACACACACACAGATACACAGACACTTCTCTTTATATATATACTAGCAGGCTACGCCTGCTTCGCTGGTCACTATATTTAAATGAATTTTCGAAAGAATCGAATTAATATATATATATATATTTTTTTTTTTACACCGCATTATAGACAAAAAAGAAAAATAAATAAATAAATAAATAAAAAATAAACTGAAATTGCTCCAAACCTCGCTTCGGGTACCCGCTGTCTACGGCAGCTCTTTTCCCGCCCGAATTGCATGAGGTCTAGGTTTCCCATGCCTGCAGGAAGACCTTTCCCGGGCACTTCAATCTGGATATTTATCAACGACAGGTGGGATCTGCTACTATTTAAGAACTAAGATTTTAAAGATAACTGTATCTCAGCATCTATTCAATATTTTAGTTTTGAACCATGTATTTTATAGCCCATGCTATTTACACTATATTACGATTTGATTCCGACCAATGTAATAAAATAAAATAAAATAAAAAGTAGATTAAATATATATATAAACAAATAAATTTTAATCAGTTTAATCCTTTTTACTATGTATATACTACCATTTTTCCCGATAAATACAGTAAATAAAAAATATGAATAAATAAAAGTTTTTTCTTTTAAAGGAATTAACTAAAAAATGAAAAATAAGAAGTTGTTCTACTATAAAAAATTAAACATAACTGTTATAAATACGTTTTTAAATTTAAAACTAATTATACTTAATTTTTTCTACTGTATTACGATTTTATTTTCAATAAATATAACAAATAAAAAAAAAAACATAAAAAAAGTTCGCCTTCAAATGAATGAATTAAATAAAAATAAGTTGCGTAATAGCCGTTGCTAAGATACGCAGACGATTGAAGCAAAATAATTAAATTTATGAAAAATGAAGCATTAAAGCAAATATTTAAAATCGAAAAAACATTAATTTAAAAAATTCAAATTCGAAATTCGAAAAATTCTCGATGAGGAGCACACCTGCAGGGTCCCAGGTACCTATATGCCAAATTTGGAAGCTCTGCGATCAGTAGTGTGAGCACCAGAGCGCAGACAGACACACACACACACAGACACAGATACACAAACACTTCTCTTTATTTATATAGATACACATTTTTTTTTCTTCCAGTTAAGAATTAAAGGTCTTGTTGTGCTAAATACTTTAATTCTTCTGCGTCATGTATGTAGATAAAATTACGCATATGTATTTTATTCTAGACTAGCAGGCTACGCCCGCTTCGCTGGTCACTATATTTAAATGAATTTTCGAAAGAATTGAATTAATATTTATTTTTTTACATCACATTAGAGACAAAAACTTAAGAAAAAAAAATAAAGAATAAAAAAGAAACTGAAATTACTCCAAACCTTGCTTCGGGTACCCGCTGTCTACGGCAGCTCTTTTCCCGCCCGTGCTGCATCGAGGGGTCCAGGTTCCCACTGTCTGCAGAAAGATCTTTCCCGGGCACTTCAATCTGGATATTTTTCGACGACAGGGGGGATCTGCTACTATTTAAGAACAGCGATTTTAAAGATGACTGTATCTCAGCATCTATTAAATATTTTAGTTTTGAACCATGTATTTTATTGCCCATGCTATTTGCACTATATTACGATTTGATTCTGACCAATGTAATAAAATAAAATAAAATAAAAAGTAGATTAATATGTATATATATATAGAAAAACAAATAAATTTTAATCATTTTAATCCTTTTTACTAATATACTACCACTTTTCCCGATAAATACTGTAAATAAATAAAAATTAATGAAGAAAAGTTTTTTTCTTTTAAAAGAATTAATTAAAAAATGAAAAATAAGAAGTTGTTCTGCCATAAAAAATTAAACATATCTGTTATAAATACGTTTTTAAATTTAAAACTAATTATACTTAATTTTTTCTACTGCATTGCGATTTTATTTTCAATAAATATAGCAAAAAAAAAAAAAAAAAAAAAAATCGCCTTCAAATGAATGTATTAAATAAAAATAAGTTTCGGAATAGCCGTTGCTAAGATACGCAGACGATTGAAGCAAAACAATAAATCTATGAAAATTAAACAAAGAAGCCAATATTTAAAACCGGAAAAACATTAATTTAAAAATTGAAATTCGAAATTTGAAAAAATCTCGATGAGGTGCACTCCTGCAGGGTCCCCGGTACATATATCCCAAAATCTAAAAATTTAATATATTTAATTTTTCTACTGTATTTGTATAACTATTTGATTTCAATAAATATAATAAAAAAGATTTCTTCCTCAAATGAATTTAAATAAATAAATAGTTTAATAGCCGTTGCTAAGATACGCAGACTTTTGAAACGAAAGAAATTTCTGAAAAAGGAAACATTGAAGCCAATTTTTAAAATCGAAAAAAAATTAATTAAAAAATTCAAATTCGAAATTCGAAAAAATCTCGATGAGGTGCACATCTGCAGGGTCCCAGGTACCTATATGCCAAATTTGGAAGCTCTGCGATCAATAGTGTGAGCACCAGAGCGCAGACAGACACACACACACACACAGACAGATACACACACAGACACACACACAGACACTTCTCTTTATTTATATAGATTATTCTATTTGTATTAATTTATCTTACTTTTTAATGTAACTGAATAAGTACATATTTTGCTTTGTAGATGCCACTTGTATACCGCGTGTACGTACGAAATGACATGGCCACTACTGATATAAATAAAATATGTTATATATAATGTTTTTCTTTAAGCAAGAAACTTATAATATTACATACCATAAGAACTTTTCCCCATTGTAAAAATATAATTTTACTTTTCCATCAGAAGTCTGTATTATATATGGTCATGTTGCTTTCTTAATTGCAATTCCAGAATGTCTGTTCTACAATAAAATATTTCTAATTTTATTACATTGAACCTTTATCATAATTAAAACAAAAACGAAAAATCACGGTATAGATTGATTGTTAAAACTTTCTAAGTAAACGTACTCGCTGTATTCT
The DNA here is from genome assembly GCA_963930645.1 of Salticus scenicus. NCBI lineage: Eukaryota > Metazoa > Arthropoda > Arachnida > Araneae > Salticidae > Salticus > Salticus scenicus. Next base: position 288,721,744 of record OZ005649.1, read on the forward strand.
TCAACCTTCAATGTTCTTTGCTTACGTTATCACACAATGGAAAGACAGAAGGACAGAAAGGCAGACAGAAAGACGAATTGAATTCATAATCACTCTTAAACATTGTTTGAAAATATTAAAAATGCCTAACTCAAACGGAAATGCAATTCCAGAAATTTTTTATTGCAACTCTTAATGTATCTGAATATTTTAGTGTAACTCTGTAAATCTGAAGGTTAAGCATATCATGTTCTATACAAAACATTATTTTAACATATTAACAATAAATGTCAATTTCTTTCTGATATTTGGAGTAGAAAGTTATAAAAGTAATTTATAAAAATGTCTCTTCAGAAACGCAACGCATTTGCATTTTTTTGAATGTCCCTGCATACAAACCAGTTGTACAGGACTTATTAATTCAATTTTAAATAGGGAACATTCCATAGTGAACTTAATAATATGTGTAATTTTTAAGAGATACAGAAAATATTTACGAACGCTGGAGGCTGGTAGGAGGACAGATAGACAGACGGACAGTCGGACAGTGAGATACACTTAAATAATATTCATACTTAAAAATTGTTAGGAAGCGTTAAATACACTTAATGTAAACAAAAATGTAAATCTAGCAAATTTCCAATAATAGCATTTAATGCAACTGAATACAAGCCTTGCAGATTTTAATGCTAGTGATGTTATATTCTGTAGAAAGCATTTTTTTGTGAACATGAATAACATATTTCAGTTTCCTTAAGATTTGTGTAAAATTATTGAAATGTGGCTTACAGAAATATCTGTCATAGAACGCAATGCTTTGGAATACATTCGAGTGTCCCTGTACACAAAACAGTAGTGGTATTTACTCCATTTTCAATAGAAAACATCCGATAGTGAACTTGAGTAACATATTTCAATTTCATTAAAACATGTGTGAAGTAAAATTATTAAAATATGGTTTATAAAAACACCTCCCATAAAACACAATTCTTTGGATTACTTTCTGGTGTCCTTGTATACACACCAGTAGCAGTATTTACTCCATTTTCAATTGGAAACATCCAAGAGTGAACTTGAATAATATATATCAGTTTCAAGAAATTCCATGAATTATGGGAGTTAGAGCGCGGGGAGACAAAGAAACAGAAGTCATTAACACTTTCCAACAATGTTGGAAAATGTTAATGACTTCGGTTTCAGACAATTACTTCTTGACATATTTCACATTCTGTGTTCACTTTTTTTGCATGTGAAATTTCTTCTTTTTGATGCCCGTCCGAACAAGTCTCCGTTTTTTTCCCGTAGCAGATTCAAATTCAAAAACAAAAGATTTCATATTTCCCGCAAAATTAAATTAAAAATTCGAGTTTTGAAAAAGAAAAAAAATAAGGACGTGATGCAACTTTTTTTCCCTAAAGATTTTTCGGTTTAAGTCAGTAAAAATCTACAAGAAACAGTTAATGCACCTCATGCATTTTTCGGTTGCATACTCATGCAATTCTTTAAAGTAAATGATTCTATGAGGAAACATCTGAGTTAAATCTACCATATTGAATTTAAGTTTTATTAAGAGTTAATTTAAGGGAATTCAATTCTTATTACTCACTATTTTTCTTTATATTAATCCTTTTCCAGTGAAACAAGTTATTGATCAATGTCCTATTAATACGCATGACAGAGTTTTATGAATAGAAGATATTGATTTGTTTCCCACATGTTGACTGCAAGAATGGATGGAAAATTAATTAGAATGCACAAGAATTTGCATTTAAATTGCAAGTGTGAGTCAGTAGTATTTTCCTCAAACACAAGTAATTTTATGAAAATTTCGATTCCTGAACAATTTTATAAGGTTTTGAACTAAGGCGCAAAGATTTTAAAATTGAGAAAAAATCTTTAATCGGTTCTGAAATGCAAAAGTGGATTATACATGACAATAAATAAATAATAATCTAGTGTGCCACTCACACGACATTCTTTTACCCTGCTTTTCAATGCTATAAGGACAGATTGCATATTAAGACGTAAGATTAATAATGTAAGGTAATAAATTTCAATCTAGTTTAAAAATATTCTAAAATAGATTTAAGAACAGTTTTATCTGGCATGTAATTCTGTGTGTGTGTGTGTGTGGTGGGAGGGGGGGGGTTTACTGCTTCCCTCTACTCCTCGTTTAATTATAGTACCTACTTTTATTTAAAAAATAAATAAATTCAAGGCTGTTATTAATTTGCCTTGAAATTTTCCTGTATTTACAAACTTTTCAAGTGGCAACTACATACTACCTACACAATACCAAATTTGAATTTACTGCAGTTATTTATTTTTAAGTTATGGTGATATCTAATATACATAAATATTAACCGCTAAAATTTTGAATTTCGTATTCAGAAAAGACCTCAAAAAGAGATTTTTTTTTTTTTTTTTTTTTTACAAAAAATCAGTGTGGACTTAAAAAAATAATTTGTTTACAGTATGGGTATAAAAAGTTAATTTTCCTTCCTGAGCAAGCTTTGTTGACATCGTAAAATGTAGCAAAGCACTTCCATCAATTACATTCAACAGAAAAGAATGTTTAGTTTAATTTTGGGTTTACCCTTGAATATTGTCTATAATCTATATACACATCACACTATGTAATTTAGTCTTATACGAAAAAATCATAACACAAAATGAAATATAGCAATTTCCAAGTATAGCTCCAATATATTCAAATACTCTGGGTAGCCCTGTAAACTAATGATGAATGATTTCCATACAAAAAGCTGCACAAAATATGCTTTTGTTTTATGCATATAAAAAAATATGTTCATTCCATTTTGTTTAGGACAGCCTATAGATGTTACACTGCACTTAACAGAGATTTCCCCCATAGACGCAATGTATTTAAATTCTCTTGGATGTCCCTGTACACGAAACATTTGCTTGATCTCAACGAAAAAGTTATTGTAGCATCACTGTATGATACAGATTTAGAATACCGAGTTTGGACTTCCTGATACTATTTGTTCTTGAGATATGCTGATAAGAGATACACACACATAGACAGACACACACACACAGACCAACCACTAAAAATATGATTTTCAAATTCAGGAAACTCAAAACGTGTAACTATAACAAAAAATGAATTTCGAAAATTTGACGCAAAACAATATTACTTCTACAGTATATATGGGTAAGAAAAAATAAAAAATGTTTAGCTTAAATGCGATAAATATTTCAAGTTCATTATTGAATTTATGTGAAAACTAGGGTGAATGCAGTGTATGATCATAGTTTTCTAACAGGGTGTTTGAACAAAGCATAGTACCTTGAAATAAAACACAGAATTCAATATAATTTTTAATACTGATATAGATTGAGTGTGGATTGTCGCTCTACGGGAATTTTTTGAACGTTAGACCACTAACTCACTAGATTGGGACCTACCACACGGATATGTTTTTGGGCTTTGGTACTATTTGAAATCTACACTGTCTCTCTGCTTACGACAATTGCCGTTTACAAGCTTCATGAATAGTGAGAATAAAATTGTGATCATCATGGGGTGATCAGAGTATGACATTCTCACTTCTCAGAATAAAATGTCCTCTTTACCTTGAAGCTAGGAAACACCCTTTGAACAAATGTCTGTATTGTACAACGATATTTTAACAACTTTTATCGCTTTTATGTAATACATGACTAAAATTTCTGATAATAGCAATTGAAATAATCTGGTGTGTCACTCACATGACTTTCTCTTACCCTGCATTTCAATGCTATAAAGACAGATTGCAGATTAAGTCATAAAATCAATAAGGTAAAACAATAGAGTTCAATCTAGTTAAAAATAATCAAAAATACATTTACGGGCAATTTTATTCGTCATATAATTCTGTGTGTGTGTGGGGAGGGGGTGGGGCTACCGACCCCCTTAACCACCCGTTCAATTTTAGTGCCAACATTTAACAAATAAATAAATAAATAAAATGAAGGGTGTTATTAATTTGCCTTGGAACTTTCCATTCTTGATCAGCTTTTCATGTGGTAAACACATACCAACTTCTGAACACCAAATTTGTATTTCCTGCAGTTATTTGTCGTTAAGTTATGTTGATATACTGATATATATATACAGATAACTTGACTTTCGTGTTCAGGGAACCACAAAGCGTGGTATTATACAAGAAACGAGAGTGGGAAATCGAATTAAAAAATACTCTGCTTACGGTATGGGCAAGAGAAACTAATTTTCCTTCCTCAGCGGTGTTCGTCGACATTGCAAGATATAGCAAAGCACTTCCTTCAAATACATTCAGTAGAAAAGAATGTTTAACTTTATTTTAGGTTATTGCCTATAAAGTATATACACATCACATTGTGTGTTTAAATTTAGTCAGAAAAAAAGAACGTAACACAAAATGAAATACACTTCCAGCAATTTCCAGGTATAGCCCCAAAATATCCAAGTACTTTGTGTAGCCCAGTAAATGTACACGTACAGGTGTTAGACAAAATAATGGAAACACTTCAATTTTTTTAACATTTTGTCGAATATTTTGAAAAATACTTAATGTGTTGTTCTTGAATTTTGGAAATAAGGAAAACGTTTTGCTGCTCGTAATTTTCAGCAAAGGTTTTGCCACGATGGTCCTTAAGTGACGAACAACAAATCCAATAAAATAAAAAAATATTTGTGATTACCCTGTATCTGGAAGAGTGTTGATCCTGTAATTTTTAGATATGGTTATAAATATTATACTTATACGCGTGTAGAGTTTTGTGAGGATAGCTGGAATATTTAAAGAGTTATAATTATCTTATCAAAAATGAAAATTTTTTTTCGCAAGTTTTTCCTTTATAACTCTAAAGATTATTTTCCAAATTTCATGAAATTTTTAAAAAACATGACAATATATGCCTAAATCGTTATACAATAGTTTAAAACAAATAAATTTAATATTCAAAGATATATGGACATTTGTAGTAAATAATTTATCACTGCGCATGCACAGTCTGTAACGAAACAACTTTGACATAGTTTAATACTGAACTGTATAGAAAACCTTATAAAAATATAAAAAAAATCTGGTGTGAAACAAGCACACGACTTCCATTACCCGCTATTACGTGTATTACATGCATTTTTGAGAGATAATGTGATCAGAAAACATAAAAGTGACCAAAAAAGAAAATCGTTAGAGCCGTTTTTGAGATACCAACGTTTACAAAAAATCAATTATTGACCGGAAAACAATAATTACATACAAAAGCATATTTAAAAGTGAGTTAAAATGGCGAGTTTGAAAAAAATCCGTACAACCGTTTTTAAAGGAACGCCTTTGCGAGGCCTGAAATTGAGCTATTTATACAGGACGCCTATCAATTTTCATGAACTAACCAACTATATCATTCGAAAGGATATCTGATAGAGTGTTTATATAGCAAATTTGAAAAAAATCGTTAGAGCCGTTTTTGAGATACGGACTTCCGGTCCCACTTCCGGTTTCCGATGTCCCATTTCCGGTTAAACTCAATTATTGACAGGAAAACAATAATTACATACAAAAGCATATTTAAAATTGAGTTAAAATGGCGAGTTTGAAAAAAATCCGTACAACCGTTTTTAAAGGAACGCCCTTGGGAGGCCTGAAATTGAGCTATTTATACAGGACGCCTATCAATTTTCTTGAACTAACCAACTATATCATTCGAAAGGACATCTAATAGAGTGTTTATATAGCAAGTTTGAAGAAAATCGTTAGAGCCGTTTTTGAGATACGGACTTACGGTCCAACTTCCGGTTTCCGATGTCCCACTTCCGGTTTTTCAATTTTCACCAAAATTTGGAAATTTCATCTGTAGGCCAGACGTATTTGAATTCTGAAGTTTCGTAGCTCTATCTTTATTAGTTTCTGAGCTATAATAGCCAGAAGATTCTCCACATACATACACACACACACACACACACACACATACATACACACTGACCAATTGCCAAAAACCACTTTTTTGGACTCAGGGGACCTTAAAACGTGTAAATCAGGTGAAAACCCGATATCGAATTTTCAGACCGAATGCAATACTTCCATTACCTACGGTAGTAGGGTAATGGAAGTAAAAATACAGTTGAATATCATGAAAATCCATAGAGATATCGGTGATTAAATGAGCTGTTTTCTAAACAGGTTTTTAAGATTAATGCTAAGTGGCCATACACATATGGAAATTTGTATCAGATGAAACATTTCCTTTTTCTTACTTTTTTTTTTTTTTTTTTTTTGTAGGTATGTAGTACATTCCTGTAAAAAAATAAAATTGAATCACAAATATTATATTGAGTTTTATTGTGTTACATAGTTTTTTTTCTTATACAAATTTTCATTTGTATAAGAAATTCATCATAACCCTTTATCGTAAAGACCCTTTTAGAAAACAACTGTAAAACAGCTCATTTAATCACCGGTAACGGTATAATTTTCAAGATATTCAACTAGATTTTTTTTTTTTAATAAGGTGCTCTATACAACTGAGTATTAAACTATGTCAAAATATTTTTTTGCTACAGTCCGCACATACGCAGTAATAAATTATTTATGCCAACTGTCCATATCTCTCTCAGTATTAAATGTACTTGTTTTAAACTGTAGTATAATGATTTTGGCATATGCTGTCATGTTTTATGAAAGTTTCATGAAATTTGGAGAAAAACCCTTAGTAAAGTAAAAACTAGCGAAAAATAAATATAGCTAAATAATGTAAAAACTTGCGAATTTTTTAATAAAATACTTATAATTCATTAAATATTCGAGTTATCTTCACAAAACTCTACACACGTATAAAGTAGAACATTTATAACCATATCTAAAATTTTCAGATGAATCGATGTACTTCCAGATACAGGGTAATTACAAATATTTTCTAACTTATTGGATTTGTTGTTCGTCCCCTAAGGGCTTTCATGAAAAAATCTTTGCTGAAAAATGCTGAAAAATATGAGGAAAGACACATTTTCTTTATTCCCAAAATTAAAAACAACGAATTAAGTATTTTTGAGATATTCGACAAAATGTAAAAAAGAAAAAAAAAAAAAAAAAAAAAAAAAAAAGTGTTTCCATTATTTTGTCTAACACCTGTATGATAAATGATTTCCCTGTACTACAATTTACACAAAACATGCTTTTTGGGATACAAAAAAAAAAAAAAAAAAAAAAAAAAAATGAAAGTGTTTCCATTATTTTGTCTAATACCTGTATGATAAATGATTTCCCTGTACTACAATTTACACAAAACATGCTTTTTGGGATACAAAAAAAAAAAAAAAAAAAAAAAATGAAAGTGTTTCCATTATTTTGTCTAACACCTGTATGATAAATGATTTCCCTGTACTACAATTTACACAAAACATGCTTTTTGGGATGAAAAAAAAAAAATTAAAGTGTTTCCATTATTTTGTCTAACACCTGTATGATAAATGATTTCCCTGTACTACAATTTACACAAAACATGCTTTTTGGGATACAAAAAAAAAAAAAAAAAAAAAAAAAAGAAAGTGTTTCCATTATTTTGTCTAACACCTGTATGATAAATGATTTCCCTGAACTACAATTTACACAAAACATGCTTTTTGGGATAAAAAAAAAAAAAAAAAAAAAAAAAAAAAAGAAAGTGTTTCCATTATTTTGTCTAACACCTGTATGATAAATGATTTCCCTGTACTACAATTTACACAAAACATGCTTTTTGGGATACAAAAAAAAAAAAAAAAAATGAATTAATATTTTTAATATAAAACTCTTATGACTCAAAAATTATTGATCGCTTGAACTTAGCATCTTCAAAGGTAACTGGAAAATTATTTGCACAACAAAAAAGTTGTGATTCTCTTCCCTTTCTTTACCACACATTACGAGAAATCTAAATGCGTGAATCAAAATGTCGTAGTCTTTGCGGTTATTCCTTAACCTTTTGCCGGTCCTATTTAATTACAATCCTGTGGTCAGTGTTGCCAGATTTAGGAACTTTTTTATTCAAAATCTATCACTAAATTTTAACTGTAACGATTGCCTATTCACATCGAAGGTTATTCATACATTATGCATATGAAATAACACTCCTCAAAATTATTGGTGATAGTTGAATAAAAGAGTCCCTAAATTTGGCAACACTGTTTAGAGCGCTTTAGAGCGTTAGGGTCGGCAAAGGATTAAAATGCTATATATATATATAGTATATGTAAAAGAAACGCTATAATAAAATATCAAAATGATTGCTTAAAGTTATTTCGAAAATCATCTGACTTTTCGCTTAAGTTACTAGACTAAAATAGTAATAAAAAATTTTATCTATTTTTTTCACTAAAAGATGAAACATTTGTGCACTATTTCAGAATAAATCTAATAAATAATAATAATGATAATAACAAAAACAAGAACAACAACAATAATAATGAACGATACTATAATATTCAAATAAAATTAATTAATAATAAAGTATTTTTGTTAATTCTAAAACTAATGCAGAATTTTTTCATAAAAAAGGGAAAAAATCGAATGCTATTTCAGAATAAATCTTCCAAAAAAAAAAAAAAAAAAAAAAAAATCAAGGAGACGTTAAAAGAAAAATATTCTGCGTACATGAAAGCCTTTCTCTATTTAATTTTTCATCGACCTCCTTCTTATAGTGTATATAGCTCTTATTTAATAAAAATTATAATAGCTACCAAAATTATGTTAGTGTTCCCTGGAGGTTCTATATGAACCAGATTCAGAATCCTTGAATTAGACTTTTATTAATGACCCTTATATATTTTTTCTTTTCCGAAAGAATGTATCATGAATGTTTTTAACTTTCTGTTATCCATATAGGGTAATAAAAACATTGTTTTTCGGACTGAATTTTTGCTGTAATAACACTTTTTGTTTGTTGAATCCAAAAATCAGGTTTTTAGCTGCTGGTCGAAGTGTCTGTCTTTGTGTGGGCGTAAGTCTATTATTTGCTTAACTGATGATAATAATAATAATAAATAGTATCAGTCCAAATTCGGTATTTTAAATCTGTATCATATGAAAATGACACTTCAAACTTCTTATTGAAATTGGAGTTTTTTGTACAGAGATATATGAAAGTATTCAAATACATATAATCTAGGACGAAATTTTTCGGAACAGTTTAATATTTTTGAAATGTTCTAAACAAAATAAAATTACCGTATATTTATCATATACACAAAAACATGTTTCACATACAATTAAAATATGGTATGAAAAAAAAAAAAAAAAAATGTGTGGTCACAGAATGCTTCGTTTATAGGGACGCATAAAACGATTCGGATATATATGCATTTCAAGTTGTGTTATGATATTTTGTTCGGTAATAAATTTAATTACATTATTCGGTGCGTATTCAACTTACAGACAATATACAGGCTACCCAAAATTAGTCGAATAAGTTTCAAAGAATGGTGTGGGTGAAAATTTTCTGAATAATTTGAAATATATTTTGAACAACAGCTTTAAATATTTTATGAATATAGCTGTAATATTCAAATGGAGGGCTGTCGAAATTTGTGGGTGGGCGTCAGATTAATTTGTTTTTGAAATTATTTTGAACTGTTTCTAAATTACACTGGAAATATTCAACTATTGTACCTTTCATATTTCATTTTAAACTGTAAAAATGTGTCCATAATAATGCGATAAGAGCAAGTAATGCGAGTACCACACCAGATTATTTACTAGACAAGTATTATAGTACAACCGAATGAATGCCGCTTCATCATTTTTCGTTTCCTCGTGTTCCTGGGAAATAAAAAATATAAAACCCCTTATTTCTCCAGAACACTTATTTTTTTCAAATAAAAATTATTCTTAGTGCTGTAGTATCTAATAAAGCTTAAATTTTAAAGTCCTCAGATAAAGTCCTAACACAGATGCTTCTATTTTTCAGGCCCTTTACTCATCTCATCGCTCTCATTACAAGGACTACGTCGAGATTTTTACAGACGGCTCTAAGACAAGCAATAAAGTCGGTTGTGGTGGTGTTATTGGTAACACCAGTTTTAGCTATCAACTCCCTAATTCATTTCCCATCTTCTCTGCAGAGTTTTTTGCTGTTGAGGTTGCCCTTAACATTATTTCATCTCAGCACAGTAGAAAATTCATTATATATACAGACTCAAAGAGTGTTCTTGATTCACTCTCTTCTAGCTCTTGTAACCTGACTTTCATTTCAATTTTAAAAACTTACAATGACCTTTTGAGAAAGGGATTTGACATTTTGTTTTGCTGGGTTCCTGGCCACGTAGGCATTAAACGCAACGAAGCAGCAGACAAAGCCGCAAGGCTGGCTTCCATGCTTTTAAACTGTTCTGTTCCTTATGATGACATTAAGCACACACTTGAAAGCTATCTTAAGAATATGTGGCAAAGGGAGTGGAATAACCAAAACAATAATAAACTGCAAGAAATAAAAACTCAAACTTCAATCAGGCGTACACTCACCCCTAGAAAATACGATGTAATTATTACTCGACTACGAATCGGGCATTCAAGACTCACACATAAATACTTATTACTTGGAGAACAACAACCTGAGTGTCCGAAATGTCATTTCAGTGCATTAACCATTCGTCATGTCCCCACTGACTGCCCTTGCCTTCGTCATCTCTATCGAATACATTTTAATTCATCTTCACCCATTCTGACGAGCCTTTTAGGTGTAAATCCTCATTATCATTTGACAAACTTTTTGAAAGAGGCTGGATTTTACTTCGACATCTGTTTTACATTGGTTTTTAGTGTCTACATTTTTAAAAAATATTTTTTATCTTTTGTGTATTTTTGTTTCTATTTTTACTGTGTTTTTTTAATGACAATCTGGATGGGTGAATCCATCCAGAAGCTGCTTTTTATTCTTTTACCTTTTTGTGTGGCGCAGCATGTCCAAATATGGACCTGGCGCCAATAAAAGTTATTCAACCAACCAACCTCAGATAAAGTTCGCTGCCTGGCCAAATTGAACTAGTATGTTATGGCCCCACCATACGACTTTCTTTTCTATATCGTATACAAAGTCACCCAGTATAAATTATTTATTAAAATTATTATTTATAAAAATTATCTTCCATGATGCATATAGATGATTTTCATCTTATGTTAGAGGAGTATAGTACTCAATGTCCAATGAAAGCCAATTTTGTGCCAACGTCTGTGGAAATGTTTTTCATTTATTATTATTGTTATTATTTTGAAAAAATCGATAAATGTGTTTGAAATTATCACAGATATGTAGTTCAACCAATCGGTTTAAAAGTATTGATGAGTTCATTTGAAAGACACTTATAACCTATATTGAAAATTTGTACCTCCCCGTGCTTTTTTCCACTCCAGGGAGGGAAAGATGCTCCTACACACACACATTATTTTTTTAGTTTACTCTTACTATTATCAATAATTTTTATTAATTTCATTAACAGTCGTTAAAAAAAATTCTCGTTATGTACATTTATACTAAATTTTATCCTATACAGCCATATTAGAAATTTTGAAGAAATGGGATGACAGCACCATCTGTTGAGCTATTGCTCCCCAAATGTGATCAGCAACAGTTTAAGTCAAAGATACACAAAGCATTAAGTTTGGTTGAATTGGTACGTGAGATACAATGCCCACAAAATTTTTTATACATATAGACTCACAGACAGACATTTTCTAAAAATAGTGAAATCGTGTTCGGGACCTGTCAAAACGTGTAAATCCATCGAAAACCAGATGTAAAAAATTTCACAAATCCAACATTTTCTTCTTATATAAATAGAAGAAACTTAAAAACAAAAAAGTAAGATTATTCTCATAGATAATATTTAATTATATCAGCTCAATTTAAACTTATTGCCGGAGAGTAGGGGAGAGTGTTGTACCTTGGGACACTTTTCACATTTTAATTTTTAACTTCTAAAATTGAAGTTAGATTTATATACTAAAGATAATATTTAAATACTCCAATATTCTCCTCTACAATAGATATATTGTTGCGTACTTGGGGGTTCGTGAGTTGTCCGAGAATGAAAGGCCAAACGTACAAAAATTCAGTAATTTATTCACAGAAAGTTCCAGAAAAATACAGGTCTATAAACCAAGTATCAGCTTCAATTCGACCAGTAAACACAGCTTAAACAACAGCTGTCAATAACAAATCCACAGTACAAACTGTGTAGCAATAACACTTAAAGCAAGTCTCTTTCGAAGAGGCTCAATGCATGCTGACCGACTCTGATCACAGACTGAACTGAACTGCCTTGGCGAGAAAGCGCTTCTTATATACTGTTCCATGGAACCCAGATTTTTCGAGAAAACTCTAGAAAGTGGTCAACCAAACAAATTACAGCTTCCATATTTGGTATATCCCTAATAAGGAATTTCTCGCCAAGGTCGCCAAAAAAATCGCCAAGGTGGGAAAAAGTCGCCAAATTTGGCGCCAAATCCATTACCTGCCTTATTGGGGCATTTTAATGCGTTTTTAAGGGAAATTAAGGCTATTTCAACGCTAAAACGACTAGAAATGCACAAAATTAGCACTTTATCAACTTACTAAGCCTCTTTGATAGAATTTATACAAAAATAAACACAATTATTTACAATTTTGTAACACTGCCCCCTCCCAAGGACTGCACGTCCCGGGCAGTGCAACCCTTGGTCAAGAGGAGAAACTAAACAAATTTACACAATCTAAAATACAAGAACTAATTTGCATATAACGATAAAATAGAAATATAAATCAAGTGAGAAATATTTACAAAATTTACAAATATGTACAAATATTTATATAAAAATATTTACATTACGCATGCGCAAATTTTATCAGTATTTATATTTTTAATTTTAATATTACCGGTAATTGTGGTACTTGGCTAGCCTGTTATAGTGCACCACCTTCGGTTTTGATGAAGGTGTTTTAGTGATCCGCACCACTACATCATTCAGCCTTTTTAAGACTGTGTACGGTCCGTCCCAGTTGCACTGTAACTTGCGGGAGAGTCCTTTGCGTCGAATAGGATTCCACAACCAGACCTTGTCTCCTTCCTGGAACTCATGTTGTGTAGCCTTTAGATCGTACCTTGTCTTCATTTTCTCCGTTGCAATGTGAATTCGCTCCCGAACAAAGTTGTGTACGTCCTCAAATCGTGCCTGGAGATCCTGGATGTACTCCTCGGGCGATGAAGGCGCATCGGGTAGACAACCAAACAGGAGATCACAAGAGAGACGAAGTTCACGTCCAAAGAGCATCTGAGCTGGAGTATAGCCGGTGGTTTCATGGACAGCACTTCGATAAGCCAGCAGGAACAATGGCAACTTCACGTCCCAATCTTGCTGGTTCCTTGATACTAGAAGAGAGAGGTTATTCAGGATAGTTCGATTGAACCTCTCGACCATGCCGTCCGACTGGGGATGTAAGGGTGTTGTCCGGGTTTTGTCTATGCCGAGTAGTTGACACAATCCTTTGAAAACATCAGAGGTAAAGTTCCTACCTTGGTCGGTATGAAGTTGTAGGGGCGTGCCGTACCTTGACACCCATTGCTGCACTAGGACCTCTGCGACTGTGCATGCCTCTTGATTGGTAATGGGATATGCCTCAGGCCACTTGGTGAAATAGTCCATCACGACGAGGATGTATTTATTTCCACTGGAGGTCCGTGGCAAAGGACCCAAGATGTCGATTGCAATCCGATCAAATGGTGCTCCCACGTTATACCGTTGCAGTCTTCCTCGACTTCGTTTCTGCGGGCCTTTACGTGCCGCACAAGCATCACAGGATTTACACCATTTCTCCACATCCTCCTTTGCCTTGCACAAGTAGAAGCGTTCCCGAACTTTCTGCAGAGTCTTCATTACCCCAAAATGGCCTCCGGTAGAGCTACTATGCAGTTGTTCTAAAACATCTGGAATTCTTGATCTTGGTAAAACAATTTGCCATCTGAAGCTTTTCCCATCATCAGATTCCCACTTTCTGTATAATACGCCGTTTCTGATATGAAGAGAGTCCCAAAGTGCCCAATAACTCTTCGTAATGGGACTGAATCTGGAAATGTCCTGCCAGGTAGGTCTGTTGCTGGTCGTCTCCTTCAGCTGTAATATTGGCTTTATGTCAGGATCTTCCAACTGGGCTTGTCTAAGTTCTTCGTCACTCCATGGATCGGGATCTTGTTCTGATGGTGTTGAGACAGTAACTTGGCAGGCAACCGGATTTATCGGCAGGTATTTCTGTTCGGCTCTAGAGCAGTACTTCCAGCTTTCCGAGCAGGGCTTCCGTGACAAGGCATCTGCATTACCATGTAGAGTCCCTTTACGATGACGTATCTCGAAGTCATATTCCTGGAGGCGTTGTATCCACCTGGCAATCTGTCCTTCCGGGTTCTTGAACTGGAGCAACCACGTTAAAGATGCATGGTCAGTCCGTAGCAGGAATCTTCTGCCATAGAGGTAATGATGGAAATGTTCTATGTCTTTTACGATGGCGAGTAGCTCTTTCCTGGTGGTACAGTAATTTCGCTCTGGTTTAGACAGGCATTTACTCCAATAGGCAATGACATGTTCTTGACAATCAATTTCCTGCGACAGAACAGCACCGACACTCTCATGGCTGGCATCTGTATCAAGTATGAACTGTCTGTCGGGCTGTGGATACGTCAAGATAGGCGATGATGTTAAGGCCTCTTTAAGTCGCTTGAACGCATTTTCACATTCATCTGTCCACAGGAACTTCTATTTGGCTTCCGTCAGCTTGTGGAGTGGTCTGGCAATATTTGAGAAACCCTTGACAAACTTCCTGTAGTAAGTGCATAACCCCAGGAAACTTCGTAGTTGGTGTACATTTTCAGGGCGACTCCAGTTCTCGACTGCAGAGATCTTCTCAGGATCAGTTCTCACACCTTCGGCAGAGATGATATGGCTGAGGTAGCTCACTTCACGACGAAACAAGTTACACTTGCCTGTACCTTGACACCCATTGCTGCACTAGGACCTCTGCGACTGTGCATGCCTCTTGATTGGGAATGGGATATGCCTCAGGCCACTTGGTGAAATAGTCCATCACGACGAGGATGTATTTATTTCCACTGGAGGTCCGTGGCAAAGGACCCAAGATGTCGATTGCAATCCGTTCAAAAGGTGCTCCCACGTTATACCGTTGCAGTCTTCCTCGACTTCGTTTCTGTGGGCCTTTACGTGCCGCACAAGCATCACAGGATTTACACCATTTCTCCACATCCTCCTTTGCCTTGCACCAGTAGAAGCGTTCCCGAACTTTCTGCAGAGTCTTCATTACCCCAAAATGGCCTCCGGTAGAGCTACTATGCAGTTGTTCTAAAACATCTGGAATTCTTGATCTTGGTAAAACAATTTGCCATCTGAAGCTTTTCCCATCATCAGATTCCCACTTTCTGTTCAATACGCCGTTTCTGATATGAAGAGAGTCCCAAAGTGCCCAATAACTCTTCGTAATGGGACTGAATCTGGAAATGTCCTGCCAGGTAGGTCTGTTTCTGGTCGTCTCCTTCAGCTGTAATATTGGCTTTATGTCAGGATCTTCCAACTGGGCTTGTCTAAGTTCTTCGTCACTCGATGGATCGGGATCTTGTTCTGATGGTGTTGAGACAGTAACTTGGCAGGCAACCGGATTTATCGGCAGGTATTTCTGTTCGGCTCTAGAGCAGTACTTCCAGCTTTCCGAGCAGGGCTTCCGTGACAAGGCATCTGCATTACCATGTAGAGTCCCTTTACGATGACGTATCTCGAAGTCATATTCCTGGAGGCGTTGTAATCACCTGGCAATCTGTCCTTCCGGGTTCTTGAACTGGAGGAACCACGTTAAAGATGCATGATCAGTCCGTAGCAGGAATCTTCTGCCATAGAGGTAATGATGGAAATGTTCTATGTCTTTTACGATGGCGAGTAGCTCTTTCCTGGTGGTACAGTAATTTCGCTCTGGTTTAGACAGGCATTTACTCCAATAGGCAATGACATGTTCTTGACCATCAATTTCCTGCGACAGAACAGCACCGACACTCTCATGGCTGGCATCTGTATCAAGTATGAACTGTCTGTCGGGCTGTGGATACGTCAAGATAGGCGATGATGTTAAGGCCTCTTTAAGTCGCTTGAACGCATTTTCACATTCATCTGTCCACAGGAACTTCTGTTTGGCTTCCGTCAGCTTGTGGAGTGGTCTGGCAATATTTGAGAAACCTGGATTCAATTTGAGGTTAGCCATTCTGAGTTTCTCCAGCACCTTTCGGATGTTTCGTAGATGGTCTTGAAAGGTGCGCCCCACAATGATAATATCATCCAAATACACCAGACAGGCTTCATAGGAAAGTCCTTTTAGCACTGTCCCCATCAGGCGTTCGAAGGTGGCAGGTGCATTACATAATCCGAACGGCATAACTTTAAATTGCCACAATCCTTGTCCCGTGGTGAATGCAGTCTTCTCACGATCATCAGGATGTAATTCTACTTGCCAGTAACCACTCTTCAGATCCAAAGTCGAGAACCATTTATTGCCAGCAAGTGTGTCTAATGTGTCGTCAATTCTGGGAAGAGGGTAACTGTCTTTCTTCGTGATGTCATTCAAACGACGATAATCCACGCAAAATCTTGTTGAACCATCCTTTTTTCGCACCAATACTATGGGAGAGGCCCAAGGACTCGTTGATGGCTCGATGACATCATTGTGCTGCATTTCACTTAGAAGTTCAGTGACCTCTTCCTGTTTAGCAAATGGAAGTCTTCTTGGATGTTGTTTGATTGGAGGATGATTTCCTGTATCAATTCTGTGCTGGGTGATGTTCGTTCTCCCGACGTCTTCATGTGTTCGAGAAAAGAGGTCTTTAAATTCTTGGAGTAGCTTCTCCGCAGCACATCTCTGTTCCTTTCCTAACTCTGCATTCTTTAGTAATTCCGTTATTAATTGTTCTGAAGACTTGGATGCGGTTGATTGCGTGGGACGGTTGATGCATGTAACAGGAGTGCAGGTTGCTAACACCTCATCCTTTTTCACTGTCCGGACCTTATCGCTGATGTTTGCGACTCTCACAGGAATAGTACTCTTTGAGAGATCAACTAGAGATGAAGCTACCAGAACTCCTCTTGGGCTATTGTCTGTATTCGGGTATTCAATCAGTCCATAGCGGAAGTATTTCTTGGTAGGAGGTGTTCCTGAAACTATTGTCTCTGTATGTGGAGGGATGGAAATTTTCGACTTGGCTGTTATCTGGCATATTGGCTGAATGTCTTGATTTTCAGTGTTGAACACAGCTATGTCTTCCGAACTCGAATGCAGTTCATTATTCCTGAAGTCCAATTTAAAGTTAAATTTTCTCAGGAAATTAATTCCAATGATTACAGGATCTCTTATATCTGCCACATATGCCATATGATGGTAACTGGCATTCCCAAAAGTGATGATCACGTTCATTTTTCCATATATTTTGATTTCGTCTCCGGTCACAGTCTGGAGTTTAACACAGAGCGGCGTCCAAATGATCTTCTCTTTTAGTTCTTGAGCCAAATCCGTTCTAATGATGGTCACGTTGGCTCCCGTGTCCAGAATCATCCCGTGAAGTCCATTATCGCCGCCACTCATCGATGAAACATGAAATACTGTAAATTGGGGCTCTTTAATTTCAGGCAACCTCCGCCCCGCGAGATGGCCTCCTCTTAGTTTCCCTGCAGTAATGGTGAAGCCGGGTGATTTCCTATAGTTGGTCGTACAGGGCAGTTCCTCTTCACATGACCATCCCCTCCACAGCCCCAGCACTTTATCTGCCGATCCTTTATTTCCTTATTATTCTCCAGGCTGCGCAATCTCTTTAAGATCTCTGCGAGACTTCTTTTCATTTCATTTTTATCAGCAGGAGTATCATTTAGTGAGACTGCTCTTATGGTATGGCGGTCTTTACGGGAGGCTTTTTGGGCTGCCTCTATCCTAAGTGTATAGCCTAAAGCTGATTCTACGTCTCTGATGTTGGAGAGTCTCAGCGCTTTTTGAATTTCTGGATCCCGAACAGCATCGATAAAGTACTGAAGAGCTAAGTCGTTCCGAGTGTCAGCATGACAGTCTGAGAATGCTAGGTGTGACAATCTCTGAATGTCCGCTGCCAGCTCTTGCAAACTTTCGCCCGTTTTCTGGTAACGAGATTTTAGCTGAAGGCGACTATAGTCCTTAGAACACTTCTCTCCGAACCGTAGCTCCAGTGCTCTAGTCAGGGCCTCGAAGTCGTTACTTTCTTCTTTAGAAACATTTCTCAGGATCTCGGCTGCATCTCCCGGTAATGCTGCTGCTAAGTGGACTGACTTGGCGGTAGAGTCCCAGCCGTTAGCTTCAGCAACGATGGAAAACTGCGTCTTATATACATGCCAGGAGGAACTGCCGTCGTAGGTGGATAGCTTAATAAATTCCTGATTCTGGATTCTTTTATCTCTCTTTTAAGTTTCCTGAGGCATGGATTCTAACTTTTCTTCGAGATTCCGAATCTTGCTCTGCAGTTCATTCCCTATTACTTCTCCGTTCCACTCTTCTTTCATTTTTCTTTCAAGATCTTCCTCCATTCTCTTAAACTTGCTTTCTATCTCTGAAAACCTTCCTTTCAGCTCTTGATCAAAGTTTTCTTTAAATTTCTCCTCTACACTCCGTTCTATCCTCGTAACACTCTCTTCAACCTTGATAACATTTTCTTCTATCTTCATAGCTTTTTCTTCAAAACTTTCTTCTATTTTCAAAACTTTCTCTTCTATTCCATCTACTCTGCTTTCCATATCCGATAATTTACTTTCAATCACTTCCTTTACTGCTGAAAGTTCTCCCTTCATCTCCTCTTGATTGCATTCAACTTTTTCTTGGATTGACTTAATTTCTCCTTGAACTTCATCCAAACTGTCTTTCAACTCTTTTTGTCCCGTTTCCATTTTCTCTTGTGCTACCTTCATTTCTTCAGTCAAGCCATCTTTCAATTCTTTTTGTCCGGTTTCTATTTTCTCTTTCAATCCGGTTTCCATCTTTTCCTGTCCGGCTTTCATTTCATTCATCTCTTGACTCAGGCTAACTTTCATCTCATTCATCTGGGTAGCTAAGCAAGAGATGGAAAAGAGATGAGCAAGAGATGAAAAAACTTCTAGAAAGAAGTTTTTTCATCTCTTGCTCCATAGCCCTAGTTATCACCATTCACAGACTATCCCCGCTTCTGATACCAGAAATGTTGCGTACTTGGGGGTTCGTGAGTTGTCCGAGAATGAAAGGCCAAACGTACAAAAATTCAGTAATTTATTCACAGAAAGTTCCAGAAAAATACAGGTCTATAAACCAAGTATCAGCTTCAATTCGACCAGTAAACACAGCTTAAACAACAGCTGTCAATAGCAAATCCACAGTACAAACTGTATAGCAATAACACTTAAAGCAAGTCTCTTTCGAAGAGGCTCAATGCAAGCTGACCGACTCTGATCACAGACTGAACTGAACTGCCTTGGCGAGAAAGCGCTTCTTATATACTGTTCCATGGAACCCAGATTTTTCGAGGAAACTCTAGAAAGTGGTCAACCAATCAACTTACAGCTTCCATATTTGGTATATCCCTAATATGGATTTTCTCGCCAAGGTCGCCAAAAAAATCGCCAAGGTGGGAAAAAGTCGCCAAATTTGGCGCCAAATCCATTACCTGCCTTATTGGGGCTTTTTTAAGCGTTTTTAAGGGAAATTAAGGCTATTTCAACGCTAAAACGACTAGAAATGCACAAAATTAGCACTTTATCAACTTACTAAGCCTCTTTGATAGAATTTATACAAAAATAAACACAATTATTTACAATTTTGTAACACTGCCCCCTCCCAAGAACTGCACGTCCCGGGCAGTGCAACCCTTGGTCAAGAGGAGAAACTAAACAAATTTACACAATCTAAAATACAAGAACTAATTTGCATATAACGATAAAATAGAAATATAAATCAAGTGAGAAATATTTACAAAATTTACAAATATGTACAAATATTTATATACAAATATTTACATTACGCATGCGCAAATTTTATCACTATTTACATTTTTTATTTTAATATTACCGGTAATTTTGGTACTTGGCTAGCCTGTTATAGTGCACCTCCTTCGGTTTTCATGAAGGTGTTTTAGTGATCCGCACCACTACATCATTCAGCCTTTTTGAGACTGTGTACGGTCCGTCCCAGTTGCACTGTAACTTGGGGGAGAGTCCTTTGCGTCGAATAGGATTCCACAACCAGACCTTGTCTCCTTCTTGGAACTCATGTTGTGTAGCCTTTAGATCGTACCTTGTCTTCATTTTCTCCGTTGCAATGTGAATTCGCTCCCGAACAAAGTTGTGTACGTCCTCAAATCGTGCCTGGAGATCCTGGATGTACTCCTCGGGAGATGAAGGCGCATCGGGTGGACAACCAAACAGGAGATCACAAGAGAGACGAAGTTCACGTCCAAAGAGCATCTGAGCTGGAGTATAGCCGGTGGTTTCATGGACAGCACTTCGATAAGCCAGCAGGAACAATGGCAACTTCAAGTCCCAATCTTGCTGGTTCCTTGATACTAGAAGAGAGAGGTTCTTCAGGATGGTTCGATTGAACCTCTCGACCATGCCGTCCGACTGGGGATGTAAGGGTGTTGTCCGGGTTTTGTCTATGCCGAGTAGTTGACACAATCCTTTGAAAACATCAGAAGTAAAGTTCCTACCTTGGTCGGTATGAAGTTGTAGGGGCGTGCCGTACCTTGACACCCATTGCTGCACTAGGACCTCTGCGACTGTGCATGCCTCTTGATTGGGAATGGGATATGCCTCAGGCCACTTGGTGAAATAGTCCATCACGACGAGGATGTATTTATTTCCACTGGAGGTCCGTGGCAAAGGACCCAAGATGTCGATTGCAATCCGTTCAAATGGTGCTCCCACGTTATACCGTTGCAGTCTTCCTCGACTTCGTTTCTGTGGGCCTTTACGTGCCGCACAAGCATCACAGGATTTACACCATTTCTCCACATCCTCCTTTGCCTTGCACCAGTAGAAGCGTTCCCGAACTTTCTGCAGAGTCTTCATTACCCCAAAATGGCCTCCGGTAGAGCTACTATGCAGTTGTTCTAAAACATCTGGAATTCTTGATCTTGGTAAAACAATTTGCCATCTGAAGCTTTTCCCATCATCAGATTCCCACTTTCTGTTCAATACGCCGTTTCTGATATGAAGAGAGTCCCAAAATGCCCAATAACTCTTCGTAATGGGACTGAATCTGGAAATGTCCTGCCAGGTAGGTCTGTTTCTGGTCGTCTCCTTCAGCTGTAATATTGGCTTTATGTCAGGATCTTCCAACTGGGCTTGTCTAAGTTCTTCGTCACGCCATGGATCGGGATCTTGTTCTGATGGTGTTGAGACAGTAACTTGGCAGGCAACCGGATTTATCGGCAGGTATTTCTGTTCGGCTCTAGAGCAGTACTTCCAGCTTTCCGAGCAGGGCTTCCGTGACAAGGCATCTGCATTACCATGTAGAGTCCCTTTACGATGACGTATCTCGAAGTCATATTCCTGGAGGCGTTGTAATCACCTGGCAATCTGTCCTTCCGGGTTCTTGAACTGGAGGAACCACGTTAAAGATGCATGATCAGTCCGTAGCAGGAATCTTCTGCCATAGAGGTAATGATGGAAATGTTCTATGTCTTTTACGATGGCGAGTAGCTCTTTCCTGGTGGTACAGTAATTTCGCTCTGGTTTAGACAGGCATTTACTCCAATAGGCAATGACATGTTCTTGACCATCAATTTCCTGCGACAGAACAGCACCGACACTCTCATGGCTGGCATCTGTATCAAGTATGAACTGTCTGTCGGGCTGTGGATACGTCAAGATAGGCGATGATGTTAAGGCCTCTTTAAGTCGCTTGAACGCATTTTCACATTCATCTGTCCACAGGAACTTCTGTTTGGCTTCCGTCAGCTTGTGGAGTGGTCTGGCAATATTTGAGAAACCTGGATTCAATTTGAGGTTAGCCATTCTGAGTTTCTCCAGCACCTTTCGGATGTTTCGTAGATGGTCTTGAAAGGTGCGCCCCACAATGATAATATCATCCAAATACACCAGACAGGCTTCATAGGAAAGTCCTTTTAGCACTGTCCCCATCAGGCGTTCGAAGGTGGCAGGTGCATTACATAATCCGAACGGCATAACTTTAAATTGCCACAATCCTTGTCCCGTGGTGAATGCAGTCTTCTCACGATCATCAGGATGTAATTCTACTTGCCAGTAACCACTCTTCAGATCCAAAGTCGAGAACCATTTATTGCCAGCAAGTGTGTCTAATGTGTCGTCAATTCTGGGAAGAGGGTAACTGTCTTTCTTCGTGATGTCATTCAAACGACGATAATCCACGCAAAATCTTGTTGAACCATCCTTTTTTCGCACCAATACTATGGGAGAGGCCCAAGGACTCGTTGATGGCTCGATGACATCATTGTGCTGCATTTCACTTAGAAGTTCAGTGACCTCTTCCTGTTTAGCAAATGGAAGTCTTCTTGGATGTTGTTTGATTGGAGGATGATTTCCTGTATCAATTCTGTGCTGGGTGATGTTCGTTCTCCCGACGTCTTCATGTGTTCGAGAAAAGAGGTCTTTAAATTCTTGGAGTAGCTTCTCCGCAGCACATCTCTGTTCCTTTCCTAACTCTGCATTCTTTAGTAATTCCGTTATTAATTGTTCTGAAGACTTGGATGCGGTTGATTGCGTGGGACGGTTGATGCATGTAACAGGAGTGCAGGTTGCTAACACCTCATCCTTTTTCACTGTCCGGACCTTATCGCTGATGTTTGCGACTCTCACAGGAATAGTACTCTTTGAGAGATCAACTAGAGTTGAAGCTACCAGAACTCCTCTTGGGCTATTGTCTATATTCGGGTATTCAATCAGTCCATAGCGGAAGTATTTCTTGGTAGGAGGTGTTCCTGAAACTATTGTCTCTGTATGTGGAGGGATGGAAATTTTCGACTTGGCTGTTATCTGGCATATTGGCTGAATGTCTTGATTTTCAGTGTTGAACACAGCTATGTCTTCCGAACTCGAATGCAGTTCATTATTCCTGAAGTCCAATTTAAAGTTAAATTTTCTCAGGAAATCAATTCCAATGATTACAGGATCTCTTATATCTGCCACATATGCCATATGATGGTAACTGGCATTCCCAAAAGTGATGATCAAGTTCATTTTTCCATATATTTTGATTTCGTCTCCGGTCACAGTCTGGAGTTTAACACAGGGCGGCGTCCAAATGATCTTCTCTTTTAGTTCTTGAGCCAAATCCGTTCTAATGATGGTCACGTTGGCTCCCGTGTCCAGAATCATCCCGTGAAGTCCATTATCGCCGCCACTCATCGATGAAACATGAAATACTGTAAATTGGGGCTCTTTAATTTCAGGCAACCTCCGCCCCGCGAGATGGCCTCCTCTTAGTTTCCCTGCAGTAATGGTGAAGCCGGGTGATTTCCTATAGTTGGTCGTACAGGGCAGTTCCTCTTCACATGACCATCCCCTCCACAGCCCCAGCACTTTATCTGCCGATCCTTTATTTCCTTATTATTCTCCAGGCTGCGCAATCTCTTTAAGATCTCTGCGAGACTTCTTTTCATTTCATTTTCATCAGCAGGAGTATCATTTAGTGAGACTGCTCTTATGGTATGGCGGTCTTTACGGGAGGCTTTTTGGGCTGCCTCTATCCTAAGTGTATAGCCTAAAGCTGATTCTACGTCTCTGATGTTGGAGAGTCTCAGCGCTTTTTGAATTTCTGGATCCCGAACAGCATCGATAAAGTACTGAAGAGCTAAGTCGTTCCGAGTGTCAGCATGACAGTCTGAGAATGCTAGGTGTGACAATCTCTGAATGTCCGCTGCCAGCTCTTGCAAACTTTCGCCCGTTTTCTGGTAACGAGATTTTAGCTGAAGGCGACTATAGTCCTTAGAACACTTCTCTCCGAACCGTAGCTCCAGTGCTCTAGTCAAGGCCTCGAAGTCGTTACTTTCTTCTTTAGAAACATTTCTCAGGATCTCGGCTGCATCTCCCGGTAATGCTGCTGCTAAGTGGACTGACTTGGCGGTAGAGTCCCAGCCGTTAGCTTCAGCAACGATGGAAAACTGCGTCTTATATACATGCCAGGAGGAACTGCCGTCGTAGGTGGATAGCTTAATAAATTCCTGATTCTGGATTCTTTTATCTCTCTTTTTAGTTTCCTGAGGCATGGATTCTAACTTTTCTTCGAGATTCCGAATCTTGCTCTGCAGTTCATTCCCTATTACTTCTCCGTTCCACTCTTCTTTCATTTTTCTTTCAAGATCTTCCTCCATTCTCTTAAACTTGCTTTCTATCTCTGAAAACCTTCCTTTCAGCTCTTGATCAAAGTTTTCTTTAAATTTCTCCTCTACACTCCGTTCTATCCTCGTAACACTCTCTTCAACCTTGATAACATTTTCTTCTATCTTCATAGCTTTTTCTTCAAAACTTTCTTCTATTTTCAAAACTTTCTCTTCTATTCCATCTACTCTGCTTTCCATATCCGATAATTTACTTTCAATCACTTCCTTTACTGCTGAAAGTTCTCCCTTCATCTCCTCTTGATTGCATTCAACTTTTTCTTGGATTGACTTAATTTCTCCTTGAACTTCATCCAAACTGTCTTTCAACTCTTTTTGTCCCGTTTCCATTTTCTCTTGTGCTACCTTCATTTCTTCAGTCAAGCCATCTTTCAATTCTTTTTGTCCGGTTTCTATTTTCTCTTTCAATCCGGTTTCCATCTTTTCCTGTCCGGCTTTCATTTCATTCATCTCTTGACTCAGGCTAACTTTCATCTCATTCATCTGGGTAGCTAAGCAAGAGATGGAAAAGAGATGAGCAAGAGATGAAAAAACTTCTAGAAAGAAGTTTTTTCATCTCTTGCTCCATAGCCCTAGTTATCACCATTCACAGACTATCCCCGCTTCTGATACCAGAAATGTTGCGTACTTGGGGGTTCGTGAGTTGTCCGAGAATGAAAGGCCAAACGTACAAAAATTCAGTAATTTATTCACAGAAAGTTCCAGAAAAATACAGGTCTATAAACCAAGTATCAGCTTCAATTCGACCAGTAAACACAGCTTAAACAACAGCTGTCAATAGCAAATCCACAGTACAAACTGTATAGCAATAACACTTAAAGCAAGTCTCTTTCGAAGAGGCTCAATGCAAGCTGACCGACTCTGATCACAGACTGAACTGAACTGCCTTGGCGAGAAAGCGCTTCTTATATACTGTTCCATGGAACCCAGATTTTTCGAGGAAACTCTAGAAAGTGGTCAACCAATCAACTTACAGCTTCCATATTTGGTATATCCCTAATATGGATTTTCTCGCCAAGGTCGCCAAAAAAATCGCCAAGGTGGGAAAAAGTCGCCAAATTTGGCGCCAAATCCATTACCTGCCTTATTGGGGCTTTTTTAAGCGTTTTTAAGGGAAATTAAGGCTATTTCAACGCTAAAACGACTAGAAATGCACAAAATTAGCACTTTATCAACTTACTAAGCCTCTTTGATAGAATTTATACAAAAATAAACACAATTATTTACAATTTTGTAACACTGCCCCCTCCCAAGGACTGCACGTCCCGGGCAGTGCAACCCTTGGTCAAGAGGAGAAACTAAACAAATTTACACAATCTAAAATACAAGAACTAATTTGCATATAACGATAAAATAGAAATATAAATCAAGTGAGAAATATTTACAAAATTTACAAATATGTACAAATATTTATATACAAATATTTACATTACGCATGCGCAAATTTTATCACTATTTACATTTTTTATTTTAATATTACCGGTAATTTTGGTACTTGGCTAGCCTGTTATAGTGCACCTCCTTCGGTTTTCATGAAGGTGTTTTAGTGATCCGCACCACTACATCATTCAGCCTTTTTGAGACTGTGTACGGTCCGTCCCAGTTGCACTGTAACTTGGGGGAGAGTCCTTTGCGTCGAATAGGATTCCACAACCAGACCTTGTCTCCTTCTTGGAACTCATGTTGTGTAGCCTTTAGATCGTACCTTGTCTTCATTTTCTCCGTTGCAATGTGAATTCGCTCCCGAACAAAGTTGTGTACGTCCTCAAATCGTGCCTGGAGATCCTGGATGTACTCCTCGGGCGATGAAGGCGCATCGGGTGGACAACCAAACAGGAGATCACAAGAGAGACGAAGTTCACGTCCAAAGAGCATCTGAGCTGGAGTATAGCCGGTGGTTTCATGGACAGCACTTCGATAAGCCAGCAGGAACAATGGCAACTTCAAGTCCCAATCTTGCTGGTTCCTTGATACTAGAAGAGAGAGGTTCTTCAGGATGGTTCGATTGAACCTCTCGACCATGCCGTCCGACTGGGGATGTAAGGGTGTTGTCCGGGTTTTGTCTATGCCGAGTAGTTGACACAATCCTTTGAAAACATCAGAAGTAAAGTTCCTACCTTGGTCGGTATGAAGTTGTAGGGGCGTGCCGTACCTTGACACCCATTGCTGCACTAGGACCTCTGCGACTGTGCATGCCTCTTGATTGGGAATGGGATATGCCTCAGGCCACTTGGTGAAATAGTCCATCACGACGAGGATGTATTTATTTCCACTGGAGGTCCGTGGCAAAGGACCCAAGATGTCGATTGCAATCCGTTCAAATGGTGCTCCCACGTTATACCGTTGCAGTCTTCCTCGACTTCGTTTCTGTGGGCCTTTACGTGCCGCACAAGCATCACAGGATTTACACCATTTCTCCACACCCTCCTTTGCCTTGCACCAGTAGAAGCGTTCCCGAACTTTCTGCAGAGTCTTCATTACCCCAAAATGGCCTCCGGTAGAGCTACTATGCAGTTGTTCTAAAACATCTGGAATTCTTGATCTTGGTAAAACAATTTGCCATCTGAAGCTTTTCCCATCATCAGATTCCCACTTTCTGTTCAATACGCCGTTTCTGATATGAAGAGAGTCCCAAAGTGCCCAATAACTCTTCGTAATGGGACTGAATCTGGAAATGTCCTGCCAGGTAGGTCTGTTTCTGGTCGTCTCCTGCAGCTGTAATATTGGCTTTATGTCAGGATCTTCCAACTGGGCTTGTCTAAGTTCTTCGTCACTCCATGGATCGGGATCTTGTTTTGATGGTGTTGAGACAGTAACTTGGCAGGCAACCGGATTTATCGGCAGGTATTTCTGTTCGGCTCTAGAGCAGTACTTCCAGCTTTCCGAGCAGGGCTTCCGTGACAAGGCATCTGCATTACCATGTAGAGTCCCTTTACGATGACGTATCTCGAAGTCATATTCCTGGAGGCGTTGTAATCACCTGGCAATCTGTCCTTCCGGGTTCTTGAACTGGAGGAACCACGTTAAAGATGCATGATCAGTCCGTAGCAGGAATCTTCTGCCATAGAGGTAATGATGGAAATGTTCTATGTCTTTTACGATGGCGAGTAGCTCTTTCCTGGTGGTACAGTAATTTCGCTCTGGTTTAGACAGGCATTTACTCCAATAGGCAATGACATGTTCTTGACCATCAATTTCCTGCGACAGAACAGCACCGACACTCTCATGGCTGGCATCTGTATCAAGTATGAACTGTCTGTCGGGCTGTGGATACGTCAAGATAGGCGATGATGTTAAGGCCTCTTTAAGTCGCTTGAACGCATTTTCACATTCATCTGTCCACAGGAACTTCTGTTTGGCTTCCGTCAGCTTGTGGAGTGGTCTGGCAATATTTGAGAAACCTGGATTCAATTTGAGGTTAGCCATTCTGAGTTTCTCCAGCACCTTTCGGATGTTTCGTAGATGGTCTTGAAAGGTGCGCCCCACAATGATAATATCATCCAAATACACCAGACAGGCTTCATAGGAAAGTCCTTTTAGCACTGTCCCCATCAGGCGTTCGAAGGTGGCAGGTGCATTACATAATCCGAACGGCATAACTTTAAATTGCCACAATCCTTGTCCCGTGGTGAATGCAGTCTTCTCACGATCATCAGGATGTAATTCTACTTGCCAGTAACCACTCTTCAGATCCAAAGTCGAGAACCATTTATTGCCAGCAAGTGTGTCTAATGTGTCGTCAATTCTGGGAAGAGGGTAACTGTCTTTCTTCGTGATGTCATTCAAACGACGATAATCCACGCAAAATCTTGTTGAACCATCCTTTTTTCGCACCAATACTATGGGAGAGGCCCAAGGACTCGTTGATGGCTCGATGACATCATTGTGCTGCATTTCACTTAGAAGTTCAGTGACCTCTTCCTGTTTAGCAAATGGAAGTCTTCTTGGATGTTGTTTGATTGGAGGATGATTTCCTGTATCAATTCTGTGCTGGGTGATGTTCGTTCTCCCGACGTCTTCATGTGTTCGAGAAAAGAGGTCTTTAAATTCTTGGAGTAGCTTCTCCGCAGCACATCTCTGTTCCTTTCCTAACTCTGCATTCTTTAGTAATTCCGTTATTAATTGTTCTGAAGACTTGGATGCGGTTGATTGCGTGGGACGGTTGATGCATGTAACAGGAGTGCAGGTTGCTAACACCTCATCCTTTTTCACTGTCCGGACCTTATCGCTGATGTTTGCGACTCTCACAGGAATAGTACTCTTTGAGAGATCAACTAGAGATGAAGCTACCAGAACTCCTCTTGGGCTATTGTCTATATTCGGGTATTCAATCAGTCCATAGCGGAAGTATTTCTTGGTAGGAGGTGTTCCTGAAACTATTGTCTCTGTATGTGGAGGGATGGAAATTTTCGACTTGGCTGTTATCTGGCATATTGGCTGAATGTCTTGATTTTCAGTGTTGAACACAGCTATGTCTTCCGAACTCGAATGCAGTTCATTATTCCTGAAGTCCAATTTAAAGTTAAATTTTCTCAGGAAATCAATTCCAATGATTACAGGATCTCTTATATCTGCCACATATGCCATATGATGGTAACTGGCATTCCCAAAAGTGATGATCAAGTTCATTTTTCCATATATTTTGATTTCGTCTCCGGTCACAGTCTGGAGTTTAACACAGGGCGGCGTCCAAATGATCTTCTCTTTTAGTTCTTGAGCCAAATCCGTTCTAATGATGGTCACGTTGGCTCCCGTGTCCAGAATCATCCCGTGAAGTCCATTATCGCCGCCACTCATCGATGAAACATGAAATACTGTAAATTGGGGCTCTTTAATTTCAGGCAACCTCCGCCCCGCGAGATGGCCTCCTCTTAGTTTCCCTGCAGTAATGGTGAAGCCGGGTGATTTCCTATAGTTGGTCGTACAGGGCAGTTCCTCTTCACATGACCATCCCCTCCACAGCCCCAGCACTTTATCTGCCGATCCTTTATTTCCTTATTATTCTCCAGGCTGCGCAATCTCTTTAAGATCTCTGCGAGACTTCTTTTCATTTCATTTTCATCAGCAGGAGTATCATTTAGTGAGACTGCTCTTATGGTATGGCGGTCTTTACGGGAGGCTTTTTGGGCTGCCTCTATCCTAAGTGTATAGCCTAAAGCTGATTCTACGTCTCTGATGTTGGAGAGTCTCAGCGCTTTTTGAATTTCTGGATCCCGAACAGCATCGATAAAGTACTGAAGAGCTAAGTCGTTCCGAGTGTCAGCATGACAGTCTGAGAATGCTAGGTGTGACAATCTCTGAATGTCCGCTGCCAGCTCTTGCAAACTTTCGCATGTTTTCTGGTAACGAGATTTTAGCTGAAGGCGACTATAGTCCTTAGAATACTTCTCTCCGAACCGTAGCTCCAGTGCTCTAGTCAGGGCCTCGAAGTCGTTACTTTCTTCTTTAGAAACATTTCTCAGGATCTCGGCTGCATCTCCCGGTAATGCTGCTGCTAAGTGGACTGACTTGGCGGTAGAGTCCCAGCCGTTAGCTTCAGCAACGATGGAAAACTGCGTCTTATATACATGCTAGGAGGAACTGCCGTCGTAGGTGGATAGCTTAATAAATTCCTGATTCTGGATTCTTTTATCTCTCTTTTTAGTTTCCTGAGGCATGGATTCTAACTTTTCTTCGAGATTCCGAATCTTGCTCTGCAGTTCATTCCCTATTACTTCTCTGTTCCACTCTTCTTTCATTTTTCTTTCAAGATCTTCCTCCATTCTCTTAAACTTGCTTTCTATCTCTGAGAACCTTCCTTTCAGCTCTTGATCAAAGTTTTCTTTAAATTTCTCCTCTACACTCCGTTCTATCCTCGTAACACTCTCTTCAACCTTCATAACATTTTCTTCTATCTTCATAGCTTTTTCTTCAAAACTTTCTTCTATTTTCAAAACTTTCTCTTCTATTCCATCTACTCTGCTTTCCATATCCGATAATTTACTTTCAATCACTTCCTTTACTGCTGAAAGTTCTCCCTTCATCTCCTCTTGATTGCATTCAACTTTTTCTTGGATTGACTTAATTTCTCCTTGAACTTCATCCAAACTGTCTTTCAACTCTTTTTGTCCCGTTTCCATTTTCTCTTGTGCTACCTTCATTTCTTCAGTCAAGCCATCTTTCAATTCTTTTTGTCCGGTTTCTATTTTCTCTTTCAATCCGGTTTCCATCTTTTCCTGTCCGGCTTTCATTTCATTCATCTCTTGACTCAGGCTAACTTTCATGTCATTCATCTGGGTAGCTAAGCTTTCTAGAAGTTTTTTCATCTCTTGCTCCATAGCCCTAGTTATCACCATTCACAGACAATCCCCGCTTCTGACACCAGAAATGTTGCGTACTTGGGGGTTCGTGAGTTGTCCGAGAATGAAAGGCCAAACGTACAAAAATTCAGTAATTTATTCACAGAAAGTTCCAGAAAAATACAGGTCTATAAACCAAGTATCAGCTTCAATTCGACCAGTAAACACAGCTTAAACAACAGCTGTCAATAGCAAATCCACAGTACAAACTGTATAGCAATAGCACTTAAAGCAAGTCTCTTTCGAAGAGGCTCAATGCAAGCTGACCTACTCTGATCACAGACTGAACTGAACTGCCTTGGCGAGAAAGCGCTTCTTATATACTGTTCCATGGAACCCAGATTTTTCGAGAAAACTCTAGAAAGTGGTCAACCAATCAACTTACAGCTTCCATATTTGGTATATCCCTAATAAGGATTTTCTCGCCAATGTCGCCAAAAAAATCGCCAAGGTGGGGAAAAGTCGCCAAATTTGGCGCCAAATCCATTACCTGCCTTATTTGGGCTTTTTGATGCGGTTTTAAGGGAAATTAAGGCTATTTCAACGCTAAAACGACTAGAAATGCACAAAATTAGCACTTTATCAACTTACTAAGCCTCTTTGATAGAATTTATACAAAAATAAACACAATTATTTACAATTTTGTAACAATATATTTACTTATACAATTTAAAAATAAAAATTGCCAGCCATTTTAAGTAGGAAGTGTAAACTGCCCCAAAGTACAACACCATGTTGTACCTTGAGACATGCGCCAAACTTCATGCAATTGTCTTACCCTAAACCAGTTTTGTGTAAATAATAAAAAAACATTATATTTTAAGGCATTAAATTAAAAAAAAAATGCACTTGCAGATTCTTTACACAAATAATAATAAATTTGAAAGTTCAAATATTATTCGTAAATTGACCAAGTATTGATAAAGTCCCTATTTTAACATTATATGATGTAAAGTCAACTCTGAGATTTCTGATTCAGACCTCAGTGGGAGTTTAACACTCAACGTCTGATAAAATATTATAATTTTCATATTCATAAATAATTTTGTCGCTGTGTGCACTTTAAAAATCTCATTGTTAATGACCTCCAGTATTTCAGATCAATTTTGTAAACAAGGGTTGTTTCTGGAAATTCAAACATAGAAGGTTAATATATGTATATTATTATTATTTGAGATACTTTTGTAATAATAATAATAATAATAATAATAATTTTTCTGTATCTATTTTTCTAATGTGTCTGTGGTTTGATCATATTCAATATTGTCATCACCTGTACTTGATAAAATTGATTTATCAATATCCGATTCTGAATTGTTAATTTGTTTTGTAAAGGATTCTTTCTCCCCATTCTGGATGCAGAATTTTTCTGCTCTGAAGATTCAATTTCAATTTTATAGGAGAATCTGTTGAATGGAAGATGCTTTTCTTCTGTTGCCATTGTTTTTTCGAGCTGAATTTTTGGGGAAAGCCCAAATCATTATTGGTGATGTCACATCGTGAGAATCTGAAGATGAACAGGCTACACACACAGCTGTTAGTTCATTTGTCGCATTTACTGTTGTAGATTCCACAGCTTCACTTAACACTTGAGTTGAAACAATTTGTCTATCGAATATATACGAAGTTATACTAAAAAATCATTAATTATGATATAAAATTATTATTATTAGAATGTTATATTAAAACATACTAAAAGTTACTTATACTAAAACAATACCTAAATTATTGAGAACTGTATGTATGACATGTTATTCCTTGGGACATGTACCAGGTACAGTATGGTTTACTGTCCCAAGGTGCAATCATCACATGGTTTAAATAAAATCAAAATGGTGTTTAATCAAATTGCAGTATCATTACTTTCTCATAACCAAGACATTTAAAAATCTTCTGTTCAATATCTATTTAAAATTGAATAGAATGATTTTACAAATACTAGTTCAGAAATCGAAATTAGAATGAGATAAATATTTACTTTTAAGTGATGAAATTTTCTTCCACTCACTAAGTCCTTTTCTCAGCGTAACTGATATTGCCTTTTATTGTGCTGTTATCTATTTGTCAGAGTCACACTTAGAAAAAACTAGTTGGCATAGGTGGACTCTGCTCAGTTCCCCATCATATATATGTTCTCATAAATTTCTAGTGCGAGACATTTTATAATCATGTTAAAAGAAAAGAATTTGACCAAAGCTTGATACAGTGACAGAATGAAATCCCCGCCTAATAGGCTATCCACCGTTAACTTCGATATATTTATCTTATTCTAATCTATTAATTTATTTTATCAGGGTCATTCCGTTGTTTAGTTTTCATGCTATTATTTCCAATGCAATAATCCTCAAAATTCATATTTATATGAAAATTTACAATTTCGCTATGTTGATAAAATCGTAAATTACGAACAATTTACGAAATTTTCCTATTAGAATATTTGTATTCAATATATTTGTTCAAACAAATATCATAAAAATTTTGAAGTTGTCTAATGTATTTATGATCCTCAAAATGGAAGTTTATGCTCAATTTTGCCTTATTCTGACATGTCAAGTAAATCGTAAATTCCAAATAACTTACGAATCTTTTAAATTGGAAATCTCATATAGTCTATGATATTCATGACAGTATCCTAAATAATATTTCGAAAGTGGTTTGACATCTTTACGATGAAAATATCCCTCAAGATTGACGTTTATGTGAAATTTTGCTCTATACTGCCATGTTAAGAAATTCGTAATTTTCCAATAACTTACGAAATTTTTATATTGGAAAATTCATAGTCATTAATATTCATGCCAGTGTCCTAAATAATATTTCAAAAGTAGTTTGACATCTTTACGATGAAAATATCTCTCAAAATTGACGTTTATGTGAAATTTTGCCCTATACTGCCATGTTAAGAAATTCGTAAATTTCCAATAACTTGCGAAATTTTCAAAGTAGCATATTTATAATTACTGATCTTCATTCCGGCATCAAAACTGACATTTTAAAACTGGTCTGACATTTTTACAGTAAAAGGTTTTCATTTAATGCACGTTTAAGTGAATTTTTGTCCTATTCTCCCATGTTAAGAAAATCGTAAATTTCGAATAACTGCTGAAGTTTTTAAATTCGAATGTTGCAAATGAATAGGGTTCTTGCCAGTGTTGAAAGCAATATTTTAAAACTGATCTGACCTCTCTGCGGCAATTTGTTCTTGAGATATCGTGTACACAGACAAACAAACTAACGGACTAACACACTAACAGACACCCTACAGACAGATACCATACAAATTTTGTCATTTTCGGATTCCTCACACCTGAAAACGTGTAAAAACGTCAAAAAACCGAGGTCGAAAATTTTCACGATTACCTAAGTTCCCCATACCTATAGTATGATGGGGAACTAAAAAATTGATGTTGTCAATAGTCTTTTAGATATTGCCAACGTCCCGAGGTACAAACGTCCCAAGGTACAACACTCTGCCCTATACATTTTGTCGGTCATAGTATTATAATATTTCATACATTCAAATCTTAGCTTATGCTAACATTTGCTCGATAAAGCTTTACTCGATATTAAAAAAAAAAAAACTAGTTGGCATAGGTGGACTCTGCTCAGTTCCCCATCATATTTATGTTCTCATAAATTTCTAGTTTGAGACATATAATCATGTTAAAAGAAATGAATTTGACAAAAGCTTGATACAGTGACAGAATAAAATCCTTGTCTAATAGGCTATCCACCGTTCACTTCGATATATTTATCTTATTCTAATCTATTAATTTATTTTATCAGGGTCAATTCCGTTGTTTAATTTTCATGCTACTATTTCCAATGCAATAATCTTCAAAATTCATATTTATATGAAAAATTTACAATTTCGCTATGTTGGTAAAATCGTAAATTTCGAATAATTTACGAAATTTTCCTATTAGAATATTTGTATTCAATCCTGTTCAAACTAATATCATAAATGTAATTTTGAAGTTGTCTAATGTATTTATGATTCTCAAAATGGAAGTTTATGCTCAAATTTGCCTTATTCTGACATGTCAAGTAAATCGTAAATTTCCAATAACTTACGAATTTTTTAAATTGGAAAAATCATAGTCTATGATATTCATGCCAGTATCCTAAATAATATTTCGAAAGTGATTTGACATCTTTACGATGAAAATGTCCCTCAAGATTGACGTTTATGTGAAATTTTGCTCTATTCTGCCATGTTAAGAAATTCGTAATTTTCCAATAACTTACGAAATTTTTATATTGGAAAATTCATAGTCATTAATATTCATACCAGTGTCCTAAATAATATTTCAAAAGTAGTCAGACATCTTTACTATGAAAATGTCCCTCAAAATTGACGTTTATGTGAAATTTTGCCCTATACTGCCATGTTAAGAAATTCGTAAATTTCCAATAACTTGCGAAATTTTCAAAGTAGCATATTTATAGTTACTGATGTTCCTTCCGGCATCAAAACTGATATTTTAAAACTGGTCTGACATTTTTACAGTAAATGTTTCCATTTAATGCACGTTTAAGGGAATTTTTGTCCTATTCTCCCACGTTAAGAAAATCGTAAATTTCTAATAACTTACGAAGTTTTTAAATTCGAATGTTGCAAATAAATAGGTTCTTGCCAGTGTCGAAAGTAATATTTTAAAACTAATCTGACCTCTCTGCGACAATTTGTTCTTGAGATATCGTGTACACAGACGAACAAACTAACGGACTTACACACTAACAGACTAACAGACACCCTACAGAGAGACACCATAGAAATTTTGTCATTTTTGGATTCCTCACACCTGAAAACGTGTAAAAAAGTCAAAAAACCGAGGTCGAAAATTTTCACGATTACCTAAGTTCCCCATACCTATAGTATGATGGGGAACTAATAATAATAATATTTTTTATTTTTGAATTTATTTTTGAATTTTTTTTTTTTAAGAGACATAGAAACTGAAATTATATTTCAGCAAAAATTTTAATTAAACTTATTTGAATAAGGAGACTACCAAAATCTCTATACAAAACGGCAGGCAGAAGGATAAGCGGCACTTCATTGTGGATGAAATTAGACTTTGAAGTGGTTAATATACACTTCATTTAAGTTTCATACTATGATGGGAACATAAGTAAAACTAGGTTTAAAATTCTATAAGAACATGTGTAAGGGAGAATTTTAATAGAAACATGTTGAAGATAAGTTACAATGATAAAACCATTGCAGGATCTAGATAGATCATCCCGTACATTCAACGGGCATAAAGCAATTTAGTTAAACGTTTAGTTGTAACGCAAATGGGATAGATGCATAAGTAAATTGGGCGTAACCTGACGCATACTACCACTTCATAGCACCCTTACGCGCGTTTCATCTTTAGTATTTGTAAGACAAAATATCTTCATTTCTGTTTGACATCATTATCATCTTCAGACTCATCAGACTCATTCTGTTCTATTTTATCTTCATTCCGTTATCTATTCCGCCCGAAGACTCGATGGAAAATCTGCGAAAGTACTGACGAGGAAACATTCAAAAGGTGTCGCCTTCAAAAAATATTGAAAAAAATATATGTGATTCTTTTCTTAAAACACCAGAAAGTGAAAAAATTATCGGCTGAAATGAATTACAGCGACCACAAAAAAATGATCAAAATTAAGCATATTTGGCGATTTCACATGGTTAGGCGATTGAATTTGAGTACTTGGCGGAGAAACAAAACACGGTTCTGTTCGTACACGGCAGTCTCGGTGCTAGCGAACTGAACGCCTAACAGCGCTAAATCGCCAAATATCCTTAATTTTGATAATTTTTTGTGGTCGCTGTAATTCATTTCAGCCGATAATTTTTTCACTTCCTGGTGTTTTATGAAGAGTAGAATCACATATATTTTTTTCAATATTTTTTGAAGACGACAGCTTTTGAATGTTTCCTTGTGAGTCGGTTTGAGGTAGAGAAGGCATTGTTTGAGGTTGCTCAATTTGTGATAAATCATAGTTCCTTCTGAGGCATTGATTTTATTGTTGTCATCCGGGACTTTCTCTCTATTTACATTTGTATAGGATAATCTTGTTAATCTTCTTTATTCGCAAATTTCCGCTTTCTGCGTTAGTAAGTTATACTAGTAACTACCTCTTACATAAATTTTGAACTACTCTTCGAAAAAGGCTCTATTTTTCCACCACTTATATGAAGCTTTACAAAACAGTATGTGGACTGTTTATTGAAAATCAATGATTCTGTTCAAAATTTGAAATTAAATCATTTATTAGAGAGTTCTGTTGGAGGGATTTCTCTATTAATAAATAAATGTTTTTATCTCTATATATTTAAAAAAAGTAACTGTCGCTGGCGTCAATTTTTTTAGTCTGCGACAGCAACTTCTCGCGGAGGGCAGGGTTCTCCGCGTCATGAGATATATCAGTGTATTCCGACTGCTTCAAGGAAGGCATATCAGCTGCTTAGAAATTTCTATCATTTTTATTAACGAAGTTATTAGCTAAAAACGTCGGGTTTATAAAGGTACTCTATTTGCCACCGGAGAAAAAGTTTCTCTTATGCCGTTTTTTCTGTGTCTCTGACGTCACTTTCCTCAGGAAAATTAAAATGTGATCAATGATGTAAATAAGAAAAATTGAATAACTGGCATCTTTGAGATGCTCGCGAAAAGAAAAAAATTATTTAGAATAGCAAAACATTTATCAAGCAGAAACGGTCGTTTTGCCAAGCCAAGCTCAGAGAAATGCAAAACAAACAAACTACCACTAACACAAAGCAGAACTCGCCAATAATAAAATCGACAGAAATAACCCAAGATCGTTAAATGCTTATTATACAGAAACCAACTTTCCCATGTTAAATCGGCAAATTTTTTTTCCGTAAAGTTTTAAATATTGGATGAACCAAATATCGCAGTAAAATGAAACAAAAAGTAAAATATTCGTATCAACGAGATCTTTAATTTGAGATAAAAACGAACTTTCTAAGTTAATAAGTAAAAAAATGGGAGCATTTTCAATTTAGCGTAAAATTAGATGTTTTGACAACTTTTTGAAAAAAATTCTTCTTCAAGAAATTTTTTTTAAAACAAGCTAGAGAATTCATAAATGTGCAGAATTCTTTGAAAACTGGTTTTTCAGATAGATAATTACTTAATCTAGGAACTTTTATAAAATTTAGCTTTTAAAAATCAAAATTTCCTATCTTAATTGCTGAAAAACTGTTAAATATCGCCAAAGAGACATAAATCGCCAAATATGAAATTGCTTCATCTCAGTTTACCCGAAAAATATTAATTTCAAATTGAGCTGCTTTTTCTTTTTATAAGTTATTTTTTTAACCAAAGAATCTTTGCTTTTATTATTTTGTACAATTTTAAATTTTATATCCCTGAAAACAGAAATGAATGCATTTTTGAATAACATTTGTTTCAAATCTGTAGCTTGAATTGCTGATTTTTTAATATTTTTCATACCTTAGAATAAGAAAGTCAGTACACGATATAGTATCCAATTTTAATATCCTTCAATTCAATCTGGCAATGATAATTATGATGCATAAAGATTTCTACTTCCTTCTATATAGTATACTAGCAGGGATTTGCCCGCTTCGCTTGTCATTTTATTGAAATGAATTTCGACTTTCGGTTTTTAATGGATTTACACGTTGTAAGAGCTCCTGAAAACAATTTGACTATTTTTAGAAAATTTCTATTTGCGTGTGTGTGTTCTATGTGTGTGGCGAAAGTTTTGTTCCAACTAGATATCAGGAGCTACTGCTCAGAATTACATATAAATTTATATGCAATTGAACCTTGGTGTATAATAGCATTTATCAATATTTGGTGTCAATTGTTCAACATGGTGCTGCTATACAGTGATTGCCGCAATTTCAGAGAAGGCTATATCTGGTAACTAATACATGGAATTGCATAAATTTACAAATAAATTTACATTGTTACAAATTATAGTGCTTATCAACTTTTGTACCAATATCTCAACATGTGGCGCTGCTATACAGCGATTTTCGCAATTTAAGGAAAGGTTCTGTTGAATATAATGAAACAAAACTTGATATGTGAAAAGCCCATTATGAGACATTATGCTGATTCAATCTCGATGCCTATCGGCCGATAAGTGGAGCTCATATACTACAATTTTTTTTTTAGAACTGAAAGGATGCCATCTGCATGGTGAAAATTTACTTCCGTTGGACATTTTGTGCAACAATACCTCTCTGAGTTGATAATATTCAGCATTCATAATGAAAAAAATAATAAATAATTTGTGCTGCGTTAATATGTATAGGAAAATGTAGAAGAAAGTTTTGTGATGTACACGGCATACTAGTCTGCATAGAAAACCCATGGATAATGTCTAGCAACCAGAATTATGGAAAGTTTAACGCAAAGAAAACTTTGTAATACAGTTTAACGCAAAGAACAACATCGCACGAAAGCTGAGTTGAAATCCAGGACATATCTGATGTAAAGTATCAGGTTAATTCCAGTAAATATAAAAACTATTTAAAAAAAATAAATGATATCTACAAAAAAGACACTTAAAATGTACAAAAAAGCCAAGCTCAAAGAAAGAGAATTGATTAAAGTTGTGTCTAAAAAGGGTGTGATATCAAATTCCCAAGCTTACATTCAAATACTTATTTAATATTCACTTTTAACTAAATTTTCGCATGTGAATCAAGTGCCTTATGATATGTTGATAGAAATCCTTCTTTCCTGTACTAAATACATCATAGCGTGTTTCTGAAAAATATTATTATTTTTATTTATGTGTGATGTGCTTGGCGGCCATCTTTCAAGTAATGAATAAACATTCACACAATTTGAAAGAAGTTTCTTAAAATATATCTCATATAAAATTAATTTTGCTATTCCATTCATCAGAGACGGAAATATTTCGATAACATGATTTCTTATAAGTATTTAGTATTAAGTGCACTTCCATCCTATAGATGCCGGGAATAAAAGAATATAAAAATTTAAATTAACGTAAAAACATGAAGGAGAGGGGGGGAAGCATAGAAGCTTCCACCCCCCGTTATATTTACCCAATTTGAATTTAGCTTCTTGGAATAAATATCTCGTATAAATAATATGGTTATTCCATTCAACAGGGGTTGAAATATTCAGATTAAAAAAGAAAAAAAAAATGCATTAAAAACATCGCAAAAGCCCCGTTAAGCACACAAGTTGAATCAATTTAAGTTTTAACAGTGTTAAGTTTGGCGCACTCCCATCCTCCCATCCTATAATTATTTCCCATTGCGCAGCACTAGTGCGATATAAAACTCAATTAACCAACCAATCAACCAACTCATCCTATAATTGATGAGATTTATAGAATTCAAACTAACGTAAATCTTTGAAAGATGGCCGCCAAGCCCATCATACATAAATAAAAATAATAATATTTTTCAGAAACACGCTATGATGTATTTAGTACAGGAAAGAAGGATTTCTATCAACATATCATAAGGCACTTGAATCACATGTGAAAATTTAGTTAAAAGGGAATATTAAATAAGTATTTGAATGTAAGCTTGGGAATTTGATATCACACCCTTTTTAGACACAACTTTAATCAATTCTCTTTCTTTGAGCTTGGCTTTTTTGTACATTTTAAGTGTCTTTTTTGTAGATAAATGGTACAACTATAGTTTATACAATACGTTTATACAATTACTTTAGTTTATATTATTAGTTTTTATTTTAAAGTTAGGCAAAAAAGATTTAGTAATGAATACCATGATTATGTTAAACAACTATTGGTATAGAGTTAGAGGTTAAGCGCAGAAATTTTTAAAATGAAATTTACGAGATAAAAATTTATATTAGTTTATATAAAGATTTGGTTTTTTAACTCAAAATATATTTAAAAGGATAGATCTTTACTATGACCAATTTAGCGATTTTTTAAATTTGGAAATGAAGAAGCTTGTACGTTTTTCGCCAAGGAATTCATTTACGCAACTACAATAGCCATTTTAACTCTAGCCATGCCTTAAATATAGAGATAAATTATAAAATGGTGCAATAATAATGATAATAATAATAAAATAGGCAACCAATTTTTGTTTTTTAAGCATTGATATAAAACTTCGCAGAAAACAGAATTTAATACAACAGGACATTTTTTTTTCCATGTAAAGGAATGTAGTAACTGCATTGCTAAAATATTTTAGTTAAAGCTAATACAGGACCTCACTGGCTGATTTTAAATTTTCATTTATTTCGACGATGACTTAAATTATCTATCGCAATAATGCATGTCAAGATTTTCGCGAGAAACGTCTAAGCTACTTCGGTGCCAAATTTAAAATTTCGCCAAGCGGTTAAACTGTACCATTGCTTTAGCACGATTTTTTTTCAATTTTATTTTAAATATTAATTCAAGAGGGAAAAAAAGAACATTTTTTATTTGGCCTAAGTGTACAAAATATCTCCAGGTAAAATATTATCCGTTTTTCGTTCTGTTCATTATTAGAAAAAAAATGGCTGAAGTAGTTTTTCCTGTACCATTGATGTCTCTATAAATTAAATTATCCAGTAATCATTATATTTCATTCTCCACGCTAATTTTTTATTTTCTAAATTTGACATTGCATAATATACATGTAAAAAAAATCAAGGTGTAATCAGAAGATGTAGCCAACAAATATTCAGAACCATCATCAACGCAAGTTCAGGATTTATCGCAAACAACTATTAAGATGTTATGATCAATATATACCAGTAGATATCGCCAACAATAATAATTATTCAGAATATTTCGCCAACAAGTATTCAGGAGCTATCATTAATACTTATTCAGAAAATATTGTCAACAAATATTCAAAAGCCATCCAATTTATAAATGGTGATGGTCTATCTCGAGTGCTTCAAACCGGCAATTCGTTTTTACAATACAACCAAGAATGAATTTTTCACTTATCAGTAGGTTTCGAAAAATGTGATTTTTTTTTTTTTTTTTTCGATTTAACTTAGTATTTAATATAGTTTAAAAAATTAAATAGTAAAATCAGATATTGACTGGCATCTTAGCAAATTCACAGTGTAATTCAATAAGTGGCGACAATCCAAAATCGCTATCTGAAAGAAATTGTCCTGTCGTACTAATACTACTAATGAAATGTTTAAAATAATTGCAATAATCACATAAGATATTTATTTCCAACCTGACTAAATAATATTCTAGAAACATTTTAAACCTTGCTGCACATTGGAAATAAATCCAGAGTGTTACTTATTGTCCTAAATTAACTAAAAAAATTCAATAGTAAAAAATATAGGCATTAGAAAAAATAAGTTCATAATTTCTTTAATCAAGCAATAATACCCGAAAAATTCATCGTCAAACAGTGACAAAAATTTAACAAGCGGATCGTATACTAAAGCTGTAACGCTAAATCGTTTAGATGTTAAGAATTTCTCTCTGTTCTAAACAGTTAGTGCTATCGTTGTTTATTTTGTGTGTCTAGCTGTCTAGCATATGTTTTCTCTCAAAATAATGGCAAATTGTTATTAAATTGTCGAACGTTATAACAGATTTTTTTACATATTATAAACGATATAATATTAAATATTGTGCATTTCAATGCGATACCAAATATGTTGGATTTCTATAATATTGTTCAACTTTTCTCTTGTGTCATGTATTATTAATATTCCAATTCAATGAAATGCAAAGTTGCGAATAGTCGTGTAGAATCCCGCAGGGATTAATGAGCGAAGCGAGTC
Organism: Salticus scenicus; assembly: GCA_963930645.1. Taxonomy (NCBI): domain Eukaryota; kingdom Metazoa; phylum Arthropoda; class Arachnida; order Araneae; family Salticidae; genus Salticus; species Salticus scenicus. The sequence goes on from OZ005649.1 coordinate 288,764,229, forward strand.
GGGGGAAGGCGAAGCTTTCCTCGGGGGTTGGTGAGCGGAGCGAGAAGGGGGCAGAGCCCCCTAGTTAAATTTAAAAAAAAAAAAAAAAGTTGCACTTCGGGTGTGCCGACAGAAGTGAAAACGTGAACAATTACGTGTGTATTTCTTGAATCGTCAGGAAATATTTTATTGTGTAGGAAATACTTTTAAATGAAGTGTTTTTTTATTCATTAATATAAACTACTACTACAAAAATTATATTACAGTTTTATTTAATGAGCTAACTGCAATAGAGACAGTGTCCGGAGATGAGAGAAGTCGTGTAGAGCCGCACCAGATTGTAAAAACGTGAGAAAATTTGCGGCTTTTGCCTTTCTCACGGTTTTGTGAGGTCTAACTGCAACGTTTCCGGCTGCAATCTTTAAGAGACAGTGTCCGGAGATGAGAGAAGTCGTGTAGAGCCGCACCAGACTGTAAAAACTTGAGAAAAATGGCAGCTTTGGGCTTTCTCACGGTTTTGTGAGGTCTAACTGCAATAGAGACAGTGCTCGGAGATGAGAGAAGTCGTGTAGAGCCGCACCAGATTTTAAAACAATATACAGTATATAATTACTAATACTTCACATTAGCAAGTTAATTGTATGATACATTATTTGTATCATACAAGGATGGAAAACGTTTCGATGACGCGAATTCAATGATTTTTGTTCACCCAAAAGTTTTCACTTCAAATGGAAAGCGTCAGCTGACGATGACGGAATTTCAAAGATTTTTCTTCACCCAAAAGTGCTCAACGCGCCTAAAGAAGTTTTCACTTCAAAAAAAAATAATAATAATAATTTCATTAAACATAAAATTATATACGTTTGCTGAATAGGAGATTGTGTAACATTCCATTTATTTAGTTGTATTTTAATATCGTATGCAACTTTTCGTACCAACAATTATTTACGAACGTATAAAAATATCATATTTAACAAATCAATATAATAATGCCTTAATCTTTGTCTAAACAAGGCTTGTATTTCTATTTACTGGAGTCGTAAATGCTGTTTGGAGGTGTGGTTAGCATAAAATGTCAAGGGATGATGTATGAGAGGATTAGATGTTTGAGCGTAAAATACCGGGATTCCTGGAAAGAAGAAATTGATATTTTATTGTTTGGATGGAAAATATCTAAGAATAAACTACATTTAAAATTTGATGGATTTGTTTTTTCTTTCTGTTTTATATATATACTAGCAGGCTACGCCCGCTTCGCTGGTCACTATTTTTAAATGAATCATTATAATTAATGAATTCTCAAAATTGCATTAATTTTTATAATGTGAAAAAAAAACTCTGATCGGGAAAAATGTCGCACCGGGTCCCCGCTGCCATCGGCAGCGTCGACCCGTGCGCGATGCGCACGCGCGAATGCATATATATGAGCGCCCTAATAATTTTACAAATTCAAAAATATCCGCAATCGATTTGTAAGTATCAAAAACCTCTATGCACCAGTTTTGAACGACCTATCTCAATTTTTATTTTTTTGCCCTTCCGCTCCCTCCCCCCTTCCCGCCCCTCCCAATAATTTTAAAAATTCAAAAATATCTCCAATCGATTTGTAGGTATCGAAAACCTCGATGTACCAATTTTGAATGATCTAACTCTATTTTTTTTTTGCCCCTCTGTCCCCCCCCCTTCTCGCCCCTCCTAATAACTTTACACAATCGAAAATATCCCCATTCGACTTGCAGGCCTTTAAAACCTGTCTGTACCAATTTTGAACGGCCTAACTGTATTTCTATTTATTTTTGCCCATAGCCCCCTTACCGCCCCTCCTAATAATTTTACAAATTCGAAAATATCCGCAATCGATTTGTAAGTATCGAAAACCTCTATAAACCAATTCTGAACGATCTAACTCTATATTTATCTTTTTGTCCCCCCCCCTCTTCCCTCCTTTCTCCCCCTTCTCGCCCCACCTAATAACTTTACACTTTCGAAAATATCCCCATTCGACTTGCAGGCCTTCAAAAACCTATCTGTACCAATTTTGAACGGCCTAACTGTATTTCTATTTGTTTTTTGCCCATAGCCCCCACTTGCTGCCCTACGCCCTTACCGCCCCTCGTAATAATTTTACAGATTCGAAAATATCCGCAATCGATTTGTCGGTATCGAAAACCTCTATATACCAATTTTGAACGATCTAACTGTATTTTTATTTTTTTGCTCCCCCTCTCCCCTCCCCTCTTCTCGCCCCTCCTAATAACTTTACACTTTCGAAAATATCCCCATTCGACTTTCAGGCCTCTTAAACCTATCTGTACCAATTTTGAACGGCCTAACTGTATTTCTATTTGTTTTTTCCCCATAGCCCCCCCTTACCGCCCCACCCCCCTATCCGCCCCTCCTAATAATTTTACAAATTCAAAAATATCCGCAATCGATTTGTAAGTATCGAAAACCTCTATATACCAATTTTGAACGATGTGACACTATTTTTATTTTTTTGCCCCCCCCCCCTCCTGGCCCTCCTAATAACTTTACACTTTCGAAAATATCCCCATTCGATTTGCAGGCCTCTTAAACCTATCTGTAGCAATTTTGAACGGCCTAACTGTATTTCTATTTGTTTTTGCCCCCTAGCCCCCCCTTACCGCCCCACCCCCTATCCGCCCCGCCTAATAATTTTACAAATTCAAAAATATCCGCAATCGATTTGTAAGTATCGAAAACCTCTATATACCAATTTTGAACGATCTGACACTATTTTGTTTTTTTTTTGCCCCCCCCTCCCCTCACCCCCTTCTTGCCCCTCCTAATAACTTTACACAATCGAAAATATCCCCATTCGACTTGCAGGCCTCTTAAACCTATCTGTACCAATTTTGAACGGCCTAACTGTATTTCTATTTGTTTTCGCCCCATAGCCCCCCCTTACCCCCCACCCCCTACCCGCCCCTCCTAATAATTTTACAAATTCGAAAATATCCGCAATCGATTTGTAAGTATCGAAAACCTCTTATACCAATTTTGAACGATCTAACTGTATTTTTATTTTTTTGCCCCCCCCCCCTCTCCCCTCCCCCCTTCTCGCCCCTCCTAATAACTTTACACTTTCGAAAATATCTCCATTCGACTTGCAGGCCTCTTAAACCTATCTGTACCAATTTTGAACGGCCTAACTGTATTTCTATTTGTTTTTGCCCCTTACCGCCCCACCCCCCTTCCCGCCCCTCCTAATAATTTTACAAATTCAAAAACATCCGCAATCGATTTGTAAGTATCGAAAACCTCTACGTACCAATTTTGAATGATCTGACACTCTTTTTATTTTTTTGAGGTTTTTACACATTTCGAGGTTTGAGAAATCAAAAAAATCACAAAAGCAGTGTCTGTTGAATAGCTAGTTAGCCAGTTAATTAGTTTGTTAGTCTATGTAGACATTATCGCAAAAACGACTGAATGATAGTAAAAGTTGGACCAGTTTAAAAATATTATTAATGTTACTGGCCAGAATTCTAATGAATTCTAAAATTCTACTATGAAATTTTTTCGAAATTTAAGATTATATTAATCTGGCAGAAGAGTGTAAGATTTAGCAAAAACGCGAATTATGAAATTTATTTTATTGTAAAGAAGTCAAGCTAGTTTAAATTTCGTTCATGAATTCTTGTGATACAACATCTACAAAATTTTTAATGCACACACACACACACAAAAAAAAAAAAAAAAAACATTTTCTAAAAATGGTCAAATAGTGTTCAGTAAATTTTAAAACTTGTATATCCATCGATAACTAGAAGTCGAAAAATTTCACGAATCCAATACTTTCTTTTTATGTATATAGAAAAATGTAAAAGTGTATATTTTTTACTCAAAATTAAAAATAAAATAAAATAAAATAAATAAATAAATAAATACAAACAAAATTTTAAAAGAAGTGTTTCCATAAATTTTTAACTCTATAATAATTACTAATAGTTAAAAAACAGCAATGAAATAACACTTATAAATTTTTATAAACTGAGTTTTTCAAGTACCATTACCATTTTAGAAACATAAATGCGACACTTAATACTTATTAAAAGCACTATTCGCGACAATTATTTACAAGCTTTTTGTCGCTTTTTATAAAATTATATACTTATTAAAAATATAGCTGTAGCATTGGGAAAAAAAGATCTAGCTATTGAATAATATTCATAACAAAAGTTAATTTTATATTAAATCGCCCAAGGAAACAAATTTAAAAACTATATCATATGAGTAGAAGCTTCTTTCCAAAGAAGTGTTATTTTAATGATCATTACCATATAATTATGATGTAAAAGATGGCTCATTTGCTACGATGATGAAAATTACCTTCATTTTCAGAAAATGTAGTATACCATGTTTAACCGGAGAATCTACTTAGCGATTATTGATTAGGAAATAAGAAATTTTAGAAATTAAATTTGATTAATATAGGAAAGAGAAACTCTTAAGTTAAGTATGTTGTGAATTGTTTTTCAAAAGTTTAGGAAGCAAATAATTTTCTATGAAATATATACATATATATGTAGAATCTTGGCTGGGTGTCTAGGGGTGGGGTAATGAAGAGGTGCGATTAAGATAACTAAAAACATTTATTACGTACACAACACAGTTTACACAAAGATAAAATGATAATATTAGCAGAGTTTCCATCAATAACATTTGCTGGTTTCGAGGCCTAATACACATAACAAGCTCTCTTCATTACTAGGACTAACAGAAAGTAACATATATGAGCACTGACTCGCTCTACAATTCACATTAGTACCTACGCGTACTATTTCTAATAAGTGAGATTATGGTATAGAGCTCTCCATGGCTCTACCCAGCTATTACGAGCACTACAAGCTCTAATTGATGAAAAGGACAACATCAGCCTTCGCGCTGACGGTCTCAACATCTTTCCATGGCGGACAGCTCTCTACTGACTCCCGTCCGTCATCTCGTTCAAAGATAAACATCAGAGACAGCGCCATCTGTTGGTTGTGCAAGGAACTTCCCACAACGCTCGGCTATTCTGATGTGCGGTGTCCTCACCGTAAACCAGCCTGGGATACTAAAGGATATCTGCAAAATACAATTAAAAGAAAAAAAACAAAAAAGAGAAACAGACATTAAAAAAAATTATGTACATAAAAATTCACAGTTAACGTTTTCTTTAAAGTTTATCAGTCCAATTTGATTTTAGTTTAGTCTGTGGACCATAATTTCATATGGTCTGCAGAAGTACTAGTATGTATAGGTCCTTCGTGATCACCTATCTTCTCGACTTCATATCTGTCTTTGGACTTTACTCGCACAACTTTATAAGGACCTAAGAATTTTGGTCTTAGTTTCATGCCGGTTCCAAACTGAGTTCGCTGGATGGCAACTAGATCATTAATTTTATATACATGGGCTTTCTTTCTCTTCTTGTTGTAACATCGGCGATTTTCTTCTTGAATCTTAAGAATGTTTTTTCTTGCTTCTTCACGAATGGTGTTAAGATTATCAAGCATGGAATTTATCCTTTCCTCTTCGAGAAGTTCTAGTATTCTCTTATCTTCTTTCTTTCTCATTGTTACTCCAGTGAGTAGTTCAAAAGGAGTTCTTTTGGTACTTCTCGATGTGGTGGAATTAATAGTTCTCTGAACAGCCTCAACAAACTTGTACCACTTGTTAGGGTCATTTATACATAACTTGGATAATACAGGAATGATTGTTCGATGAAGTCTCTCAATTTGACCATTCCCTCTTGGGATTCCGGTTGTGATGGTGTCATGTTCGATTCCCTCTGATTTACAGTAATCTGCAACCTCCTTAGATATGAACGCAGGTCCACGATTAGATATTATTCTTGCGGGGTTACCAAAAATAGCAGCTTGCTGTTTTAATTTTTGCAAGGCGTCTGCTGAAGAAGTTGATTTTACCGGGTATAGCCACGAAAATTTACTAAATCCATCGATGACTGTAAAAATGTGATTGTAGTTTTTGTTAGTGGTTGGTAATGGACCCACAAAATCGATGTGATACGTGGATAATGGTATATCTCCTTTAGGGATAGGGTTCAAAAAACCTTCTCCTTTTCCCTGTTTCTTATTTACGAGAATACATTCTACACAACTTTTTACAACGTTATCTACGCATTCTTTCATATTAGAAAAATAGTAATCTCTTTTTACTAACTCTTCAGTTTTATTAGCCGAAAAATGTCCTAAGGCATGACATTTCTTTACGACCTCGATTTGCATGATCTCTAGGACAATTAGTACATCCCTATCATTTAACACTTTATATAAAACATTATTTTTTAACACATATTCGTCATTTTGGTTCTGTTGCAAAAGAGATTTCATAGTGTTGATAAACTCATCATTTTCTTGAGCAGTAGCAATATGATGAGTAAGGGTATCAGTATTTACAGCCATTACAGGGTGTCTGCTAAGAGCGTCAACATGCTGCATTTGTTTACCAGGACGGTGTTCTACTTCGTAGTCGAATTCCTGTAGCAGGAAAGACCACCTGGCTACCTTAGGTGTCAATTCACGTTTATCTAAAGTTTTAGTGAACGCTTGACAGTCAGTATAAATTTTAAATTTACTACCTAATAAATAGTTCCTAAATTTTTTAAGGGCTTCTACTATCGCTAACACTTCTAACTCATAACTACAGTATTTTTCTTCTTGTACAGAGGTCTTTTTACTCATATAATGGATTGGATAATACTATCCATCGTCATCTTGTTGTAATAGGATTGCACCGAATCCTAATTTAGATGCATCTGTATGAACTTCTAACTTATAGCCTTGATTAAAAAGGTGTAAGACAGGTGCATTAGATAAAATGTCTTTCAGCTTTTGAAAAGCCAATTTCTGCTCTTGCTCAAATTTAAATGGGGTGGAAGCACGTAATAAGTCACTGAGTGGTCTTGCTATGTTGGCATATGAACGAATAATTTTTCTAAAGTAACCCGTTAAACCTAAGAAACTCTGCGCTTCCCTAGCATTACGGGGTTCTGGGAATTTTTGTACTGCAAGAGTTTTTTCTACTGAGGGTTTAATCGTGCCATTCTCAATTATGTGACCTAAGAAATCGATCTTTCGTTTCAAAAACTGACATTTCTTTAAATTTAACTCTAGACCAAATTTTGATGCCGTTTCTAACACACGTTTTAATTTATCTAACCCTTCATTCTCATCTTTAGATGGAATAATTATATCATCTAAATAAATAATTACAGTACCATCTTTCAATAGGTCTTTAAACACATAATTTACATATCTTTGAAATACTAAGGGACTATTACATAATCCATAGGGAACTTTTAGAAACTCATACTGGGCATTATCGGTCACAAAAGCTGTATATTTCCTACTTTTTTCCTCTACATCAACTTGTAAAAACGCATTCTTTAAATGTAGTGTCGAAAAAACTTTACCCTCCCCTAATCTATCAAATAAATCTTCAATATTTGGCAACGGGTATTTATCTTTAATTATTTTCTTATTTAAAGCACGATAATCACAGCATAACCTTATTCCTCCATCTTTTTTCCAACACACCACTATTGGCGAAGCATAATTTGACGTACTTTCTCTAATTATACCATCCTTTAACCACTGGTCAATTTGTCTCTCCACCTCTGATTTCTCTACAAATGATAATCTGCGAGAGCGTAAGCACACTGGTGTATCATCAGATAAAATAATGGACATTTTTAAATCAGTACTTTTTGTTTTAACTGGCTTATAACTTTTTATTAACTCGCTTAATCTCTCTTTTAACGACTTATCTAAAATATAACTGACATCGAATTTTTCTTCTTCTGAAAAATTGCACATATTTGAAAAAAAAGAATCTATTTCATTTTCCTTTCGATCGAATATAGGAAAAGAACACTCTTTTGCTTCATCGAAATTGCTTTCCCCCGAACTCAGAAAACTATCTTTCCCCCCTACGTCGCTGAAATTCGAAACATCTGTTTCCTCCCTATTTTGTGGTTTCAAAATATGAAAGATATTACCAGGCAGAATTACGTCGCATGACAAATTGTTGCATAAAGCACCGATTATGTTTACTGAATCATGATTAGGTAAAGATATTTTAAATTCAGTCAGATTTGCATCTTTCTTTTCATTAAAGCAGCTAACTAGAGTGGTTGAAGAAATAACATTTTTAGTCTGTGGAATGCTATTTTTATTTACAATTAGAATCGAAGAACCTGAATCTTTCAACGCTTTAAGTGGGATATCATCCACTAAAATATCAACATATTCGAGCTCATTAACAATTAGGTTAATCGGACTTGTTTCGGATTGAACTACTGAATTCGTAGGAGATTTTCACGGAATTCTTTTTTCTCTGAAATACGTTTAGGACACACTCTAGCGAAATGAAATGTTTTCCCTTTTGCACCACAAATGTAACACATTCTTTCATGCTTTTCGTGAGTTTGATTAGATACCGAATTACGTACTATGGGATCTTTATTATTATAATGTGTCTTTCTAAAAGGAGTTTTGTTTACAAACCGCTTATTCTCTGAACTTTCGTTTCGCGTATTATTATTAGTTTCAATTAACGATTTCCCTCTAGAAGAGTAGAATAAATCACACTCCCGACCTAATTCGTTGGGTTTAAACCAATTTTGACCTTCTCGAACACTAATATGTTCCTTAGTTCTAGAATCCAACGTTTCATATAATTTATCAGAAACTATAAGATCACACAATTGTTTAACGTCGTTAACCCCTCTCAATCTACAATAGTAATCGAAAGAAGCGCTTAGACGAGAAGCGAATTGGACATGAGATTCTGAGGGATTACGCAACGCATTTTTAAAATTACTTAAACATTCACGCGGCGTTGGTTGAAATTGTCTTAAAATTAATTCCTTAACTTTTTCATAATCGTTAATTTCTTCGGTGGTTACGTACGCAAGAACCTGATTACATTTATCTCCCAATAAATTAATCAATATTTCCGATTTAAATTTAGACGGTACATTTTTAGAAACGAATGCTTTTTCAAGGGATTGAAAAAATAAGTGCAAAACTTCCGGTTTCTCAGGTACTGAAATGGTTAAAGTTCGAATACTTCTAATTAAATTTTCTAATGATTGTGAAGTAGTTTCTGAATTTGATTGCTCAACATTATTACTAGAATTATTTGCTGCAGCCTGTAACTTTAAATTCTGTAACTCTATTTCTTTTTCTAACTGGGATAATTTAATTCTTTCTATCTCAATTTTGGTTTGTTCTTCTACAGATTTCAACTTTTGTTCTTCTACTAACATTTTAATAACACCTCTAACAAATTCTAAATCATTTTTATAAATATCAGAACTCTCAATTAAAGTTTTGATTTCAAGTACCTTAGCTTCCGCCGGAACAGTTACGCCTAATTCTTCAGCAATTGTTCTTAAATCGGCTTTTCTAATGCCTTGTAACACGTTTTGGGCCATTATAACTCTAAATAATTATTTATACCAAAAAATATTTCAATACTTCTACCAAATTAATATCATACTTAAATAGAAACAAAATAATATGAGAACAATTTTCTCAAAAAATGATTCTATGGTTTTTGTTCTCAAATCAAAATTATCATGATTTTTAAATAACCACATGCAGAACAATTTGTATTATACAACAGAATATTTAGATCATCTTATATATTTCTTAATTATTACACATATTTCATATAATATCACCATTATCATTATTGTTCTCTATTTAATAATTGTTATCACTTTCGTTTTAAAATAATATTGTTATAATATTGTTAAAATATTATTGCAAACAGTAATAAGCAAAATTATAAAAGATTACTCAGAATATTTTTTCAATCATAATTCTTATTTCTATTCATTCTTCTCAAGTAATGTATTTATTTAATTTCATCACACAGTGAAACCAAAAGTGTTTTTAAAAAATATTTCACCATTAATTTCTAATTCAAAATAGTAACTCAAACACTTTTCTCAATTTATTAATCATTATTATGTATTATCAAACACAATGATAAATATATAACAATAACAGTTACCTTTTATAACTTGTTGGTGGTAATATCGCGGCAGAGTCCCCACTTGTAGAATCTTGGCTGGGTGTCTAGGGGTGGGGTAATGAAGAGGTGCGATTAAGATAACTAAAAACATTTATTACGTACACAACACAGTTTACACAAAGATAAAATGATAATATTAGCAGAGTTTCCATCAATAACATTTGCTGGTTTCGAGGCCTAATACACATAACAAGCTCTCTTCATTACTAGGACTAACAGAAAGTAACATATATGAGCACTGACTCGCTCTACAATTCACATTAGTACCTACGCGTACTATTTCTAATAAGTGAGATTATGGTATAGAGCTCTCCATGGCTCTACCCAGCTATTACGAGCACTACAAGCTCTAATTGATGAAAAGGACAACATCAGCCTTCGCGCTGACGGTCTCAACATCTTTCCATGGCGGACAGCTCTCTACTGACTCCCGTCCGTCATCTCGTTCAAAGATAAACATCAGAGACAGCGCCATCTGTTGGTTGTGCAAGGAACTTCCCACATATATATATATATATATATATATGAGGATGGGTGGCGTTGTTTGGCTTGGCAATTTGGGTGGGTTGCTGAAACTATATTAAAAGAAAAAGGCATTTGCTGTGTGTGTAACATTAGTTATTATTATTATTATTTTCATACTAATATGCTGCTTGTTTGCGGATAATTATGAACATTTTTCAAATATCTTTATAGTATGAATGTATATTGTGATTATGATTCGGTCATCATTAAGTATGACTGTACGAAGTTTTAAAATGTAATGTATTGCATCGATTTAATTTATATAAGTTGGTTTATAAATATCAATAATTATTTTAAAAATATAATATATATGATTCATTTAATTTATACAAATATGGTTTATAAATATCAATAATTATAAAATAATTTATTTGTCAATTAATAATAATAATAATAATAATAAATCTCCATTTTAACTTTTATCTTTGTAATCGTATGGTCTTGCAGTGGTTTTGGGGAAAGTTGGGCGTCCGAAAAATTAATTTAACCCACACCAATCGTCTTAAGCCGTGGTGGCCTCTGCTCCTTCTTATTGTTATTTCTGTATTGTTATTTCTGTTTGGCTTTTGCCCTTGTTTCACAGTTTTCAGTTCATATATATATATATATATAGGTTTCCGAAAGGCCTTTTTCATTTTTATTTTTCATTTTCTTAAAAATTGTCTTTTTTGTTGCTCCCACCCACTGAATAGGAAGCAGATAGGTGTTTGCACACAAAGTGTTATTTTACAACTGTTTTTTCGTTACTTTAATTTGTTGTTTTTGTATTTAAAACATTTTTTTTTCTTTTTGTTAACCACGTCCACTTATCTTAAACTTTTACACCTATTTATTATGTACTTTCTATTTAAAACTACACACACACACACACACACACACATATATATATATATATATATATATATTGTATATAAGTCTTTTTAAAATAATGATACGTTTACAAATAAGAGTGTAGGATTATGCATTTATTTATTTTCTTTCTTGTGAAAGATAGCAGACAAAATTATTAAATAAACTATTTCAATGATAAAACAATCTTAGTTAAACATTTGATAAATTCAGTGAAAGATATTTATATATGTTATGTAATAACATTAAAACAGGAAAAATTTCCCCACTGCTTCACAAAAAGAAAAAATAATAATAAAAATTCTATACTACATGCTAGACATGAAAATTGAAATGTTAAATTAACACAGAAATTTTAAGTGTAAGGCAGATCCTTTAACTTTTTCTCCTTGTTTTCGTACACTTTACTAAAAAAAGCAGTTTCTCGGCTGATTCTTTTTCCTTTTTAATAAAAAAAATTAAATAGTCTTTTTTAAAGGGAGCTCGTTGATTGGGACCCAAAATTTTCTTAGAAATTTGAAAATGTCATTTCCCGTAGTAAATTGATGAAAATGTTTTTGTACTTGATTGACCAAAAAAAAGAGAGAGAGAGAGAGAGAGCTTTATTTTCACTGAACTAGATTTTTTGTATTTTTTATTTTATTTTTATTTATTTATTTTTTATTTTTTAAGAGCGAATCCACAAAAAATTTATTTTAGATAAAACGAATCATTTTCACTTCAGCTGATGTTGGAAAAATAACAAATCAATTAACTGAATTAATCGAAATACACACTTGAAAGAAATTTACGAAACTAAATGATAAATGCAAACATGATTATTTGTTTATTTCAGTTCGTAGTAAAAACTTCCTATCGAGTCGTGGAGGATCAAAATTGGGATGGGATGGCATGTCTCCGGACCACCCCGAGGACTGAATTCCAGATCGTCATCAATTGCAAAATACGTAGATTACGACGTTAAATTCACCCCATTCCCTACTCCTATTGAGTTACAGAAATTAAATTTTCAAATAGTGCCTTTTAAAATTCGAATTTGACTAAAAGCTTGAGAGGTTTGAATCTAGCGTCTTTATATTCTTTATAACTAAATGCCCAGTTTGTTTATATTGACATTAAGCATTTACCAGTGCGAAGACTTTGAAATTGAAAATAAGTTTTATGTTTCATCTCTGTTGAAGAACTATTTTACTGCTCTGCATTTTAGTAACTTCTTATTAATTGTTTTAACTTTTTCAGTGCATTTTGAAAATAAATATATATGCTGTAAGAGAATAGCAATGTTTATTTATAATCGAACCAATTTTCCTCTCAGCAAAAATTTTATATTTTGTCGATTCCGATTTGACTAAAGCCTCAATGGTTTCATCTACTTCACAACTGAATGCTTATATGCTTTTCTTTTATTCTGAACAACGTACTTTATTCAGATTGTGAAAAAAGAAAAAAAAAAGTGTATTTCATTTTTTTTATCTATTATTAGTCAAAAACGTTTATACATACATATACACAAGTAATAATAATAATAATAATAATAATAATACCTATGTTTAACTATAGTTTTTTATTATTATAAAAACTGATTTGAAAAATAAAATCATGAGAAATACACAATTTAAAAATATTCTACTATTATAAAGCCGACTACATTTTCTTTCTTCACGAGCAAATCCACTAGAAATTTGTTTTAGATAAAACTAATTATTATCACTTCAGACGATATTGGAAAAATAATAAATCAACATGATGTATTTTTTGAAATACACATTCGAAAGGAGTTTACAAAATTGAATGATAAATGTAAACAAAATTATTTTTTTCATAGTAATAGTAACGACTACTTATTGCGTTATTGAGTTATAGAAATAAAATTTTCATAAGGGTGTCATTCATGATTAAGATTTGGCTGAGGATTGAACATTTATTTTTATTTTCATTGTTTTAAATTTAATGCTTTTGCATGCTAGTAACTAAATGTTCAATTTGGTTGGCTGTAACATTAAGCAACATGCTTTTATCAGAAATGTGAAAAAAATATATATTTAATTTCTTTCATTCTTCATCGTTAAACACACATACATACAAGAAAGAAGAAGAAGAAGAAAAAAAAATAAAATTGCAATAATATATTTAACTACTGATTTTTTTTTTTTTTTTTTTTTTTTTTTTTTTTACTTTCTCTTGCTCATATAGAAGAGAAAGGTAGAGAGGTAGATAAAACATTGTTTTAGGGTAAAATTTTCGAAATTGAGTTTTTGTTGTATTTACATGTTTTGAGGTCACCTGAATAAGAAAAACTGGTTTTACGTGGTTAATCTCTCTCTCTCTCTGTGTGTGTGTATGTGATCCGTATATCTCCAGAACAAAATAAAGCAGGAAGTCCAATCTCAGTATTCTAAATCTGCATCACAGAAGGATGCTTACACCTTTCTTGATATCAAGCAAATGGTTTGTGTACAGGGACATCCAAGCGAAATTCTATCGGTGAAATTTATGGTAGGAACAGTTTAACATCTATAGGCTGCACTAAACATAATTAAATGAAAATATATATTATTTATATTAATAAAAGCATGTTTTGTGTAGAATGTGGTTTGGAAATAATTGATCATTAGTTTACAGGGCTATCCAAAACAAAACAATTTGGATTATAGTAAGAGTAAATTTAGAAATTGCTGGAAGCGTATTTCAGGTTTAGCTTTGCGTTATTAATACAAGATTATATTTAAGTATGTAATATAGTGTAGTAAGTAATTCATAGACAACATACAAGCCTACCAGTAATTAAGCATAAACATTCTTTTTTATTAAATGTAATTGGTAGAAGTGCTTTCCTGGTGCATGTCCAGGAAAACTGCTCAGGAATGAAAAATAATTTCTTATAACCATACGTTAAATATTTTTTTAAGTTAAATTTTTACCGCATGTGTTTTGTATAACTATGCGTTTTGATGTTCCCCGAATACTAAAGTCATTTTTTAAACGCTTGATCTTTGTGCACGTCTGTTATCAGAGTAACTTGAAAGCAAATAATTACAGTAAATACAAATGTGGTATTTTGAAGTTCATATGAAGTGTGTACTTGAGAAGTTTAAGCAAGATTCAAGATCGATTCGTTTGAAAGAATGGCAGAGGGGAAATTTGTCTGAATAATTTGAAATTAGCTTTTAAATTTAATAACAGCTTTGAATTCTATACTAATGATAAGTATTATATGCAAACAGGAGTTGAGGGAACGGTAGTCCCCCCACCCCCGCATAAAGTTATTTGTCAAATAAATCTGTTCCTGAACCCAGTTTGAAGTATTTTTAACGTAGGTTTATAATAACAGAACTCGTTATCTTACCCCTTAATCTGCAATATGTCTTTATAGTATTGAAATGCAGGGTAAGAGAAAGTCGTCTGTCTGAGAGTCACAGAAAATTATTATTATCATTACTATTAAAAACCCACTGAAATATGTAAAGCATACATTTTATAAATATTTAACATTATAAAGTCTTTACTTTCTTTACAAGAGAATTCACGAAAAATTTGTTTCAAATAAAACAAATTATTTTTCAATTCCTACTCTCCCTCTTGTACAAATCTTGAAATCGGTTTTTGACTAACTTCCCGACTAGTTGGAAATTTGAAACTTTCAGGATTGCTCAGAACACGGTGACAACACAACACTTCGAAGTTCAATTTTCGAATTTTTTATTAGTTTTCTTACAATTAATTAAAATATGAAAATAATAACATCCTAATAGCGTTATTATAGCCATTAAAATATTGGCTATAATTTAATCATTGAAAAAACAAAAAAAAAAAAAAAACGAGTTCGACATAAAAATAAATACATTTAATTAAACGTGAACATTAAAATTAACAAAAATTATAAAAAGTTAAATTATGCATCTCACAAAAATTGACGTCATTATCACTTTAAAAATTTTATACACATTGATAAGAGCTCTATGATTCATCAGAAAATTTAAAACATGGCATATAATTTTTTTTTTTTATCTTATAATTATTTTATTTTATTTTCATTTTTCACGCGCGCTTTTTATTTCCTAATTCAAAATTATTAAAAAAAAAAAAAAACTTTTTCGATAGTGTTTGTAAATAGGAATTGACTTTAAAAAATTTTCGATTCTCGTTTGTTTGTTTGTCCGGAACAAATCTTGCAATCGATTTTTAACTAACTTCCCTACTAGCTAGAGACATTTGAAACTTTCACAATAGCTCAGAATCCGATGACAACACAATACATCGAAGCCCGATTTTCGAATTTTTGATTAGTTTTCTTTTAATTAATTAAAATTAAAATATAATTATTTTTACTTTAGATGATATTGGGAAAAATAATAAATCAATAAGATGATTTTTCCGAAATACCGTTTTGAAGTAAGCTTACAAAACTGAAGGATAAATGCAAATAGGATACGCTTATTTGCTTATTTTAATTTGTATTAAAGGCTTCCTATATGTAATTAAAGGTTCTTATTTGGTTGAGAACATGAGAGATTTCAATATAATACTTTCATCTGCACCATGACTAAATGCTTAATTTGTTTTGCTTTGACACTGAGCAACGTATGAAATAAAAAGAAGAATAATAAATAGATAAAAACACATGAACATTTTTATCACTCTAAATAATAATTCAAGTTTCAGGATTCCAGTATTTTTTATTCAAGTTCGGAGCTTCACGATGCTCAATTCTTCCAATCTTTTGGAACACTGAATAGCTGTTGCCATTCTACAAACATAAACATAGAAAAATATAGATGCTACAATATGTAGACAAACAATCTCAAAATTAATTATCGTCTGCGACAAATAGTTATAACACACTGGGCCCGGCTGAACAAGGTTCAGAACAAATAAATTATCCAGTGCATCAAAATTTAAATACAAATGTAATTCAGGTGTAGATCCAATTCAAATATGAATCAAGTGTCATACAAAAAATATCAAGTAACTTACCAAGTTCTTCAAGTATATCAAGTACATCAAGTTTCAACAATATATCAAGAATTGTTGTCAAGTTTTCATTTTCAAGTATCAGGTACATTAAAAACAAGAATACTTCTATAAAAACATTAATCAAAAAACAATTTACATTTTAATAATTAATTTAAATAGGAACTAATTTTTATCACGGAAACCTGTTTTTTTTTTTTTTTTTTTTTTTTTTTTTTTACACTTTAAGTATAAATATTTACATTTAAAATAAAATTCTATATCATTATACACAAATTAAAATTCTTAAATATGTACATTTATGCAACTTATAAATAATAGTTAAATATCTACAACATATAATACTACAATCAAAGAATATACAAACAATTATTCTATCTATGTAAATTAATATGTACACTATGCAATTAATTTTATGCTAACTATACATAAAAAAAAAAGAAGAAATATTAATTAACACTCTAATTTCACTAGTAGCTGTATAGGCCTTTTAATAAGACCTTTTTCAGTTTTCACTTCACAACTACGAATTAGACCATCTCTTCCTGTGAAAGTTTTTAAAACTTTTCCAAGTTTCCACATGTTGCGTGGCAAATGGTCATCGTGTATTATTACTACATCATTCACCTTTAAGTCCAGTTTTTGTGAATGATTTTTTACACAGTTTGCTGATTTTAGATTTAATAAATAATCCTTGAAAAATATTTTCCAAAAGTTATTCAACAGTTTTTCGCGATATCTATATGACTTAAAGAGTACTTCTTTAGTACTATTTACATTATTAGGATAATTTTGTGGTGGTAAATTCATTGGTTTTTCTTTTCCCAGCAGAAAATGTGCAGGAGTTAGGGTTTCTGACTCATCTTGCACATACGTCAAGGGACGGTGGTTTATCATCGCTTCAATCTCCACCAGAATAGTTTCTAACTCATCAGGGTTACATGATGATCTGCCAAGAATTTTTCGTAATGTTGTTTTCACTGTCCGTACAAGCCTTTCATAAAACCCGCCCCACCATGCTCCGCGTTCAACAATATATCTCCACTCAATACCTTTAGTAGCATAATAGTTCTTCACCTCAGGATGACGTAAAACTTCCCACATTTTTTTGAGTTCTGCGTCAGCTGCCTTAAAGGTACGAGCATTGTCTGAATAAATAATGGAGCATAGGCCTCTTCTTGAGACAAATCTACGGAAGGCCAGTAAAAACGTTTTTGTTGTAAGATCTTTTGTTAGCTCAAGATGAATTCCTCTAGTCACTGCACACGTAATTAATAGAATATAATAATATAATACTTTGTATCTTCATTTTTTACAAAAAGTGGACCAGCATAATCCAGTCCCACAACATCGAAAGGATTTGTTTGTTTTATTCTAGCTGAAGGCAAAGGTGCCATTGCTTGTTGCATTGGTCGAGAATTATATCTTTGACAAATAACACATCTTCTTATAACACGCTTAACATTTTGCCTGGATCTAATTATCCAGTATTTTGTGCGAAGGAACATGAGAGTATTTCCTACACCTGTATGAAGAACGCGTTCATGTGCATCACGCACAAGTAAATCAGTAAAATGGGTTTTAGAAGGTATAATTAAAGGATGTTTTTCATGAAAACTTAATGATGACCGTTGTAATCTACCCCCAAGTCTGAGTACTCCTTCATCACTCAGGAAAGGGTTCAATTCGTAAATTTTAGAGTTTTTGGATATCAACTGTTCAGATTTTAAATATTTAATTTCATCTGGAAAATGCTTATATTGAACTTCTTTAATTAAGTGTAACTCTGCAGCAAAAAGTTCTTCTGCAGTCAAAACACCCTTTCTGTTTTCATTTTTATTTCTTAAATTGTAAATAAATCTAAATACCCATGCAGTAATTCTAATTACTTTACTTAGTTTGCTATACTTTTCAATATTCAAGATTGTGTTAGAATTTTCTGCCAGCGAAGGCAAAACCGATGTCTCATTCACCTGCTTTTTCTCTTCTAATTCAGAATGAGAAATTTTTATTGATGAATCAAAATTTTTAGGCCAAGCACTCATAGGTTCAGTTAACCAATCTGGTCCTGAACGCCATAGTGCTAACAAATATTCAGCAGAACAACCACGTGATAAAATATCAGCAGGATTGGTTTTACCACTACAATGTTTCCAGTTGCTTGGGTTAGTTAAATTTTGTATTTCAACAACTCTATTTTTTACAAACAACTTCCAACGTTCAGGAGCACTATGAATCCAATAAAGTACTATCATACTATCATTCCATAAATATATATTTTCCCCATGTATAGTAAAAGTTTCTTGCAGATTTTTGGCAAGTTTTGCTGCCGTTAATGCCCCTAACAATTCTAGCCTTGGCAATGTGAGTTTTTGTTTTAATGGTGCGATTCTAGATTTTGCCATAACAAACGCTATTTCTCCATTTTTAATTGATCTAAAATACGCGACTGCGCCATAAGCTTTGATAGATGCATCACAAAATACATGCAATTCTTTATCATCATTTTGATACAACTCACCAGGAAAATATTCGCGAGGAATTTCAAATTTCTTTAACGTTTCAATTTCACCGCACCACTCGGACCACAACTGCCTACATTCAGGTGGAACATAGTCATCGAAATCTAAACCCAATTGCCAAAGATTTTGCATTATCAATTTTGCACGTAATACAAATGGTGCCAAAAAACCCACTGGATCAAAAATAGTAGCAGTTACTTTTAATATATTCCTTTTTGTGATCTCTCTACACTTATTCAATGTTTCGCACACGTTATCTATGTTCAGGGATATTACATCTCTACTATTACACCAGTTCAGACCTAACACTTTAAGCGAATTATTTTCTCCTGATTCTGATTTGATTTTATCGCTACCATCCCAAAGAATTTTGAGTTCCTCTGAATTCGTACTAAATTGACGCAAATTCATTCCGGCATCTTTTAACACATTATGTGCTTCAACACTAAGTTCGAAAGCTCGCTCTACGGAATTTGCCCCATAAAAAAGATCATCGACATAAATCGAATTGTTTAGCATCTGGTAAATATCAGGGTTTTTCTCTATTATTTTCTTTATGTGATATTTTATGGTGCATGCTAAAATGAAAGGACTGCAAGATACACCAAAGGGAACTCGTGTCATTCGATAGGGTTTCAAATTGAAATCTTTGTCTATGTACAAAAAACGTAATGCATTTCTATCAGTGTCTGAAATACCAATCTGGTGAAAAGCTTTTTCAATGTCTGCGGTAAATGCATATTTATACAATCTAAATCTTAAGATTAGGTCTAAAACAGAAGGATTTAAATTTGGACCTGGTACTAAACAATCGTTCAACGATATTTCATTATTACATTTTGAGGATGCATCGAACACAATACGGACCTTAGTTTTTATTGCATTTCTCCTAACAACCGGAGAATGTGGCATGTAATATGTTGTATTCCCATCAAGAGTTTCTAAATTGCAAGCCTCAATTATTTCGTGATTTAACTGATCGTTTATTATGCTGTCATAATTCTCTTTGAGCCATTCGTCATTTTTTAATTTATTAATCAAAGACATTGGACGCTGTTTAGCATTTTGAAAATTATGGCCACTTTTTCATGATGAGACTTCCATAACAAACGAGCTACATACCTGCCATCACTGAATTTCAAATCATTCTCAAATTTCTCAATTATTAACTTATCATCATCCATATTTTCGTTTTCTCCTAAACCCATATTATCTAAAGTCCAGAACTTTTTCAAACAGTCATTAATTGAATTTTCCTCTTTTTTCACGTTCCGAGAAGCACCTATTGTAAACATAGAGGCACTAGATTGGTTCTCCCCCAACGATCCTACCAAGGACCAACCAAACATTGAGGAAACCGCAAACAAATTTTTACTAATTCTTTTCTTTTCTCCAGTCTGTACCTCCCAACATGTATCAGATCCTAATAATATTTCTATTTCAGAGGATTCCCCATTATCCGCTAATTTCAAATTTTCTAATTTTAACAATTCCAAGATATTTTTAGAAGGTAATTTTATGACTGCTCCAGAAATAGTGTCTGTAACAAGCGCTTCAATTGTAATAAAATCATTTGGGCAATGAATACTTTTAAGAGTAACTTTAACAACATCATATTCCATTAACCTGCCCTCAGTATACCCAAAGGAATAAATACACAAACTTTCTTTCCTCAGACTTTTTAATTTTAGTTCTTTAGCTAAATCGGACTTTATAAATGATTTTTGAGAACCCCCGTCAATTAGAATTTTTATCAATTGACATCTATTATTATCTTTATCAGAAGCAAAAACAGAACAAGTTTGTAAATACACAACTTTATCAATTTTAGAAACAGAATTCAGTGACAGTGATGCGACTACATTTTGCTTAACCTCAGTAAGAGTTTCTGATTCACGAACATTTGATTTACAAAATAACTTGTTATGGTTTAAACTATTACATAATTCACAAGGAGGGATTTTAACCTTACACCTAGATGACACGTGACCTTTTTTAAAGCATTTATAACAACGACCATGAGTTTTTAATATAGATCTTTTTTGTTCGTCTGTTTTCTCACATTTTACTAACTCATGCGTATTTTGATTACAATAAAAACAATAAGGTTTATTCACGACAGTTAAAGCGGAAGCAGTAGGAACGCTCATCCCTTTCGAATAATTACTTTTATTTTGCTTAACAACATAATTTGTATCCCTTTTCTTAGAATTTATAATCAAATTAGAAGCCTCCCTACTCTCAACTTCCAATCTAATAAAATCAAGAAGTTCTGTTAGGTTGTATTGACCCCTAGAATTATGTTTTCTATTAAATTCTAAATTCATATCATCAGGTAATAATTCTAAAATAACTGGTCCTAAAAGACTCCCATACGATTCTGATACAATTCCTAAGGAATTTAAACTTCTTATATGTATTTCACAGGAATCATAAAGCGTTCGTAGCGCTTTGATATTACCCGAGTTTTTAACAGGTTCAAGATTCAAGAGTTTATTCATGTGAGAAGAAATTACTAAATCTGTACGACCGAATCGTTCTTTAATCAATTTAATAGATTCATCATAATTTTCATCGGAAAGCGAAAAACCAGAAATAGCACTTAAAGCAGGCCCTCCAAGTAAAGATTTAAGATATGTAAATTTTTCCACTTTCGTTAATTCAGTATTATTTCCAATAGCATTTTCATATGAATTAAAGAACTCTAAAAATAAACTAGGATCTCCATAGTACCTTGCTATCGAAATTTTAGGCAATCGAATTTTGTTTTTATTTTCACCTTTAATTTCGGCAGTGTGGTCACTTACAGACGTGTTATTTATAATTTCAGAACTGAATTTAAGTTTCTTTTGTGCTCTAAAAATACATAAATTAATTTTTTCTTCATATTCTATTACCGAATCGCATTCTTTTTCAATTTCTGCTTCATTACCTTTAAAGCAATTTAATATTTTATCATTAATAATTTTTATATCAGATTGTTTAGAATTTAACAAAAAGAGATTTTCCTCAACTATATTTCTATCAAAAGTTTCATTTTTTATTTCCGATTCCAAAATATTTATTAATTTTGAAACAGACTGCCGCAAAGTTTTCCTCGCAGATTTAAATTTTACTAACTCGTCAGCCATAATAAAGAACACAATAAAGAACAAAAATGTAATGATAGAAATATAAATTAAAAAAGAGCTTACCTTATTTTCTCAATTAATAAAAACGTGTTGAATATTTATAATATACTCACACTGCCAATAAGCTATTAAATGTTGCTGTAGATGAATGCTTTTAAAGCACATATTTATTTTTAAAACCCAAATGATCTCATCTTGACATAATGATTTCATTCTTTATCACATCCAGAAGGCAATATTCATAAATACTTCAAGCATCTTGTCAAAAAATAAAAATGAAAATTTCGATGTCTACTACGACGAACTATAAACATCAACATCAGTCATCTAACGTAAGTACTTTCGTTTTGAATTAAAATCCAAACGATAAATATAACATTCTAATAATCAAGTTATCATATTCGAAATTCGACCATCTGTTAAAATAAACATTCATTTAATTACAGTTCGTGCCAGACGTTCTGGGCGCCAAATGAAATAAAAAGAAGAATAATAAATAGATAAAAACACATGAACATTTTTATCACTCTAAATAATAATTCAAGTTTCAGGATTCCAGTATTTTTTATTCAAGTTCGGAGCTTCACGATGCTCAATTCTTCCAATCTTTTGGAACACTGAATAGCTGTTGCCATTCTACAAACATAAACATAGAAAAATATAGATGCTACAATATGTAGACAAACAATCTCAAAATTAATTATCGTCTGCGACAAATAGTTATAACAACGTACATTATTTAGAATATGTAAAAAACATATGTAATTAATTTCTTTCCCCGACTATTCATTAAATACACGCATAAAATTAAATAAAATAAATAAAATAAATAAAAATAAATAAATAAGAGAAACGCTTATATAAATACAATTCGATTGGCGACCATTTTGGACACAACTTTAGTATGGGACCCTCTTGGCGATTTCAAATATTTTTTGCCATTTTTTTGCGATGGGCTATTGCAAAATGGCTATCGCAAATTGTGTAATTAAAGACCTTAAAGATAAACGGGATTCAAGAAACAGGAACACAAGATTCTTCCCTGGGTTGTAAAATTAGTTTTTGGCAAGTTTTTACAGAAACTTTCTTAATTTGAGTACATATGTTGATTTTTTTATCCTTTTTACTTTCTTCTATCTTTAATAGAAGAAAGTATTGGATTCGTAAAAATTTTCGATTTCGGGTTTTTGATGGATTTACACGTTTTGAGAGCTGTAGAACACGATTTTACCATTTTTAGAAAATGTTTGTCTGTCTGTGTGTGTGTGTGTGTGTGTGTGTGTGTGTGTGACAAAATTTTGTGGCAACTGTATCTCTGGAAGTACTGCACAGAATTTCATACAAATTGGTATGTAGTTGCACCTTGACATAAATTAGTGCCTATCAACTTTTGGCAAAAATCGTCTTACAGGTTGCGTTGCCATCCCGCTTTTTCTAAATTTTTAACAGGGTGATACAGGGCAAAAATTTTCAAGATGGGTATCTTTCGAAAGGTCTCGTCAGTACCTTTAAAACGAATGGTTGAACTATAAATCTGTGATAATTTAAAACAAAATTATCGATTTTTTTTTTTTTTTACTTTTTACGAAAAAAAACTTAGAAAAAAAATCTTTTTTTTTTTTTTCTCTCCCCTTAATTTTATCAAACTCCCACGGTTTCCGTGTTCTGACAAACTTAAACTAATTTTTGCTTTTTTCCCCTAATTTTGTCAAAATCCTACGGTTTCCGTGTCTCGACTAACTTTAACATATTTTTGCATTTTTCCCCTAATTTTGTCAAAGTCCCACTGTTTCCGTGTTTAGACAAACCTTAACAATTTTTCACATTTTACCCAAAATTTTGTCAAAGTCCCACTTTTTTTTTTTTTTTTTTTTTTTTTTTTTCTCCCCTTAATTCTATCAAACTCCACGGTTTCCGTGTTCTGACAAACTTAAACAAATTTTTGCATTTTTCCCCCAATTTTGTCAAAGTCCCACGTTTTCCGTGTTTTGACAAACTTAGAATAATTTTCACATTTTACCCAAAATTTTTTCAAAGTCCCACTTTTTTTTTTTTTTTTTTTTTTTTAATTATTGTTACTGAGTGAATTTGTATAGGAAAATATAGAAGAAAGACTCGTGGTGGCCACAACATACTAGTCTCTAAATGTGTTTATAATGTGCCCTGTTTTGAGCAGATCAAGCCATGGCAAGTACCGTGATATAACACCCATTGAGGAAATATAGATGACATTCAATTATTTGAGGTTCATTATATTGATTAAAACACGGTTAATTTAAAATAAATTAAATATTCATTCACATTAAGAAACAGCTTTAGTATAGGGCCCCTTTGACAAAATTTGAAAATTGGCACAGAAGCAGCTCGGACGTTTTCGCAATGGTGTTTTCTTACGCAATTACGATAGCTATTTTAATTCATCGACAAACTGGCAAAAAATATTAATGGACTCTTCCCACCTGACGTCAGAGGTCACATGATAGAGGAAAAACAAATAGCAGACGAAGTCTTGTTTATCTAGAGCGATTACTGAAATGACATATTTTCTATTCTTATTTTTGATCAATCGTATTTAATCTGTGTTATTTTTTATACATCATCATTTTTAATCCATTTTATATCATTATTCATCATCTTTTGTTTGCTGTATACATTTACAATCATCATTTAGTTTATACCTGTTATTGATGTTCATGAAGACCAAGTTTAAATACTCTGATTTTTCGTACTTAAATCAGTGACAATGCAATATCGTACTGCGTAAATCCATTTAGACCAGTAACTAAGTTAATTAACTTGTTGTAACACCTTTATGCAATTAAATTAAATGAAAACATTTTAAAATTTCAATTTACAATCCGTAAACATTCCACAAGAAGCTATTATTTATTGTTAGATCAGTTAATGTTACAGTTACTCTACAATATACAACAATCGATTCTTATAGGTAAAAATAAATAAACACATAAAGTGTTCTTTAAAAATTATTAAATTTACAAACACAATTATTCTACTGTTTACAAATGCACAATATTACTTTTATTTTATTTTATATTAAATATTAACATTTTTGTTCTTAAGAACAATATTTAATTGAATTCGATTCTCAGAATTCGATTATTCGTTTTCCTCTATCACATGATTGAGCAGACGACGCTGGGAAGAGCCCATTGAGACCAAGGGGGTTTTACACTAAAGCTCTTCACGCTTTACTTTGCTGACGATATATATATATATATATATATATAAGACTATTTGATTAATTTAAATTAATGTTTTAAAAGTAAATAAATAAATGATAATAATAATAATAATAATAATAAAAACTTTAAAGTTATTGAAAGAAGTGCGTGTGGCGATAGGTTGTATTCAAATCAGAGTCATCGTGATAGAAATCCTACGTCGTACCTCTGGACAAAAGGTTAACCTAAGGCTCCTATATAAACGAGCCAACGCATCAGGCATTTTGTGTTAACGTTAAAAGACTTATTTTAACTTAAAATATGAAGATTATATCAAGAATTGTGACGATACGAGCTCCGAAAGACATTACAACATTTAATTGAAAACCAAACATTAGAACACGGAAATAATAACTAATAGCAACTACAATCGGTGTTGCCACACATAGAAACAAAAATAAAATACAACTTCAACACTTTCCCTTATTTTTTTTTTTTGTTGTTATCGAGTTCTATGTTAGTCCTATATTTTTACACAAATTCAAAAGTCTAGGGCTATAAAGTGGTTTCGTTAGAAGGTCTGCCAGCTGAAATTCTGTTGATACACGCTGTACAGTAAGTTCTTCATTTGCTACCATCTCTCTTACAAAGAAATGTCTGATGCGAATGTGTTTAGTTCGTTTATGAAATTCACCTTGATTTTCTGACAATCTGATTGCTGCTTCATTGTCAACTTGTAATTCTGGTACCAATTTCTGATTTATAATCTCACTAATCAGTCTCATTAACCAGACTAATTCTCTGGCTGCTTCACTGGCTGCGACTATCTCAGCTTCTGTGGTAGAAAGTGCTACAGAAGATTGTCTTTGACTAAACCATGAAATTGCTCCACCAGCATAAATGCAATCAACGCCTGTAGTTGAACGACCAGTTGTAGTATCTCCTCCATAATCAGCATCACTGTAGCCTTCTAAAATAAGGTGACCATACGTCCTCGAAATTCGAGGACTGTCCTCGAATTTTGACCTTTTATACTTTTCGTCCCCAAAAATTGTTTGACTAGGGACCGTCGTCAATTACCCATTGCACAGCACTAGTGAGACGTAAAACCCATCCATTCCAATCCCATCAAAATCACATTCTTGGAAATCAACGAAACTTTGAAATAAAAACCCTCATATTTCATGAGCAGAGAAAGAATCATGCACTACTAAATCAGTATATGAATTCTATCTTGCCCGATCTATGTGAAGTGAAAAATAAAATTTGTTTAATGAAATTTTGACAAAAATTACAGTTATATGACCAACACAAATTGCATTGATACATTGATAGGAGAGAAAAAGAAATTATTTTCTTGTAGTTATATAATCGGGAATAATTTCTGTATTTCTGGGAGTAGGGATTCTGAAGACTAAAATGAAATGCTGTTATTTTGTGTTCTCTCCTATCGTCACAATAAAGTGTAAATGGGTTCTATAGACTTGATTAATTTAATAATGGTGGAATAGTTTAATTAGCATAAACATACCTTAGGCTCAGCAATTATTCATAGAAAAAAGTGTTTCAAAGCATTTTGTAATGTATAAATGAGAGTTCTTTTTATTATTAATGCATATAGGTATTGGTCTGTTATGTCCTCGAAAAAGTCCCCAAATAGAAGTTTCAATGTCTCGAAATTTACTTCAAATTGGGGACAAATGGTAATTTTTCCCCAAATCACTGTTTGAAAATAAGGTCACCTTATTCTAGAATAGCCTTCTTGCATCCTGACTTGTAGATTAGTCCTTTATCTAGAGTTCCTTTCAAATATCCAAATATTCCCTTAACTCTCAGCCAATCTTCTTCATTTGGATTTTCCAGACATCTAGATACTACTCCTATTGCGTATGCTATATCAGGTCGAGTTCCTGTCATGATATACATTAAGGCTCCAACAGCTTGTCTGTAAGGTAAGGTGACCATATTTTTAAACAGTGATTTGGGAACAAATTACTATTTGTCCCAATTCGAAGAAAATTTCGAGGACATTGAAACTTCTATTTGGGGACCTTTTTCGAGGACATAACAGACCAATACCTATATGCATTATTAATAAAAAGAACTCTCATTTATACATTACAAAATGCTTTGAAACACTTTTTTCTATGAAAAATTGCTGAGCCTAAGGTATGTTTATGCTAATTAAACTATCCCAGCATTATTAAAATAATCAAGTCTATAGAACCCATTTACACTTTATTGTGATGATAGGAGAGAACACAAAATAACAGCATTTCATTTTAATCTTCAGAATTCCTACTCCCAGAAATGCAGAAATTATTCCCGATTATATAACTACAAGAAAATAATTTCTTTTTCTCTCCTATCAATGTATCAATGCAATTTGTGTTGGTCATATAACTGTCATTTTTGTCAAAATTTCATTAAACAAATTTTATTTTTCACTTCACATAAATCGGGCAAGATAGAATTTATATACTGATTTAGTAGTGCATGATTCTTTCTCTGCTCATGAAGTATGAGGGTTTTTATTTCAAAGTTTCGTTGATTTCCAAGACTGTGATTTTGATTGGATTGGAATGGATGGGTTTTACGTCTCACTAGTGCTGTGGAATGGGTAATTGACGACGGTCTGGGACTCACCTCTAGATGTGGTCCGGAGACATGCCATCACAATTTTGATGCTCCACGGAATGGACTGCGATTTTGAAAGAAATACATAAAAATATTTAAATTTGGGGACATTTTGTGTCCCAAAATATCCAAACAATTTTTGGGGACGAAAAGTAAAAAAGGTCAAAATTCGAGGACAGTCCTCGAATTTCGAGGACGTATGGTCACTTTCCTGTAAGGAAAAGTTCTTTCGGTGCTATCTACGTTCCCTGATTGAGAACCTTCTTTGATAATGGGTGTAGATACATGTCTGCAATCGTTCATACCAAATTTTTTTAGAACTTTCTTTGTGTAGGCTATTTGACATAATTTAACGGAATTATCTTCTTGACGATGAATTTGAAATCCTAAATAATACTCAGCGGGTTTTACTGTGAATTTAAATTATTTCTTTAGGTTTCTGAGAAAACTTTCTAACTGATCCTTATTTGATGATGCAACCAATCCATCATCAACATACAAAACTATCAAAAGCAATTCTGAGTTGTTTCTTCTTATAAACAAACATGGATCTGCTTCGCTTCTTACAAAATCAAGTTTCAACAAATATCCTCCAAAATGCTTATTCCAGCACCTTGGTGCTTGTTTTAAACCATAAAGGCTTTTCTTTAGGTGACATACTTTGTCAGTTTCATCTTCATAGCCTTCCCGGTTGACACATGAAAACATCCTCCTCTAATTTATCATATAAAAATGCTGTTGAAACGTCAAATTGCATTAAAGTCACATTTTCACTTGCTGCTATACTAATTAAAGTTCTTATAGTGCTTGTTCTTGCAACAGGGCTGAATGTGTCTTCATAGTCGATTCCTTTGCGTTGAACAAAGCCTTTTATAACAAGTCTTGCTTTGTACTTATCGATACTACCATCTGGATTTCTCTTAATTCTATATATCCATTTACATGGTATGGCCTTGACTCCTACAGGTAATTTTGTGAGTTCCCATGTATGATTTTTACTTCCTTATACAAAGTATAAGGAAGTATAGTAATCCCGATTTGCAAAATGGATTTTGTATTTCACATTGCTCGAAAACGAATGATCGCTGAATGTTGCCAAATTATATGTGTGACTGTCATCATGTCTAGTTGTACACCTGCAAGTGTTGTCTTAACACGAGCTCTCGTTTTAGAGATATAAGGGACTTTACACGATTTTTCGTGACGTCTGTATGTATGTGTGTCTGTGTGTGTGTGTGTGTGTGTGTGAGTATGTCGCATAACTCAAAAACGGTTGGACGTACAAAGTTGCGAATTGGTACATAGGTTTGTTATAACATCTAGTTGTGCACCTCCCTTTTTGGACTTTGTATGATTTTCCGTTTTGGAGATATTTAGGAAAATTAAGTTCATACTGGCCAAAATGTATCAAAAACCGGTAATAGCTCAAAAACGGTTTGGAAAAATCTTGCAATTTAACTGACTTCCCGACTAGCTAGACATTTGAAACTTTCAGAAAAGTTCAGAACACGTTGACAATGCACTTTTAAAAATATTTTTAGCCAACTGTTTCTAAAACCTGCTGCCTTCAGCAGCGTTTATGTGATTCAACAGAAAATTTATTTAACTAACTTCTCGACTAGCTAGACATTTGAAACTTTCAGACTAGGTCAGAACACGATGAAAATGCATTTTTAAATACTTTTAGCCAACTGTTTTGGGTCCCTGCTGTCTTCGGCAGCGTTACCAGTACAAATCTTGCAATCTATTTTCAACTAACTTCCCGACTAGCTAGACATTTAAAACTTCTGGAAAAACTCAGAACACGGTGACAATGCATTTTTTAAATATTGTTTTTTAATGAATTCATTTCATTTTCCATGGCTTTTCTTCAATTGTCCTTTTCTCGACTCTCTGTAGCTTCTTGATATGTATCAGGATTCTTTTCATCATAAATGAATGACTCTACTTCCATGATATAGTCATCAAGACGTGCAGTGCAGGTTTCTTTAACTGTGATCGATCTCTCAATCTCATATTGTGAGAAGACGTTGATTCCTTCTCTTCATCTTAACTCTCAATTTCAGTTTCAGTTGAAATGATTTTCTTCCTTTCCAATTCTTCTTTTTTCTCTTTATTCCCTCCCTTATTAGGTGAATTAAGTTCATTGTCTGGACTTTGCAATAATACTGTATTGTATTTTTCCCACTTCTGAAATTTTTCATGAAAAATTACATCTCTTGAAAGAATTACTTTTCTTTCTTCTGCAATCCAAATTCTATAACGTTCATCACCATTGTAACCAATTAGAAAACCTTTAACAGCTTTTTTATCCATCTTTCTTCTCTTTTGAGATGGTACATGAGCATAACTGAGAGAACCAATTATGTGCATGTGTCTTATTCTTGGTTTATTTCTAAACCAAAGTTCGTGTGGACTAACATTTTCCACTGATGAAATTCCAGTTCTGTTTAATATGTATACAGCAGTGTTGACATGTTCTGCCCACAGAAATGCTGGAAATTCTATATCTGGATTGGAATGCTTCAGGGTTCTGGCCATTTCAATAACTGTTCTGTTTTCACGTTCACTAGTTCCATTTTGTTCTGGTGTGTATGATGCTGTATGTCTTTGAGTAATCCCTTTTATCTGCAGAAATTCTCTAACTTTTTCGTTATTAAACTCTTCACCATTGTCACTAAGAATCTCTTTAACTGAATGTCCTAAATTTTCTGCATGAGGTATGAATGACTTAAGAGAATATACGACATCAGACTTTTGTTTTAGAAAGTAAACATAACGGTATTTTGATTAATGATCTTTGAAAACAACAAAATATTTGTACTTGCGATGTGATTCGTCAAAGGGTCCACAAACATCAGTTGACACAAGCTCGCCAACATTTGTAGCTTTAGGTTTGGTGCCAAACTTCAGTCGATGTGCTTTTCCGTAGATACATGGTTCGCATGGCTCTTTATCCATTTTCAATTTGATATCAAATTCCTCCTTGAGCAGATTTCTTATATGACGCCTGTCTTGGTGTCCCCATCTGTCGCTAAAATTCTTAACGACTTTATAAAAATCATCATTCAAACACACGTCGCTACTTTGGCGACTCATTTCAGATATATCCTTCATATATAATGATTAATAAACATTTCAGAATATTAAATTTAAATAAGGTAAATATCTTACCTTATCGGTCCAGATTCGTGGGGACTGCCGGCCTCTGTAGGTTCCTGTCTATTCATTGGAGTCGAATACAAGACATAAATCCAAAAAAATAGGAGAGCAAATTACGGCTACACACATTTATTACATACAACATAAACGAACACGAAGAACACACACTAAGAGAAAAGAAGAAAACAGAACATTAATATCGGCGCGCAGCGCCATCTACAGGTTTAGATTAGACCAATAAACTACACATTGGCCCCCGGATGAACATTAACTTTATGTTCATTTTCCCATTGTAATTATATCTGACATTTCTATATCTAATATAGTTCAAATTGTAAGTCCACACAAATGTCATAGTTAATAAGAAAAAGTTGTTTAAGTTTATTTAGTCCTTTTCAAAAATCTCAACAGGATAAATCAACTGGAAAGGACGTCTCATTGTACCTGTTGAAGTTTTTAACTCACAAGAACGAACCTTTCCATCTCTACCTGGAAACACTTGTGTAATTACTCCCAATTTCCACAAGTGCCGTGGCAATTTGGAATCGTGGATTAACACAACATCATTTGGAGTATATTCACGAATACTGGAGTGTCGACTTGTCATGGCGTTTTTAAGCTGTAGAAGGTATTCCTTCTTCCACCTTGACCAGAACTGGTCCAATATTCTTTCCTTTTGATTAAAACGTTTGATATATGTTGCCGAAGTTCCAGGAAGCTCATGTGGTTTCATATGCACGATAGGTAAGGTAGTAAGTCGCTGACCTACCAAGAAGTGTGCTGGCGTAATTGGGGAAGGTTCTCCTGAGTCTGCATATGTATATGTAATGGGTCGGGAATTAATTGACCCTTCAATTTCACATATAACTGTATGTAGTTGTGTGTGTGTTAAAGTGGTTTTGCCAACCACCTTTCTTAAGGCAGTTTTTACAGATCGCACAAGTCGTTCATAGAAGCCTCCCCACCATGGGGACATTTCCATGATAAACTTCCATTTTATTTTATTACTACTATAGTAATCTTTAACGTCGGGATGGGTGATTATTTTCCAGATGTGCCTTAACTCAATATCAGCTCGATGAAAGGTTCGTGCATTCTCGGAGTAAACCGTATGGCAAAGACCCCGCCTTGCTACTATTCTTCTGAAGGCCAATAAAAATGTTTCTGTAGAAAGGTTCTCTACCAATTCTAGGTGCACTGCTCTTGTGATAGCGCATGTGCACAACAAAATATATATTTTGCTATCCGTATTTCGGATGTATAAAGGGCCTGCAAAATCAAGGCCTATCACTGCAAATGGCTTTTGTTCATTGATACGATCTGCAGGTAACGGAGCTGATATCTGGGCTCCAGCTCAAGAATTAAATTTTATGCAAATTCTGCATCTTCTTAATACGCTTTTTACTGCCTGTCTGCCCTTGATTACCCAAAATTCCTCCCGTAATTGTACTAATGTATCATTAATGCCAAAATGGAAAACTTTTTCATGCGCATTTTTTATTAACAAATCAATTAATTTACCCTTTGAAGGCAACAGGATCGGGTGTTTTTCGTTAAAGGAATAATTTGATTTCTGAAGCCTTCCTCCGATGCGCATTATTCCTACGGAATCCAAAAATGGTGAGAACTCAATTAAATTTGAATTTTTAGAAATAGGTTCCCCATTTACCAAACAGTTTAATTCATTCGGAAAACTAATTTTTTGTGTATATTTAACCCATATTGTTTGCGCACTACCAATTTCTTCTGCCGATAATGGACCGCTAACTTTCTCGTTTTTAGGATTCGCGTTGTTAAGAAATCTCTTTATCCATGCCGTAATTCTGAGGACTCTTAAAATGTTACTATATTTTTCTAGATCCAATATTGGTTCAACTGTTTCTATACAGATTTTAAACTGAATTATTTTTTCAGGTGTTTTCCTTTTTTCTTCGGTAATATATTGCGTGTTTACCTTTTCCCCAATATCATTACCTTTACCATTTATCTCAGATAACCATTTTGGACCTTTAAACCAAAAATCATTATTAACTAACGCATTTGCGCTAATACCACGAGTAACTAAATCTGCGGGATTATCCCTTGTATTACAATATGACCAATTTTCGGGTACTGACAATTCCTGAATTTCAACTACTCTATTTTTAACAAAGGGTTTCTCCATTGTTTCGCCGATCCCTTCACCCAGTGTAAAACAATAGTAGAATCGGTCCAATAAAATTTCTCGATGTTAATTTCCTTAAATATATCACAAATATATTTCGCTACTCTAGCTGCTATCACCGCTCCCATTAACTCCAATCTTGGTAGTGTTAGTTTCTTTAGCGGCGCAACTCTAGCCTTTGACATAATCATACTTACATAACATTTTTTATCATTACTGATAACCCGAAAATATGCAACACAACCATATGCAAGTGGTGAAGCATCTGAAAAAATGTGTAATTCTACACGCGAATTTTTCAAATCAACATACGTGAAATAGCATCTATCTATTCGAATTTCTAATAAATCCTTAATTTCGTTACACCACTTTATCCAAATTCCCTTAAGATCATCCGGCAATTCGTGATCCCAATCCATACCTCTTTCCCACATTCTTTGAAGAAAACACTTTACCCTAATTAAAAAGGGAGATATAATCCCAATAGGATCAAAAAATTTTGCAGCTGTATGTAATACATATCTTTTCGTACATACCGATATATCCAAATTTTCAACTATAGATTTCAAAGCTAATCCTAATTTATCACTATCTTTATCCCACACCAATCCAAGAATATTTATTACATTTTCATTATTTACCTCCGAAAAACAATCATTTTTATCCCACATGTTCTTTAATTTCTGTGAATTCGTACTAAACTTTCTTAATTTCATTCCAGCCTTTGCTAAAATATTTACTGCAGTAGAAGTTAATTCATAGGCACCGTTAACGGTATCTGAGCCATAAAGCAAATCGTCCACAAACAGAGCTGAATTTAACATTTCATAACTATCCGGATAAATTTCCTTATATTCCTTAATGTGTTTCTTAATTGTTGCCGTTAAAAAGAAAGGAGAAGTTGTACAACCAAATGTAGCTCTGGTCATTCGCATTATTTTATAATTCTCGGTATCCTCGTCAAACCATAAAAACTTTAGAAAATTTCTATCGGGTTCCGCGATTTCTATCATTAAAAACGCCTTTTCAATATCTGCGCAAAACGCAATCTTAAACATTCGAAATCTATTAATTACATCCAAAATTGGTGGTGTAAGACATGGCCCTTTTACGAGACAATCATTTAGAGATTTACACCCCGATACTCTACTGGAACAATTAAAAACAATTCGTACCCTTGATGTTTGTTTTTCCCGTCTTACAATTTCTCTATGTGGAGCGAAATACTCCTTTTTTGTGCGGCCGCAGTCTTCAACGATACCCAATTGTTTTTGTTCTATGATTATCTGCCTATATTGCTCGAAAATCCATTTATCCGCTTTTAATCTTTTTCTCAAATAATTGAATTGGCGTTTAGCGTTTTCAAAATTATTCTCAAATTTGTCAATACTATGATCATTCCATAATAAATGAGTAACATAATGACCCTGTTTATATTCTAACTGTTTATCAAATTTATTTATTATTTCCTGATCGGAAGCAGAAATCAATTTATCATCATTTATTCCCAAAAGATCTAACGACCACAAGTTTTGCAAATCATTACCCGTACATTCCGATGACTCATTTATTTTCATGCTTGGATGGTTTTCATGTAAACAAAAAGAGTTACCACATTCAATTTTTAACACGCTGGCGCCAGTAATTAAGTTGTCTGAATCGTTTCCTGAATTATTGTTCCCTGAGAGTGTCCATCCGAATAATGTATTTACAGCAAACAACGAACGATTAATTTTCTTTTTATTTTTTTGCAGTTTCCAAAATAACCCGCCGCCAATTAGAATGTCTGGAGCCTTCGAATGCAATTGCGGAATTTTATTTCTTTCCCCCTCTCTCGAAACCCAAAGTTTTCGAAATGATGCGTCATCAAGAATCTGTAACTTCGTAAAAGAGATTTGATTTACGACCAATGCCTCTACATAACATTTCTGTTTGTGGTTTTTTAAATGAGACAATTCGAAATTTACGACTGAATATTCATTTGATTGAGGATGATCACATGAAAACGGATATATTATTAAAGTTTCTTTTCTAATCACCGGCAATTTTAATTCACGGGCGAGTGATATGTTTATGAAATTTCTTTGGGATGCATTATCGAATAATACGGCACACTTTAGAGAGTTTAAATTAGAACTATTTGTTATTCTTGCGAAGCAAGTTTGTAAATATATTTCATTATTCTCAAGCGGATTTTGTACAGGACACTTATAGGACAATACAGAATTATCATTTTCGCAAACACTGTTCTCAGAATTATTTGTTTGGGTATGTTCGATGTGATTTTTATCTTTCATATGAGCCGTTGGAGTTTCCGATTTTTGCTTATAGCAAATTAATGTATTGTGTTTTCCTGAACATATCTCACATTTGAGACCCGATAAACAGAATTTTGCGGTATGTTTACCTCTTTTGAAACATAAATAACAGATTCCCTGTTTGCGTAAAGACAATTTTTTATCCTCTAAATTTAATTTACACATTTTACTGTCATGATCGTTATTTACATCAACACAAAATATACATTTACTAACAGTTAATTTAAAGGCTGATGCCTTTTGCATTGTGTTAGAATTTTTATATCCCGAACCAGATTTCCGGTAGTAAGCATTATTATTATTATTATTTTCCGATGATTTTGAATCAAATCTGGAATTTGAGTTTTTATATCCGCTATTGTGAGTTTCTACTTCGCGTTTTAAAAATAAAAAGGTTTTTTCCCTAGTCTGAACTTCTAATTTTAAATGTTTTAACAAATCTTGTACATCCCATTCCTCGGATTCTGTTTTCATTTTATTATAGTCTATCATAATACTGGTAGGTATTAATTTTGTAACAATTGGAAATAACAAATTTCCGTAAGATTTTAAATCCACACCTAAATTTTCGAGAGATTTAATATTAATATCAAGGGCGTCGTGCAGTAAGCGTAATTCTTTAATTTGATTTGGAGATTTAACAGGGTTCAAATTTAATAACGCGTCAATTTTATATCTTATTATAATATCTTTTTTTCCGAATCTAGATTTTAATAAATCAATTGCAGTATTGTAATTTTGATCTGAAAGTGCTAAACCCTGAATAGCTGTTAAAGCTTGGGCTTTTAAAAAGCTGCGTAAATACACAAATTTCTGCACATTAGAAATGTTGTTGTTATTATGTATTGTAATCTCATACTGGCTCCAAAATTCAATCCAGTTTTCAGGAGAACCGTCATAAACAGGAATTGATAACTTGGGTAGTCTCACAGAACTATTATTAATTCTTTCTAAATGCAGATTGGTTGTTTGCTCATTTCTTGGCTGCGATAAGATCGGAGTAACGTTTAAATTTTTAATTTTCTCTATCTTATTGATAATTTGAGCTTTTACATCAATAATTGAATCTCTGTATTCTTGTCTCGTTTCTATTTCGGTTTGTAGCTCGTTGAGATCCGTGATTTTGGCCTCAATTTGATCTTCAACTTCTATAATTTCGTTATTCTTTACTTGCAGTTTTTCTAACTGTGATTCTAATTCAAAAACATTTAACCCTTCGTCGGGTTCATTTAATTTTATATTTATTGTATTAATCAGTTTCGTACATAATCCTTTTAGGGTAGATCTTTTTCTCTTCAATTTTTCAAGTTCGACAGCCATATTGATTTAATTTACAAATTTGGACTATAGTATAAGTAACAGCTTTAAATAATATTTAAGGGCCTGGCAGTCCCTGTTCGGGCGCCAATAATTGTGTCGCTAAAATTCTTAACGACTTTATAAAAATCATCATTCAAACACACGTCGCTACTTTGGCGACTCATTTCAGATATATCCTTCATATATAATGATTAATAAACATTTCAGAATATTAAATTTAAATAAGGTAAATATCTTACCTTATCGGTCCAGATTCGTGGGGACTGCCGGCCTCTGTAGGTTCCTGTCTATTCATTGGAGTCGAATACAAGACATAAATCCAAAAAAATAGGAGAGCAAATTACGGCTACACACATTTATTACATACAACATAAACGAACACGAAGAACACACACTAAGAGAAAAGAAGAAAACAGAACATTAATATCGGCGCGCAGCGCCATCTACAGGTTTAGATTAGACCAATAAACTACACCATCTACTGTGATATAATTGCAGTAAAGAACTGTTACTAGTGTCTACATCAGCAATTTGCACTTCTACTATTTTATTTGGAAGTATTGGTTCTAAAGCTGCCCTATACAAAGTTCCACTTACTTTACGAGAACCATACAGCTTTACTTCATTGTTGATCTTTAACCAACATTCAGTAGGTGTAGAATAAAATTCACTATTCAGATTTCTATCCTGAGCAGCTAGAACTGAAAACAAATTTATGTTAATCCCAGGAACATATCAGACATCTCTCAGTTCCATTACTTCTGTTTTTCCTCTAATTAACATTTTGACTCGGATATTTCCTTTTCCTAAAGCTGTCAAAACTTCTTTTCCTGCTGCTTTAATGGCGTGAGAACCTGAGTTTGAAAACTTTTCAAAATGATTTAAATGTACCAAAGTGTTAGTAACATGCTTTGTAGCTCCATTGTCTATCCAGAATATGTTTGATTCCCCTTCTGATAGATAATTTTCTTCAGAAATAGACATCAATGTCATATTAGTTGATGTCATATTCCCTTGACCACTATTATTTGGCTTCCTTTTAAAAGTTGAATTCTTTGGAGGTTGACCATCCGCAATCCATTTTTGGCACGATTTCACCCAATGCCCACTTAATTTACAATAGTTACAAACATCTTTTTTCTTTGATTTTTTCTTTATTTCAAATTTTCTTTCTTTTGTTTTATATCCTGACTGACCATCCGCAATCCATTTTTGGCACGATTTCACCCAATGCCCACTTAATTTACAATAGTTACAAACATCTTTTTTCTTT
Source organism: Salticus scenicus (assembly GCA_963930645.1). Lineage (NCBI taxonomy): Eukaryota > Metazoa > Arthropoda > Arachnida > Araneae > Salticidae > Salticus > Salticus scenicus. Next base: position 288,802,336 of record OZ005649.1, read on the forward strand.
GATTTTTTCTTTATTTCAAATTTTCTTTCTTTTGTTTTATATCCTGACTTGGCATTAAGGGATTCTTCAGCTTTTTCATTGTCATCCTTCTTTCAGACATACTTAATTGAGCTGCCAAATCCTCATATGTATTTTCTTTATCCTTTGCAAGAAGCATCCAACTTGATTTGAATGAATCGAAACTACTCGGCAAGATATTCAAAATTTTACAAATTAGTAATAAATCCGGTAATTTGTTTTCTGCTTTTGCTATAAGACCATTATTAAGTTCATTCCATAAACTGCTTAATTTATACAACTTCAACATTTTGTTGCCTTAGGGTTGCCACATGTATCCATCGCGTTTCATTGATAAATAAACGGTAGTCATTACTTTTATCGTCTTGTGTTACTTTAGAGTACTCTTTTTATTATATTTCATAGTTTTAGCTAAATAAAGTATGATATGAGATTAGTTTAACGATAAACTGCTATAATAACTCAAGAAAAGAACATAAAATGTTCAGATTTTCATAAGATAATTTAAGAAGAATAAAACAACATTACTTATATTTATTTATATTTTCCTTTGTATTTCTGACATATGTTAATGTAAAAATACAGAAAAATGTGCCATTTTAATCATATTATTTACTAGCAGGCTTTGCCCGCTTCGCTGGACATTAAACTTAAATGAGTTGTGAAAATCCCATATTTCTATTAATAACATAAGTTCTCGCTGTGATTGGTAGAGGTTTAATCGCTCGCAACGGGAGGAGTATGGGTCCCCACTGTCTTCGGCACAACTTACCCACTTCTTACTTCCCCACCCTCAGCGGGTGAGCTCGAAGTTTTGCAAAATCCCACTAATGTGCATAATGCGTACACTTAATCAATATCCACACACGAAAATTCGCCATTCTAAGATAATTCAAAGCGAATTCAAACTGAAAAACATGTTTTTACACATGTTTATTGCCCTCCGACTCCGAGAAGGTGGTGGGGGGGGGGGGATTTCGAATTTCGTGAAATCCTGTTACAATAAGTGCCGGATGCATACAAACAATTTACGCACCAAATTTCGTGACCACAGAAGTCTTTAATAGACAGTATTATAAATAAATAAATACAAAAAGCACAGCTTTAGTATCGGAACCCTTTGGTGACTTTAAATATTTTTAGCCATTTTTGCGATGAACTGAATTGGCTATCTCAATTGTGTAATTAAAGATCTTGGCGAGAAACGTCCGAGCTACTTCGGTGCCGAATTTCAAATTTTGCCAAAGGGATCCAATACTAAAGCTGTTCCATATCGAATCTGGGTTGAAAACGGAAAAAGGGTAAAATAAATTAGAAATATCAGACCTATATTTATAAATTTGATACCGAATGAAAGGGGCGATTTTGCTTAATCCAGGGGATTAAACAGTTTTTCGATGCGACAATTAGATTTTTAAAAAATAACTAAAGTATGAAATTTAAGTGGCAACGGAAAAACAGATAAAGGAAAAAATAAATTAGAAATATCTGACCTATAGTTACAAATTTAGTACCAAATGAAAGAGGTGATTTTTCTGAATCCTGGGATGTAAACAGTTTTTCGATACGACAATTAGATTTTTAAAATTAACTAAAGTGTGAAACTTAGATGGCAACACTTCATTTCAATCTTTTCATAATTTGTAGTGCGAATCACGCGAATACAAAAGTCTTCAACTTAAAAATTATTTTTATATTTTATTTTTCCATTCAAAGCATTTTAGTAAAAAAATATTTATGGTGCATGCGCAGACGTTTTTTACCCACAATTTAAACACTAATCATAATTTTGAAAATTTCTATAGATATAATTTCAAGTTGGGTGAAGACCTAAGTTTCTGCCAAGTGCCGTTGAATTCCGTCCAGCCGTTTTCGAGTGATGCCCGGACAAACGTGTTTTAGTCTTTTACCCCCTAGGGGGGGAACGGGGGGGAATTTCTGAAAAGTTGATAGATATAATTTTAAGTTGGGTTAAGACCTAAATTCCTGCCATGCGCCGTTGAATTCCGTCCAGCCGTTCTCAAGTGATGCCCGGGCAAAAAAAGCGACATACGGACACGATGACACACACACACACAGGCAAAATTTTCTGAAGTCATTTTCGGCTTTCATGGGGTGTGAAACGTGAAGATATCTCAAAATTTTTTGATTCCGACAAATTTACAGACAAAAGTCTGATTTTATTAATATAGATATTAATATTGATAAATCGATTTAAGAATACCTTTTATTACTGTTTATTTGAGTTTTGGCGACATTTTGTATAAGAAACAGAAACAGCCCTAATGACACATCTTACTTCCAATACATCCACAAGATATCCTGATAATGTAATGTGAAAAAAATGTGTTGTTAGGAATATTATTGTTGCTTATTGCTTTTGTTGACCGATCGTAGCTTCAGAACAAGATTTCTTAAAATCACAAGAAAGCGATAAGGACGCCAAGCGGAAATGCTGTCCTCTTCTGAGGCAAAAAAAAAAAAATGGCGGTGATGCGTCGGCCTATAGAGCATTTCCTAGTGACGTCTGGTGGTTGGCAAAAAAGCGCGCTCGACTTTCCCGCGCTATTTACTATATTGGTGATCCGCCATCGCTATGCTTTTCCCAAGCCTTTTTGCCAACCACTCATAAAAGTTGAGATGTTTGTTTACAAACAAGGAACTGCCCTATATATTTTATTTAAGGGGCTCAAGGTTAACCCGCTGCCCATCAGTAAGTTAGGATCACGGAGTATAAAGACAGGAGAAGAAGGTAACGCTGAAATTTTGTGATGTTGATTTCTAATGTTTATAGAGGGCACCAGCGTGCAATACTTCCTTCTCTCCAGCTTCTGCAATGCTATTCAATGGAGAAATGTCTCGTTTTAATTATTTTTTTAAAAATAATATCAAGCTGAAAAAATTTTGATTGAAAGCAAATTTCATTAAATAGAGTATTCTAAGCAACATGTTTTTTTTTAAGAGCCATTTTATACTAATTTTACTTTGAAAGAGAGCTTTTAAAAAATGACGATCCTTATGAACCGAAGCTAGCTAAAACAGACAATTGGGAGGAAGGAGAATGGATGAAATTTTGTAAAGAAAAAAAAAATGAACTTACTTTAGGTGCAGAAAACACGAACTCGGACATTATTTCTCTCCTGGGGCTTTTTTTTTTCTTTCTTTTCTTATCACTATCATAGCCTGTTTTACAACTAGGAACGAAGCATTTATTTGAAACGTCTGAATTATGCAGTTTTAAGAACTTACAAAAAAATTAAATTGCTTATAATTAAAAATTTTAAATTTACTCCGGTAAAATTCTGTTGAAAACAACATTATATCCGCGCCGAGATAGGGAGTAATGACAAGTGGCGCCCTCAATATTTACCAAAAATTTACATCACAGATTCGTATATTTCTCCCATTGGACCTTCAACTCCTATTAATATTACTCCGTGGTTAGGATAATCTACATGAGAATGGCGTTGATGAGGGCGTCGCTACAGTACGTCCCCTCCTAAAGAGTACGCGGTACTTACGTATTAACGTAACCAGGCCAAAATTCGCATAAATAGCCAAATTTGGCGACCCTACTTACGGCAACCCTACGTGTTATACGTGGTTTTTCGTAAAGAAATTATTTTGCTTACTGGTTAGATTGAATGCCGTGAAATACTTTAACTAATACTAATAACTTAACTAATAATAATAATAACTTAATAATAATAATAACTAATAATAATAATAATAATAATAATAATAATGATAACTTAATTAATACTAATAACTTAACTTTCTTACTCAAACTTACAAATCGCGCCAACCTGGTTGCGATAATACGTAAGAACCAAATTTATTTGTAAATTTATGCAATTCCATGTATTAGTTACTCAGATATAGCCTTCTCTGAAATTGCAGCAATCACTGTATAGCAGCACGATGTTGAGCAATTGACACCAAGTATTGATAAACGCTATTATACATCAAGGTTCAATTGCATATAAATTTACATGTAATTCTGAGTAATAGTTCCTGATATATAGTTGGAACAAAACTTTTACCACACACATAGAACACACACACGCAAATAGAAATTTTCTAAAAATAGTCAAATTGTTTTCAGGAGCTCTTACAACGTGTAAATCCATTAAAAACCGAAAGTCGAAATTCAGTTCAATAAAATGACAAGCGAAGCGGGCAAAGCCTGCTAGTATATTATATAGAAGGAAGTAGAAATCTTTATGCATCATAATTATCATTGCCAGATTGAATTGAAGGATATTAAAATTGGATACTATATCGTGTACTGACTTTCTTATTCTAAGGTATGAAAAATATTAAAAAATCAGCAATTCAAGCTATAGATTTGAAACAAATGTTTTTCAAAAATGTATTCATTTCTGTTTTCAGGGATATAAAATTTAAAATTGTACAAAATAATAAAAGCAAATATTCTTTGGTTAAAAAAATAACTTATAAAAAGAAAAAGCAGCTCAATTTGAAATTAATATTTTTCGGGTAAACTGAGATGAAGCAATTTCATATTTGGCGATTTATGTGTCTTTGGCGATATTTAACAGTTTTTCAGCAATTAAGATAGGAAATTTTGATTTTTAAAAGCTAAATTTTATAAAAGTTCCTAGATTAAGTAATTGTCTATCTGAAAAACCAGTTTTCAAAGAATTCTGCACATTTATGAATTCTCTAGCTTGTTTTAAAAAAAATTTCTTGAAGAAGAAATTTTTTCAAAAAGTTGTCAAAACATCTAATTTTGCGCTAAATTGAAAATGCTCCCATTTTTTTACTTATTAACTTAGAAAGTTCGTTTTTATCTCAAATTAAAGATCTCGTTGATACGAATATATAACTTTTTGTTTCATTTTACTGCGATATTTGGTTCGTCCAATATTTAAAACTTTACGGGGGAAAATTTTGCCGATTTAACATGGGAAAGTTGGTTTCTGTATAATAAGCATTTAACGATCTTGGGTTATTTCTGTCGATTTTATTATTGGCGCGTTCTGCTTTGTGTTAGTGGTAGTTTGTTTGTTTTGCTTTTCTCTGAGCTTGGCTTGGCAAAACGACCGTTTCTGCTTGATCTATCTATCTATAATGAAAATTTTTTCATCACGATAACTCCCGAAATAATACTCCAAATCGAACAAAATTTGGACAGTGAACTGATCTTATAAATATCTTGATGAGATCGTTAACCAAGCTGCTCCGACTTTTTGTTTTCAAGTGGCAGCTACTTGAAAATTTCAAAACCACAATGCAAAAAGCAGATTTAAAGCAAGATTTACTTGAATTTTGATGTAAATACAGGCCACATAATGGTCTCAATGAAGTTTATTCGCCATTTTTAATAAAGTGGCAGATATTTTAAGTTAAGCTTCCTTAAAAGTTCACTTGAAATCAGGCTACCACTTGAAAATTTAAAATCACTATAACTTCCGAAATAATACTCCAAATCGAACCAAATTTGGACAGTGTCTTAACTTATTTTATAAATATCTTAGATGAGTTTGTTAACCAAATTGCTCCGCCATTTTGTTTTCAAGTGGAGACTACTTGAAAATTTCAAATTCAAATTGTAAAAAGCGTATTCCGAATTTTTTTTTAATTTTGATATATACATAGTTTATACAAGTGTTTCAAAGAACTTTATTAATGAACTTTATCCGAAATATTTAATAAAGTTACGGATATCTTAAGTTAAGCGGGAAGCGGGACCACTTGAAATCAGGCTACCACTTGAAAATTTAAAACCATGATAACTTCCGAAATAACACTCCAAATCATACCAAATTTGGACAGTATCTTAACTTATCTTATAAATATCTTAGAGGAGTTTTTTAACCAAGTTGCTCCGCCATTTTGATTTCAAGTGGAAACCACTTGAAAATTTAAATTGTAAAAGCGTATTCCGAATTTGTTTGAATTTTGACATAAATACAGACCACATAAGGATGAAGTTTTTAATGAACTATATCTGCCATTTTTAATAAAGTGGCAGATATCTCAAGTTAAGCGGGGCCACTTAAAATCAAGCTACCACTTGAAAATTTAAAATCATAATAACTTCTGAAATAATACTCCAAATCGAACCAAATTTGGACAGTGAGCTTATAAATATTTTGGATGAGTTTGCCAATCATGTTGCTCCGCCATTTTGTTTTCAAGTGGAGATTACTTGAAAATTTCAATGTCACATTGTGAAAAGCATATTCCGAATTTGTTTGAATTTTTATGCAAACATAGACCATATAAGGGTCTCAACCAAGTTTATTTTAACAGCAATTTTTTGGAACGTACCGGATATCTTATACTAAGCGAGCCACTTCAAATCAGTCTCCCACTTGAAAATTTAAAATCACGATAACTTCTAAAATAATACTCCAAATCGAACCAAATTTGGACAGTGAACTTATAGATATTTTGGATGAGTTTGCTAATCACGTTGCTCCGCCATTTTGTTTTCAGGTGGAGACCACTTGAAATCACACTGTCACTTGAAAATATGCCATCATGATAACTTTTAAAATACTAAACTGATTCAAATAAAAGTTGCATAGTGAACTTATGGTTCAAATATTTAGAATAAGTTCACTTGGTGACTTTATCCGCAATTTTATTTCCAAATGGCGGCCGCTAAAAAATTTGTTATTATGGTAACTTTAGTAATACTGAATCAGTTTGCATCAAATTTGGGTAGTGGATCTATCATTCAAATATCTCAGATAAGTTCGCTGGGCATACCTCCCTACGCTTTTTTTTTCCAAGTGGGGCCACTTGAATATTTCTTATGACGATAATTTTTGAAATACTGATTTAATTTAAACTAGAACTGAACAATGAACACATCATACAAATATATTGGATGATTTCGCTGGGCAAGTTGTTTCGCCATTTTGCTTACAAGTCACAACCACTTATACTGCCACTTGAAAATTTACCATAATGATAACTTTTGAAACACGGCAATGATTTGAACCACAGTTGGACAGTGAACCTATGCTTCAAATATCTTGGATGTGTTTTCTGGGCAACTTGTTCCACTGAATTGTTTCCAAGTGGAAGCCACTTGAAAATTTGTTATCACGGTAATTTTTGAAATACTTAATCAATTCAAATCAAAGTTGAAAAATGGATTTATCATTCAAACAACAAAACTCTAGAAATTTCACGTATCTCGTGAACCAATCTAGTATTTGCGTCCATATTTGGTATATCCCTAATAAGGATTTTCTCGCCAAGGAGGGAAAAAGTCGCCAAATTTGGCGCCAAATCCATTACCTGCCTTATTGGATCTTTTTAATGCGTTTTTAAGGAAAAATTATGCTATTTTAATGCTAAAACAAACTAGAAATGCCGAAAACTAACATTTTTTCAACTTACTAAGCCTCTTTGAAAGAATTTCTACAAAAAAAAAAAAAAAAAATTCAAATTTACAATGATACCTTAGATGAGCAACTTTCTCTGCCATTTTGATCCAAGTGGCAGCTACTTAATTTTTCAACACTATGACTTTTGTGATTTTGAACTAATTCGAACTATATGTGTACAGTAGAGTTATCTCACAAATGCATTTGATATATTTGTAAACTTAACCCGCCATTTTTTTTTTCGAAGCGCCGGCCACTTGAAAATTTAATAATCACATAAAAAGGTATTTATGAACCGATTTGCTCAAAAGTCCATAAGCGCATAGCCTACATCAGTATTTCTACCAAGTCCATTAATAATTTGTAGCCGCCATTTTGAAACAAAATGACGGCTACTTGATAACAAAAAGAAATCAACCTACCCTTCCGAATAAGCCGGAAGGACTTTTTTTTTTTAATATATTACTTGTTACTTTCTCTTGATGCTATAAATACAGGTTGGAGATTAAGAGGTAAGATAACTCGACCCATAGGGTCGAGAAAGTATTGTTTTAGGGTCAAATTTCCGAACGTGAGTTTTTGTTACATTTACATGTTCTGAGGTCCCCTGAATACGAAAATCATGTTTTTAGCAAATGGTCTGTGTGTCTGTCTGTTATCAGCATATCTCAAGAACAAATAGTAGCAGAAATTCCAAACTCGGTATTCTAAATGTGTAACGTATAGGGATGCTACAGTAAGCTTTTCGTTGAGATGAAGCAAATGGTTCGTGTACAGGGACACTCAAAAGTATTCAAATACATTACGCCTATGGGGGAAATTGCAGGTAAGTAGAGTTTAACATCTATAGACTGCACTAAACAAAATGAAACGAATATATATTTTTTGTAATAGAGATCAAGTGAAATTTTGTGCATGTAGGAGCCTCGCCTCAGGAGCTTGGCCAATATTATACTAAGCAGACCGGAGGTCTGCTTAGTATCAATATTGGCCCGGCCCAAAGTCAAAATAAAATAAAAACGATTGAAATCTGTCTTCTTCAGACTTTTAGAAATTTCCCCAATAATCTCGGTGTCTTTCCCAATAAATATTAGAAATGTTTGATAATTTATGAATGATGCAGGACTTTACTGCGTGCGTGTATGTGTATGTGTATAGCGTGCATGTATGTGCCTTAATGTCTGCGCTTTGCCAGTTGTGTCCGCATTTTAATGCCACTATATCAAGGAAGTATTTTATCCCACGTTGTTTCAGGTTGCGGGCGAGAATGCTTTTACCTCAGATTGAAATCGTAAAAGCCTTTGTGTTGTAAAATATAGGCTCAGGCCAGCTGGACCCAGTGGCGTCGCTAAAAAATTTTTCAGGAGGGGGCAAACTTAAAAGTGCAAAATTTTAGAATATATATATATATATATATATCTAAATTTCATAACCTATAAATGCAAGTCGGGTTGGTTTAACTGTAAATGGCACTGTGACAAATTTTATTTGGCTAATTATTTCAAATCTAATGACATAATTTTAAAACTTTAAATGTAATTTTTTTTTCAATAATTTTTTACTTATTACAATTTTCCAGGAGGGGGCAAATGCCCCCCCTTGCCCCTATGTGCCGACGCCCATGGCTGGACCCGAAATGACAACAAAAATTTGTCTAATGCTCAACTCTCCTAGGTTTATGTGATTTCAAATTAAGCATTACAAGCTCTATTCAGTCGTTCGCACATATAACCATTAAATACTTTTATAATTCTTTCAGCATGAATTTATTATATAGATTTCTGAATGAACGCTTTCATAGTGCGATTTAATAGAATGTGCAGAAGTGTACAATTTTTCAGGCAATAAAGTATAATTTCACTTACATATTTAAATGAAAGCTGTTTATGTATGTGACATCGTAAATGTGTTATGCATATATTAAATCTTATTTTGACTTTTAACGAATCAAAAATAAACTAAACAACGTACAATACTGTAATTTAAAACAATGTAACTGAGATGATGCAATATAAAGTATTAAAACCTTTTTTCGAAAACTGTTATAAACTAACCCGTTCAACAAAAATTTCAGCAAAACTCCAATTTCAAAATTTTAAAGAGAAAAGAATAAATTCAATAAATTGCTTTTACGCTCCATTGAAAAAGGAAAAGATGAAAATTTTCTTTTGAATAATAGCTAAGAAAATTTGCATTAGCTATCTACCTATAACGACAATTGATTTTAACCAAGAATTTCGAAAACTGAAAATATTCCGCTCTACTTTATTTAACTATTTATGTTTTGTCCTCTGAATCAAATGCCCAGTTATTATTCTGAAAGCAACTTCAGCATTTCCATAGGAACCATAAAACGTAGAGGCGATAATTGGATGTGCAATGGTTATGCGTCATCGATTTTTGCTTCGTTCTTTGCGCTTCAGTTACGAACAACTAAATAAGAAAAGATGATTGGTTAGGAAGTTCACGGGAATTGAATTGAGAATTTCTCTGTAGGAATGTTTCAATCTGCAGAAGACTATTGAGAGAATGCAAATCTTTCAACAATCCATACATTTTTAGGAAAAAATTCAACTATATTTAAAAGAAAAAAAAAAAAGATGAATAAACTTTACATATTAAATATAAGAAACTCACGAACTATTTCTCTTTTGTTAAAATGAAGTAAAAATACGAGTTTCAGATTACAATGGAACTGAATTGTGCATTGATGGACTGCCTTTACGTACAGGCTATTATTGATAGTCGTGCTATATTTGTGAGCCAGAAAAATAAAAATCTAACTGCAGAATAAACTGCGTAAATTTTAAGATTAAAAAGTTAAGTATAATTAAATTTGAAACTAAGAAAAAGAAAATTTACTTTAAGGCTACTTAAGGGGTTACAATAGTAATTGCTAAGCATAAACAAGATTATTTACTATCCGCGTTTGTAATGATCAATAGATGGAGCTTTCTCAACTGCAGTTGTTAGTAAATATAATAGTCACGTGTATTAATTTATTGTTCTTTCTTGTTGTTCTATCGTTGTTTGAGCGTCAAAGCTATCAGTGGTATGATATATTCACCTTAGCCCACCAGAGGGCGAGCATTTCATTACAATCGCGGATAGATTTTCGCTTTTCCAAAGATTTTACATTTCTCTTTTTATTATTATTATTATTATTATCGACAGTTTAAACAAGGCAATTTAAAAATATAAATGAATACATAAAACTTTCCTGAATTTAATATATTACTCGAATCCTATTTTTGATCTCAAACTTCCTTTTTACAAATTTCTAAGGTGTTAGATTCCGTAATAGGCTAATTCTTAATAAACAAATTCAAGGTGATTATAACTAATGATGACGGTCTTTTTTATGTGTTTGTGTGTGAAAAAAAAAAAAAAAAAAAAAAAAAAAAATAGGTCTAATAGTTAGTATTTAAATGAATAAGAAAAAAAAAGTAAAAGAAGAAGAAGAAATAAAGATAAATGAAACATTTTTTGTTCTTCTGCTTTCTTTGTTTCACAACGTTAGCTAAAAGAACGAATTCGTTTAAGTAAGCAGCTACTTTATTCTGCTGATTTATTTCTTTAAAAAAAAAAAGAACATTTTCCAGCATAGTTAATGACATCCGTTCATTTGTTTGTACGCACTGCGACTTGTGTAAAAAATAAAATAAAAATACTCAGGATTTAAATTTTGGATTAGAAAGAAATTTATTGAGGTTTATTGTAGCATATTCCAATTAAAAATGGTATATATTGCATTTAAAATTTGCTTACAAAAGCACACAATATTACTGAATACACTATTGTTTACTGTACTTATGTATTAACTGCCGTAAATTTAGTTATATTATGTGGTGGTTGTGGTGACGGGGAGGGGGAGTTATGTATCACATGCACATAGGTCACCGTACGCTTTCCCGGTCTATGGATGAAAATTGCTGAATGTGCATTTTAAATTAAGCAAATACATATTAAAAAAAAAACTAAATTTTAGTTATAGAAGCTCATAAATTTTTTTTTTTAGATTATGTATGTTAAAACATATTAAAATTAAATATGTTATGCCTTTTTCAAGTAAAGTAAATTTAATGCAATTTCGTGTTGTGCGTAAAATTGCAAACAGAGAAACCCAAAATAAATCATATACATTTGGATAATTTGCGATCAATTTATGTCGTGTGTAATTTTCAACATTTCATAATTTTTTGCATATCTCAGATGAAGAATATTTTATTTTTCATAAAAATGTACAAATTCTGTTTTCCTGCTCGATAGTCACTATAAAAATACAAGGTGTTAAGCTTTGCAACAAATATTGAGAATTTTTTCGGTGATCAGGCACCAGGCATTTGTGACGAAAACAAATATTTGGTGTAAAAATGTTATTTGAAGAATTCTATAAATCAAGCTTGTAGGGCCCATAAGACCCTTAATGAGAATGATCCATTCATCTGTAATAAATTCAAAAGATTTCTTTGCTCATATAAAGCTGTAGATGAGACAAAGTAACAAGCTGTTGTCGGTAATGACCGCGTGCATTCCTGTTATAGTTGGAGCTGTTTCCAGCAATATTTAGATTGGTATTGAAATCTCCACAATTCGTTATATTTTCTATTAAAGTCGGCAGCAAAATTATTCGAGCGCTAGCAATAATTCCTATGAAGAAAAAGTACACTTAATACTGTTTTGTTAAATAAATCCTTGTCGAATCATGTTCTTAGTCAGTCTAATGGTCTTAATTCACCGTTAACTTCAACTTTCGGTTCAATGTAAGAACTTGAAAAGCGCGTAAAGGCAGAGTGTAGCTTTTCAAGAAAATTTGCCATCTAGCGCCAAAGTTTTCATATAATTTATGATTGGTTATTTTCAGTTAAAAAATCTGAAAATATCATTGCCGCTAGATGGTAGATGCAATGCGTCAAACTTTGCTAAGAAGTTCAACTCTGACTTCATACGCTTTTCAAGATTTCGTGTTCAATCGGGAGTTAGAGTTATTGGTGAATACAGCCGTAAGAACATGATTCGACAAGGATTTATTTAACAAAACAATATTCAAGTGTACTTTTTTTTACATAGGAATTATTGCTAGCGCTCGAATAATTTTTCTGCCGACTGTAAATGTACACATGCCTTTCCATAAATGACTGGAGACTTTCGATTGGTGGTTGATCTGTTTGTCTATGTGTGTATAGGTCTGTTATCAACATTATTCAAACCCATGTGTAATGTGTTAGCAGGAAGAAATCCAGAGTTGGTATTCTAAACCTGCATCATATGGAAATATTACTTGGAAATTTCTTATTAATATTGGACTAATGGTTTGTATACAAGGACATACAAGCGAATTCAAGTACTTTATGTTTAGCGGCGAAATTTCTAATTGGTGGATTTTAGCGTTTTTAAACTATACCAAACAAAATAAAATCGTCATGTACTTTTAATATGCTTAAAACATATTTTACAAAAGTATGGTATCAAAAGCATACATCATTGATTTACAAAAATACAAAAAAGAATTCGAATACATTAGGAGCTAATTGGAAATTCACGAAGTGCATTTCGGGTTGTTATATATTTTCTTACTGCCTTGAAAATATTGGGCACTCCAATTAATTCTCGCTGTTTATTAGACAGAAAAGCATGTTTATTCTAATAGAATGGTAGAAGATAATTTACTGAAAGTAGCTAGAACTATTTTCCACTTTCAGGGTAACAAATGGATTCCACCCCCACCCCCACCCCCCCCCCCCCAAAAAAAAAAAAAAAAAAAAAAAAACAGGTTTTTATGAGCTGATCCACTTGTAGAGCCAGTTTTCGATATCATTAAAACATAGGAAGTGATGTTCAAAAAGGCTATGCAGCATGAACCGAAACAAAAAGTAATCGGAAGGGCTGACAGCTGTTGAATATGGCGAGTGGGGTAAGACATCCTATCGAAGTCCCTTCTAGTCTTCCTTCACTCGGTTTGAAACATGTGGTTTGACATTATCATGAAGCCGGATGACTTTGTCGTGTCTCTGAGCATATAGCAGGCATATTTGTCTTTAAGTGCGCGATTCAGATTGTGTAAATGTGCTTTGTAGCTCTTTCAACATTCATCGTCTGATAAGCTGCACATGATACTTCATCCTCGAGTTGGTGCCACCTAATACACAGCATAATCTTCTTGCTATGAATATCCGGTTTTGACGTTGATGTTGATGGTTCACTGATTGCCGCGAGACGCCCATGACTTCTTGCATTTCACTGTCGCAACGAACAAACTTTTGTCGTTGAACTTTTGTCAACGAACAAAACTGCCAGTCACAAAGCGATGCGAAAATGACTTCTGCTTTTGTCTTGTGAAGCAGCACTTCACAAATGCGTTTTGCAATGCATATTTCTTGCAATTCGTGTCGTAACCCAGTTTCCTAATTTCTGAATAATCCCCATTGCTTTTAAAAGCTTACTAATAATTCACGTATCCATGTTTAATGCTTTAGACAATTGTATAAGCGTCTGAAGCGAATCTTCCACTAGTGATGCCTCTAATGATCCATTGTGAAATTTTTTTGGCTGACCAGGACGCATTTTGCTACGCATCTCAAGATCATTGTCTCTGAATCATCAAAACAAATCCATGCCCGTTGTTTCCGACAGAGCAAGTTCTCCAAATGCTTCCACTAGCAAATGATGACTTTTCGCAGCAGATTTATTGACATGAAAGCAGAAGAAAAACACTTCCCGCAAACGCTGTTTTTTAGGTAGAAAACTCGATAAGTTCGAAGCAATAAATGAGTGTGTTCTTTTCACTTCACTCAAAAGTCGCACACAACTTGCTTCCAACAGAAAAGAAGATACGTCAAAAGGACAGCCTCAAAATACTTATCCTTCCCAGACTTAGAAATGAAAACTACTCTGGTATTCCTCAAAGAATGAGGTACCGTTCAATATTGCAAAAGAAACGCCTCCTTTTTTCATAAGAATTTCGTTTGTTCTGAAAATACGCACCCTTTTACGCTCAGCGGTACATTCTGTCCGAATAAGAGATATTTCCTTCATAAAATTCGCCTCTATAAATATGAACATCGATTTCTTTATAATAAATTGGATACGGAGAGGAGATTATTTGAAAATAAAAAACGTAAACTTCCGAAAATAGCGGCAATTTTTTTAAAACCAATTATTGGAAAGGGAGGGAGGGGGGGAGATGAGTTACTGTACTTTTTTGGTTAATTGAATGCCAGTTAACCAAGAATTTACTGATTTTTTTTTTTTCTTTATCACTACAACTTACAATAAATATATACGTTTTGTTCTAATATCATTTTTTATGCCACTTAATTTTAGCAGGAAAATACATTAAATTTCTATATTTTTCCCAAATTTTATCTTTATCCACCTCTCCCTAAATATATCCCATTTTTACCTAAAAACTGAGAATGCATTTGAACAGTATTTTGCGGTATACATCCGAGACCAATGCATGAACGAAAAGTTCTGCAGAATATGGAACAAAAAAATCAATACTCTCGATAAAACGCACAAAAATGATATCATCCATTTCTGGCAACTTAAAGGGCTCAAAAGACTTTATAGCCCAGATGACCTTATCACGGGTAACCACCGATTTAGCAGCTTTCCAGTTGCCCTTACAACAAGTAAGCAATGAGAGGGACAGTGGCGGATCCAGAACTTGACTTTTGGGGGGGGCTGAGATTTTTCAAAATGTTATTCTAGACAAATAAAAAATTTACAATTGCAATATTCAATGGTGAATGTCAGTGTTTTGGGGGGGGCTTCAGCCCCCTAGCCCCCCCCTTAAATCCGCCACTGGAGAGGGAGCTATGGCTATCACAAATCATAGTACAAGAGCTAGGAAGTGAACTTGTAGCAATTCAGACAGTCTTCTCATTTGGTTCAGTGTATTTACCATCAGGAAACCGAATAGCATTGAAACTACAACCATACTCTCTTGTCAAAACTTTAGCCACATTAGCAGCGGCTAAAATATCATTACTACTATACTACATGGGCTGCAAAACACTAAATTTTTCAGCACTACTAAAGAGCTTCTTACAAACAGAACTAAGCTCAGAAGACCACCAAGAAACTTGCCTTGGGGAGCTAGTAGATTTAACTTTGCAACTATTGTGATATGAATTGAGAATGATCTGTTGCAACTGGTCAACAGTCAACTCTACATCATCAGTACAAATTAACTTACCAGAAAAGATACGAAGTCTCATTCTATGTAGTTTCTTGAAGGAACCTCAGTCAGTTGATTTAGGATTCTTCCTATCAACCTTTACATGAGAAAGGTCTGTAATAGAAATGTAATTAATTGGTGATCAAATGCAGTAACTGCATCAGATGCCTTCCAATGAGAAATGCAATCCAAGCATATGGAATTATATATGTGAAGAAGAGGTAAATTTCTTTTTAATAGCTTTAATAAATACATTTGAAATGGACTATGGTTTAATAAAAATAAGTCTCTCTCATCTAAGTTATAATTGTATGTTATTTTTGAAAATAGTTTATGTGTATAATGGCTTTGTCTGAAGTGTCCCCTAAATTTTGCGTCTTTTCGTAGTTTTCGTTATAGTTCATATTTTAGATGTAAGATGGGAAATAGGGCAAAGAGAGTTTATAGTGCCTATATCCTCGGTCGCTTTGTCAATCATCTGATCTACCAAATTCATTTTCCTCTTACCCAGTTAAGTAAGATTTGTTTCTGATTTTAATATATTAGGAGAAGAAATTTCAAAGTAAATAAATTTATTGTGTATTTCTACATGTAAATAAATTTATTGTGATGAAATGTGCATGTGCTTTCCTCTATTTTTGAACCATAAGTGTAAATGAATAATGCACCCTTGTAGTTATCCTATTAGTTTTATATTTTCCCATGAAGGATCTAATATGTTTTAAGAAATTTTCATGCTATATATTAAGAACAAATCTGTCCTCTATTGAATGAAGTCTCACAACCAGTGAATAAACTCCTTTTCCATTTTAAATAGCAAATACAATGGCAGGATATATTTAAGGTTTGTAAAGCTACTACTATTGATGTTGTTTTCAGTGGCAGATCCAAAGAGGTGGAAGCTCCCCCCCCCCCCAACCTCAAAAAAAAAAAAAAAAAATGGCATTAACAAAACTTGTAATTAAAGGAAAACAACTTAAATTCATATTGGAAAGATTGAATAACATTTTCAGTAAAGTCATTTTAAGTAATTATCTGTCATAGTTCAATAAACATCAGCAATCAAAAACCTCTCTAAAAGTTCACCTCTATTTAAGGACCACCTCCTATAAGCGTCATTTTTTCTTGTTCTCAAAATTTCCTTTTAGATTGTAATACTGATTTACCTCGATTCAATGCCCATGTACAAATGCATATCACTATTAAGGGTCACATTTTGCGAGAGCAGGTAATATTGTTTAACTCTTGATGTAAATTGACCACTTTTGTATGCAACTCCTTTCAAAGAACCTTCTTTTCAAGGTTGTAGCCAAAAAAAATTTTCGAAGGGCTTCAAACTTTAGTACGCAGTTTTAAGTGTAAAAAAGGCGAAGTTTATTTCAAACATTTTCAACAAATCTGCATAATTTCAGGAACTGTTTAACCCCTCAATCCCCTCCCCTTCCCCTTGGCTATGGAATTGATCTTATTGCTTTCCAATTCCAATTTTGAAATTATGGCATATGTTTCCTATGAATTTGTCGCTAGAGAAAAGAAGTGTTAATAAGACTTTATAGTTTTTTATGTGCATATTGTAGGTGAAATTCAGGCTTGTAAAAGTTAATTTTGTGTCCTAAGTGTCTTTGGAAAAGAGAATTTTGCATTTTTGTATTCAATTAATAATTTAAAAAGCTCTTAAGTGAGTACTGTTGAATTTAAATTGCAAAATTATATTATACATAGTTTAGAGTTTAGATTAAAAATTACGAGTTAAACAATATTTTTACTAAGAGTTTTAAATGGACTTAATAAAAACCCTTATTCATTCAAAAATTATGTGAAGTTGATCAATTTCATCTAGGATATAAAAGAATTCTTAGAAGCAAAATTACTGCAAAAAAGCATTTAAAATTAAAACTAATATTGGTGACTTGTTACAAAGCAATATAAAAAAAATAATGTAAATTTAAATTAAATCCATTTCATTCATAATAATTTTTGCAGGAGTTACGATTTTCTGAACGATTTCTAGTAAAAGACGACCTCTTTAACGGGTCTTTTTTTAGTTCCCCATCATACTAGAGGTATGGGGAACTTAGGTAATCGTGAAAATTTTCAACCTCGGTTTTTTGACTTTTTTATAAGTTTTCAGGTGTGAGGAATCCGAAAATGACAAAATTTGTATGGTGTCTGTCTGTAGGGTGTCTGTTAGTATGTTAGTCCGTTAGTTTGTTAGTCTCTTTACACGATATCTCACGAACAAATGATCGCAGAGAGGTCAGATCAGTTTTAAAATATTACTTTCGATACTGGCAAGAACCCTATTCATTTGCAACATTCGAATTAAAAAACTTCGTATGTTATTAGAAATTTACGATTTTCTTAACATGGGAGAATTGGACAAAAATTCACTTAAACGTGCATTAAATGGAAACTTTTTACTGTAAAAATGTCAGACAGGTTTTAAAATATCAGTTTTGATGCCGGAATGAACATCAGTAACTATAATTATGCTACTTTGAAAATTTCGCATGTTATTGGAAATTTACGAATTTCTTAACATGGCAGTATAGGGCAAAATTTCACATAAACGTCAATTTTGAGAGAAATTTTCATCGTAAAGATGTCAGACTACTTTTGAAATATTATTTAGGACACTGGCATGAATATTAATGACTATGAATTTTCCAATATAAAAATTTCATAAGTTATTGGAAATTTACAAATTTCTTAACATGGCAGAATAGAGCAAAATTTCACATAAACGGCAATCTTGAGGGATATTTTCATCGTAAAGATGTCAAACCACTTTCAAAATATTATTTAGGATAATGGCATGAATATCATAGACTATGATTTTTCCAATTAAAAAAAATTCGTAAGTTATTTACGATTTACTTAACATATCAGAATAAGGCAAAATTGAGCATAAACTTCCATTTTGAGGATCGTAAATACATTAGATAACTTCAAAATTACATTTTTGATATTTGTTGAACATGAGTGAATACAAATATTCTAATAGGAAAATGTCGTTAATTATTCGTATTTTACGATTTTATCAACATAGCGAAATTGTAAATTTTTCATATAAATATGAATTTTGAGGATTACTGCATTGGAAATAGTAGCATGAAAACTAAACAACGAAATCGACCCTGATAAAATAAATTAATAGATTAGAATAAGACAAATATATCGAAGTGAACGGTGGATAGCCTATTAGGCGGGGATTTCATTTTGTCACTGTATCAAGCTTTGGTCAAATTCATTTCTTTTAACATGATTATAATATGTCTCGCACTAGAAATTTATGAGAACATAAATATGATGGGGAAATGAGCAGAGTCCCCCTGTGCCAATTGCCAACTAGTTTTTTTCTTTACAGCATTATGAGTGGCTTTCTTACAAAGGTTTCAGTGTATTTGTTTTTTTAACACTTTCCAACAAATATGAAAAGTGTTTATGACTTTGGTTTGTCTGTCTTTCCATCTGTCCACGCACTAACTCTAATAAATATTCATGGAATTTCTTGAAACTGATATATGTTGTCCAAGTTTACTATGTGACGTTCCCTATTGAAAATGGGATAAAAATTGCCACTCATTTGTGTACAGGGACACCAGAAAGAATTTCAAAGAATTGCATCTTATGTAGAGGTATTTGTATAAATAATATATTAACACTTTTATTTCCTGCAAATCATAATGAAATTGGCATTAACAATACGTGTGCACTGAAAAAAAAAAAGCTTTCTCTAGAAAATAGTATGATTAGCATTTTGATTTACAGGACCATAAAAAATATTTAGTTGCATTAATGGCTATAATTGGAAATAACTGGAATTGCATTTTTGTTTGCATTAATCATTTTCTTAGGAGGCTCATGTGCCCCCCCTCCCACACACACACACACACACTTTTCAAAGTCTAAAAATCGATAACAGTGTAGACTGGTTCATTTAACAAAACTAAAAACTAAATTTTCACAATTCACCTGTAAAGCTTGTTTCGTTTACCTTCATTAAGCACTTCTTTCTGTTTCTGACCCTGCAGCAATCATTCCCGGAAATACAACAGGGCAAAAGCCAACCCCTGATTCTTCTCTTATCTCTCCACCTAACTTTCCACTATAGAAACTCCCTGCACGATCCAGAAATGAATTTGTCCACTCTCTTCTCCCCTTATATGCCCTCTTTACCCAAGTGAAAAATAAATTCGTCAACTGCAATCTTTGTATTCGCGCTACTCCCAGCCAGGTGTAAGGATCACGTGAATATTTTCTTCTCATATGTGGATTCGAAGCAGTATGCTGACAGTGCAGCCTAAGTTTTTCTGATTTGGAATCTTTGTTTTCGAAATGTTTAGAAAAGCAAAGCAGCTTAAAATCCAATCTATCATTAGTTCATGTTTCCATAAGATTTCAGTTGCAGAAAATGCAGGTCAAAACATGCTTAGTTATGGAAGTGAGGATGAAAAATATGACGGTTTAAAATTTGAGGAAACTCGGGCTGATCCTACGCCAAGTCTCAGTGCAAGTAACTTGGATACAGAACTGAAAACAGTTGATGGCATGTTAACTTCCAACCATCATGAATACAGAAAAAATGAAATAAACGAAGGCCCACACCAACCTCTTGACTTTATCTATCCGGTAAATAATGGAAGAAAATTCCAGAAAAATTGGTTCGAACAATTTCCGTGGTTAGAGTACTACGGAGGAGTGAACAGAGCATTTTGCTTCCCATGTCGACTGTTTAAAAATGAAGTTCTAGGCTGTTCTGAAAAAACTTTCACCGAAATAGGATTTCAAAACTGGAAAAAAGGCATTGAAAAATTAAAAAGCCATGAAAGCAGTGAAGCACACAGATCATCTGTTGAAAGACTCCGGGCATATGAATCTTCATTAAGAAGAGGAAGTATTACAGTCCAGTTAATTTTCCAAAGAGCGTCCGAAATTGAAGAAAACAAAAAATATCTAGAGTCGATTTGTGAAACCTTGCTGTTCTGTGCTCGACAAGGCATTGCACTAAGAGGGCACGATGAAAAAGAGGACTCAAGTAACAAAGGAACTTTTTTGGAGTTGTTAAATCTCCGCTCAAAAAAACAACGATCTGGTGAAAAAATTCTTTATGAAAAAGAAAAATATTTTTCTTACAGTAGTAAGGAAATTCAAAACGAATTTTTCGAGCTCATGAGCAAACAGGTCTGCAAACAGGCATGCTAGTGAAGCATTTAAGTCGGATTGTTATTCAATACTTGTGGACGAAACGGCTGATATAGCTCACGACGAACAAGTTACTCTTGCAATTCGGTACATCATACCAGAAGATTTCAGTGGGCATGAAAGATTTTTGGGATTTTTCCAAACACGCAATACTGAAGGAGAAACACTAGCAATTTTGATAAAAAATGTATTGGAAAATTTTCGACTTCCTGTCTCAAAAATTTGTACTCAATGCTACAATGGGGCAGCAAATATGAGGGGAAGTTATAAAGGAGTGGCCGTGAGAATTCTTCAAGAAAATCCTCTAGCTTTCTACATGCACTGTTATGCCCATATCTTGAATTTGTGCATTGTTGACGCATGTAGCAAACAAACACAAATTAGAAATTCTATGGGCATCTTAAAAGAACTGCACAACTTTTTTACTGTGTCAACGAAAAGAACATTTTTATTTAAAGAAAACTTAGAAAACAAAGACTAAACAAAGACTTGTGTGTGTGCGTGTGTGTATGCGGACGTCAATTAACAAAATTTGTCAGAAATTTTAAGGTTAACTTTGTCATAAAATTTTTCTGTTCATGATTCTAATTTTTTATTTATTTATTTTATTTTATTTTACTTTATTTCATTTTACTTATTTTTGTGGTCTGTAGAAAAAGCTTGACATTATTTGCATTTTTTAATGTTTTATTAGAAATTATACTGATGTTAATTTAAACTTCAGGATCTCCTGACTCGCACATACTCACAACATACACTTCAGAATTTTCTAAAAGATAGAAACGATAAATGAAATAACCTTTTATCACTAAAATTTTAACTGTTATTACAGGGTGATCCAGAAGTTACAGAAAAAATAAATATGTTAAAAAAATTTTGACCATAGTACTATGTATTTTTTACTAAAATGCACAGAAAGACTTTTTTTTTTTTTTTTTTAAGTAACAAAAGATTTATTGGCAAATTAGTTTAACTTTTCTCAACCAGGTAACATTTTAATTGTTAAATTACTTTTTTACAGTGGCACAGTATATTCAACAGCACAACTAGGACTATAACTGTTCAATTTGATGACCGTCATTTATGAGAATGGTTGTTAAATGTTGCATATTAGAAATTCTCAAAATAAAACTTCACTAATAATGCTTTATCTCTTAATAATATCAAGGGTTTTTTTAGAACAGTTAACAGCAGTAATAAGCAATAAATGTCTAATTTACATATTTGCTAACATCTGAAATTATATGCAATATGCCAATGTCATATAAATCAGTATTCACAATATGGCATCATTTGAGAAGGTATGGCTGTTTAAAATGTGAGAGGATACTGTGAGTACAGCCCCATCTGTTGGTAAAAAATGTAAATAATATTTATTTTCTTATATATAATTGTTAGCTCAGTGGATTAAAACTATGCAAGAACTCATTTAAACTAAATAAGAAACAGCAGACTGTAAAAAACTTCATACTAGAGGTAATTTAGACATCACACAACTACTAAAAATGTAAGTAAGGGGAGTGTAGTACCTTTCCAGCCTCCCTTAGGAAGTTATAGACTAACTGCAATTGGTAATAAGCGATTGTACAATACCACCAATGATTGCGGTTTACAGTGTGTGCAGGGCTCTAGACTAGCAATTATGAATGGTAGCCACTGGCGACCAGAGTCATAAAAAATAGTTGCCACTTTTGCACTTTTGGTAGCCACCTTTAGATAAAAGTCTACTGGCAACACAGTAAGTAAGTAACACATTCTCTGTAAGTGATATTAACAAATTAAAATGGAAAAAAAAAAGAATAAATATGATACTCAACAAAAACGTATTATAAAATTTTAATAGAAATACTTTTTACTATGAAGATACATGTAATGCTATGGTTGACTGTGAACTTATGTGAAAACATCTCAGTCATTTAAAACAGGATAAAGGGGGTAGAATTCAACCACTATAAGGACAAACGCATAAATTCCATTGCATTGCATTTAACGAAGAAGTTAAACTGATATTGCACTATTCACACTAACATTATAAAATAAATACATTTCCACATGTAAAAGAGACTCGAACCTGCAGCTTTTGAGTTACAACCCTCATTAAAATAATGTTAAATTTATGCTATAAAATACTGAATTAAAATTCTACTGCAGAAAATACATTTATAATATTAAACAGATTTTTGGTGTTTTGGGAGTACGGCTGATTAACTTCACTTGAGTCCTGGGACTGAGGGGGAGTGAGTGCCCTTGGGGTCTTTCTAAGGGGTCCTAGCCTGTATTTACACAAGTTTTGGTGAAAACCATAAAAAACTTCGAACAGCTAGACCGATTAGTGCGACCTGGGATCGAACCCGGCATTTCACGAAACATATTTTTGAAAAATTAGATATTACTTAAAAATATTACAAATACATGTGTTCAATCCCTTGAAGGATGGTAGGATGTATTTTATATCACCTACTTTTTATTCCCAACTGCAAAATTTATGCTGGAAATTGTTATTATTTTTTTTTTTTTTTTGGCAGAAAAAGTTCATTTATTTCTGTTCTTCTCCCCTTGTTTATAAATACTGGTGACTTTTGAATTCAAGTGACTGTAATTACCTTGCACCTGAAACGTTAAATGTAAACAAAACTTTAGTTTACAATATAGCAAATTTCAAATGTATCGAAACTTAATTTTAAACATTTCACCATTTCAAATATTTCGACAGCTTAAAAAACATATTTACATTGAAAACAAAAAAAAATAAATAATAATAAAAATAACCTGTGGATAAAAAAAATTAATAAAGACTTGATCCACACCCAACTGGATAATCAATCTGATGCAAGACTCATTTTTGACCTGCATTAATCCAACTACAGGTTTATAAAATTGTGATGACCCCCCCTTCCTTCACGGAATCTTGCATGGAGTTCTCACGGACTTGATTGACGGCAGAGACAGGAAGTCTGGACTTTAGAAAGGAGTTGGTGGCTAGCATGGTTTTTGAGTACTATCGACACCATTGAATCCTGATTTCACGCTGCCCTTTGATTTTTACGATGACTCTAGCATACCCCTGGGAGAAGCGACAAATCGGCGCCTATCTTACAGTCCAGCAACTGACCGGCGAAAGTTCCTAGGTGTGGTCTAGGAATCCTGAGAACCTATGAGAGCCTGATTGCATCAGGGGGCTGACCCCTCTCTCAAGTCCAGTAAGAGACGGGAGACAAGAAAGAGAGAAGATGGGAGATGACCTCCAGATCTGAGAGGATAGAGTTGGATTTTGGTAGATCTGGAAAGGCAGAGAGCTGGATATGAACTTTGATTTCATTTATTGATTTTAATCAGGCATGAGGCCTATTTACGCTTTACTATAAATTTTTTGTAATGTAATTAATGTAAATATTTTCTATAGTAAACAAGAAAAATCTATTTAATGGCTCTGTTTTATTCCTGCCTAATTCCATTGATTTTTTATATCTTAGCTGTTTGTGACGCTACCACAAAATTTTAAAATTTTGGAATAGAGGTCCCCGATGATTGCTTAAAAAAAATCATTAAAAAAAAAAAAAAAAAAAAAAAATTCAAAAGTAGCCAAGGGCATTAAGGCTGTACCATGATCAAGTTTACATATTAATTTATTTATTTATTTTTCTATATACTAACTACTATTAACTAAGCATGAAATATATATAACCACAAAATAATAATAATAATAATTGTCTCATGCGATAGAAATAGCCGATCATAGCATATTGTAATATTATTTATATGTGGCTTGAAATTGCTGTCATTCTATGGTTGATCGATTAAATCATATAAATATAGGAAATAACTTGAGAGCAAATATTATGTACATCACATCACGTATAAAGTTAACTTACTATTATTAAACTTTTGTACCATAATCAAAACCAGAGTTTTGTTGGAATGATTCTTGGCATTGCTAAAGAACCAAAAATAAAACTCACAATACGAATTAATTTACAAAAATTATTAGTAATACAAAAAAGAAATTCAAAAAATGGCTCCTTCACATTAATTAATGACAGTTCTGCATTAGATTTGACTTCAGCTAAGTATTTGTTGTTGACATCACTAATAACATCATTGTTCAGTTTCAGAGGTTCCTGTTGAAGAAACTTGACCACTGAACCAAATACAGTTGTCAGAAACAGGCATGAGAGTGCAGAAAATTAAAAAAGGAGGAAACATGCGTGTTCATAAAATTAATTTTAAAAGAAAAATAACACGCACGGGGAAAACTATACAAATGTACGTTCATAAAATTTACTTCAAATGAAAAATAATGCTCACAGGAAAAAACTATACAAAATATTTTAAAAGTGACAAATTAAACTAAAAGAATAATGCACATCAACACAATTAAACGTTAAATTAAATAAATTAAAATGAAGTACTTTACACATAATTAATTAAAATAAAAACCTTAAATGTACCTCATGTTACGTTAATATTTTCATCTGGGCGCCCAGACCTTCTCAAACGTTCATCTGTGCTGGATCTCTTCATGTTGCAGGCTTTTATAGATTCTATTAGTTGATTCCACATCTGGTTTGGTGCCATTGCGTCACTATCGTTACAAACTTCCGGTGTCGTTGCAATTTCTATTGCTTCTTTAAACAGAGAGAAGCAATAGAAATTGCAACGACACCGGAAGTTTGTAACGATAGTGACGCAATGGCACCAAACCGGATGTGGAATCAACTAATAGAATCTATAAAAGCCTGCAACATGAAGAGATCCAGCACAGATGAACGTTTGAGAAGGTCTGGGCGCCCAGATGAAAATATTAACGTAACATGAGGTACATTTAAGGTTTTTATTTTAATTAATTATACAATAAAACGTGTTTAAAAAAAAAAAAAAAAAAAAAAAAACGTTAGCTAGCAATCAACATTTAATCATTGACTGGTGGTGGAAAATGGGAAAGAAGGGTGGGGGGAGGGATAAAAAGTAGTTCATGAGAGAAATATTAAACACAATTCTACTTCTTTACGGGTTCTAGAATATCATAAAGTAAGTTTAAAATTAATACTGTGGATGGATAAATATTCAAAAATAAAAGGCTTACTGCAGAATGTTTGATCGGTTGGTTGGTTAGAGATGAAAAAAGGGGAGGGGGGGGGGGACAAAAAAAATTACATGAGTGAGAAATATTGAATAATTCTGTTCTTTTATATGTTATAGAATCTGATAAAGCATGTTTAAAATGAATATTGACATTTATATTTTGGATGGAAAAAGACTGAGAATCTAAAGTTTTTCGTGGAGCATTTGAACACTGATCGTTACTGGAGTTTGATTTTAACATAATAAAAAACTGCAGAATTAACAAAAATCACAAAAAACCAGAAAATCGTGGATCCGCGGAAAATTCTCATGCCTGCAGAAAGTTGATTAGGATTAATATCTCATGAAACGAGATCAGCTGAGTTATTGTTGGTTTTACATGTCTCCAACTAAAGTTTCTCGTATGTTCTTAACTCTTTTAGTGTTAGCCATTTTTCGGTATATCTGTTTAATGATTCATAAAATTAATATTATGCACAGTACAAATATGACAATTTAATATTATATACTACACGTATCTATTAATCTTATTTTCTTGAAAAAAGCAAAATGTCTTTCAAAATTTAGCCGCATCAGCCTTTTATTTCGACTATGCATGACAGAAAAAGACGGGCTTAAAGGGTTAAATACAAGATATTTGGTTAGAAACAAAAACTTTCAGTATGTGTAGTGATGAGTTGAGCCATGCCAAAACGACTGTTGAGCTGTATATAAATATACACAACTTATTTTTATATTCAATGATGTCATTATCTTTGACACAAGCTTTGATAGCAACTCGGCTGCCAAATGTTCTAAACGTGGAATAGTCACAGTACTTTAAGTGGAGAAACTTGGGATTTGCTGCAAAGTAAACTTACTCGTACATCATTTGAACTAGTGATAGCAAATAAATAAACTACCACACCATATGCATCTTTGATGCATCTGAAAAGCTGTGGAACTGCAGTTCATGACGGTGAGAATCTGAGAAAACAAAATATGGGATTGAAACATTTTTAAGCTCTAGTAGGACATTTCAAAACTTTATCCATGCTTTTTTCTCTTGTGGTGGGAGCTCTTGATCCCAATCTATTTTTAAAAGCCATAATTTTTGAAGAAATGTTTTAGTTTGTACTATTACTAGTCCTAGTAGACCCAGTGGGTCAAAAAGTTTTGCAATTTTCTTCATAACACCACGTTTGGTGATTGAGTTGGAACAATCTGATGATACAGTAAAACTAAAATTATCCTCTTTGGGATTTCAACCCAAGAGTTTTAACAGAAGCTTTGTCACTTTCTTCAAAATCTATTGCTCACTATAAGGAATCTGTTCTACTAATTTCTTTACATTTGAAGCCCATTTATGCAACTCCAGTCTACTAGCTTTTAACATCAGAATCAATTACTGTTGCAGTTCCAGAGCAGACAACACTTCATCAGTTCCTGATACATAATATGTCATCTACATAAAAATCTTTTAGGATTGCAACAGAAGCTAATGGATATTTAACCCCTTCATCAAAGGCTATTTGTTTTAACACTCAAGTGGCCAAATAAGGCACACATTTTATACTGTAAGTTACCATTAATAACTTATACATTTTAGGCTTTTCCTTAGGGGATTTATTCCAAAGTATACACTGCCAATTACATCATTTGGGTTTAACCCAAATTTGTCTATACATCTTTTTTACATCAGTGGTGAAAACTATTTTGTGCATACGAAATCTTAATAAAATAGAACATAAGTCATCTTGCACAACATCACCATTCAGTAAACAATCATTTAGTGACAAACCATTAGTAGTGGGAGAACTAGCAGTAAATACTACCCTTAATTTTGTGGTGCTACTATCAAGTTTATGTACATCATGATGCAGCATAAAATACTTCCCTATCTTTTAATTCTTGCATGTGACCTAACTGTTCATATTCACTCAAAAAATTTACGTATAATTCAGACATGTTTGAATTTCTATTTAATTGTTTGTATAAATTATTTAACTTCTGTTTGAAAGAATGAAAAGAATCCCCTAATTCTGAATTATCTTTCATTGGCAGATTCATTATGTACTTCCCATTTTCATCTCTACGGTATGTCTCTAAAAACTGTTTTCACATTCTACTTCCTCTTTATTTTTTAAACTAGGCAAATCTAATACAATTTTAATTTCCCAGAACCTCTTTACAGTGATTTCTAAATTGTCTTTATCTGACTGAGAAATAAAAGCACAATAATTTGTTTTCTGAACGATTTCAACAGCTCCACTAAGAACATATCTAAACACTGTTTCTTGTAAAATGGCACCAGTTTCTGGAATTTTGATTTTATTGTTTAACAACAGATCAAAGAATATTTCTGCTCCAATTAGAAATATTGTTATTGGTCAACAAATAATCAGCATTGTTATTGTTTGTTGAACAGGGTGTAATCGGCTAATTTAATATTTGTAGGAATGTTTAACTTTGAGATATCAGACTATTTTATCGGCAAAGCATCAGTAATTTTTGATACAATAAAAAAATTAAGATTCACTGTGAACAGTTTTTCTTTATTAGCAATTAACGCATGTGTTTTTGTTTTTATATTTAAAAGAATACCTGATAAAGCTGAAAGTGGTATATTAGTTTTCTCTTTTTTTAATCTCAGTACATTCACAAAATTTGCTGATATAATATGGCATTGCGAAGCACCATCTAAAACACATTTCGCTTCTCGATAAGTCCCATTTTTATCTAACACAAAGACAGTTACAGTAGCTAGAACCACTTTCTTATTCTCTGATACAAAACAAAAACTAACACTAGGTTGATTATTTTCACTTTGGACATCTGCTATTTGCAGAAGATTTTGTTCTTCGGCGCTAAGTAAGTTACGTCGGGATGAGAAGAAGGGAGGGGGGGGGGTTGCATGTTCTCCTGAAAGAGGAAGTGGAGATACTTTGTGAAGTAAAGAATGGTGTCTGTCTTTGCCTTTAAAACATATATGCTTAGAATTGCATACTGCGATTTTAAGGAAGCCAAAACAATTTAAGCACAGATTATTCTTTCGAATAAAATCATATCTTTTATCACTCGTGAAATTTAAAAATATGTCACATCTGTATAATGGATTGGAACTATTTTTGCATAAAATACAAAAGTTCGAATTATTTCCTTGGGAATTTACCAATAGATGTTGAGGATTATTAGATTTATCAATATATTTTGAAGATTTAAATGGTAAATTGTAATGTACACTATCTAGACCTTGACATTGATAAATTTTTTTAATTTCTTGAGAAACAAAGTCAGGAACTTCATTGCTTTTTAATGTAAGTTCATAATTTTTGTGGGTTTCACAATACAATTTTTGAAAAATGATGTTTAGTAACATAATATTTAAGAGATTATTGCGTTCAAATTTCAATAATTTAAAGATCTTAGATTTTTTAATATACAATGCAACAACTTCCGTAATTCTTTTCCCAATTCTTGGTTTATTTTTTCATAATTTATGATACTTTTAATGTGTGTGTCTACAATTACACGTTTATTTACGTAGTGCTGTTCTAAAGCTTTAAAAAGAGAGTTGTAAATATCATCAACAGTTTCAACTGCTTTTGCTTTGCCTTTTAACATAACACGTAAATAATACAACTTTTGATTTAGCGTTAGATTTTCATTGTCATTAATTAAATTTTGAAACGGAGTTAAAAACTCCATTCCTTGAATTTTCCAGAAAAAAATAGGTAGAGGCATCTGAGGTAACTGCATGCCATTATTCACAGTTATATTCCTTTCAGCTCCTAAAGATCTATTATTTGAAATCATATTATTAACACGGTCACTACAGTTAATCAATAGGGTATTAAATCTTACTTATATTGCTTGAAATTCTGAATCGATATGTTTAATTTCTGTTCTATTGCAGGAAATGCATCATCCTTCACTACTTGGTAATACTCTTTTAAATCTTCAAATGCTTTTAAATCTTCAAATTTATTTTGTATTTTATCTAAAATTGATACTTGGGATGTACTCTCGAATCTTCATTAGAAATGTTCAATAACTTTGTTAGTTGGGATTTTATGTTCCCCTTTTCTCTGTTTAATTTAGTTAAGCCATAGTTGTTCTATATTCACAAACTGAAACTGGTACATATCTGATAAAAAAGCCCACAAAACTGGCGTTGTAAAAAATATTACTTACAAACTTTGAATAAACACCATAAAATGCAATAAACTCACAACAATTGTTTTGGGTCAAAAAAAAACACGACCCTTCATCAGGCGAATAAAGTAAGCACGAGTGCTTACTTTATTCGCCTGATGAAGGGTCGTGTGCTTTTTTGACCCGAAACAATTGTTGTGAGTTTATTGCATTTTATGGTGTTTATTCAAAGTTTGTAAGTAATATTTGGTATATATCTGGCTCGACAGACTAAAAACTGTTAGCTCGGTGGATTAAAACTATATAAGAACTCATTTAAACTAAATAAGAAATAGCAGACTGTAAAAAACTTCATATTAGAGGTGATTTAGACATTACAAGACACTTATCAAAAATGTAAGTAAGGGGAGTGTAGTATCTTTCCAGCCTCCTATAGCGGAGTTATAGACTAACTGCAGCTGGGAATAAGGAATTGTACAATACCACCAATGATTGCATTTTACAGTAATTGCAGGCAGAACAATACTTTTTTTTTTTTTTTAATGCCACATTTTTCAGTACATTTCAGTGAAAACTGTATATTTTTATGGTCAATACTTTTTGAATAATATACTTTTTATTTTTTCTATGACTTTTCGATCACCCATATCAGACAGTTATTGCTTTGAATTCCTTAACTAGGAATTGTTCTAAAATTATTAGAATACTTGAATTTTTTAAATGTTTAAAATGCATAGCAAAAATATAATTTCCCACTGATTTACAATAATCTAATACATATATATAGATTTAGTACAGTCACTTGCAAAAGTTTAAAACCACCTATAGAAAAATCAGATTTAATGAAATACCGCAAAAATAACATACATATTTTACATATAAAAGAACAAAATAGACTGTACATGGTTATTTACTGTAATTAAAATCAGAATTTTGTAGGACTTCCTTTGTTTTTAATAACTTGTGCAATCCTCTTAGGCATGCTATAAATAAGAGACTTGCAGTAAGCTTTAGAAATGGTTGTGCACCAGACATGCTTTATTGCTTCAACAAGTGCTGTAGCAGTGAATGGTTGCTTTTCGGCAACTATTTTTCACAATACACCACAGATTCTCTATTGGATTCAAATCTGGGCTGTTACCTGGCCAGTCAAACACTTTGATTGTCTGTGCCCTTAGATATTTCTTGACAATCTTTGCCCTGTGACATGGAGCGCCATCATGCAGGAAAATTGAACATTTATGAACATGCATATGAAGCTTCAACTTCTCATGTAGCGAATTAAGGTACTGCTTTCCGTTCATAGTGGTTTTAGGTAGCACAAAATATAGACTAGCAGTACCAGACACAGACATTGCACCCCATATCATTTGGCTTAGAGGATGTTTTACAGTTTGAGTTGTATATCTCTCATCATATCTTTTTCCCTTGGGAGGCGAACACTTGTAGCACGTGCAGAAAATTGCTGCACACTTGACTCATCCGAAAATAAGACCCTACTCCACTGCTGTACTGTCCAATTCTGATATTGTCTGACAAAAGTCAGTCATTTCTTTTTCATATTTGGAGTAAGTTGAGGTTTCCTTGCAGGTTTATGGGATGAGATGATAAACCAAAATCTTTGGCTAGACGTCTTGAAATAGTACTCAAACTGATTTTGGTGCTTTTTGCAGCCAGAGAATGTCTAATCGCATTGCAGGAGGTTCTTGGATCTCGTACGTCCATCCTTCTTATCACATGATCATTGCATGCACTTGTTTTTCTAGGGCGACCGCTTCTCTTAAGGTTCACAAATTTTCCCAAAATTTTAAATTTACTAATAGCTTGATGCAGAGCTGTCTTGCTCTTATTTACCCTCAAACTTATTTGATGTTCAGAAAATCCAACTTTGTGCAGCATCAATATTTCTGACCTTTTGCAACAGTAAGATTTTTATTTTACCCATTACAATGATTACACAACAGCACTGTCTACAACAAAATCCAATAAACAACTGGCAATAAATGTGCCAGTCACCTTCATTTATAGCAGTAGAATGCATCTGATGCAATCAGCACATGAGATGATGTAATAATCTGCGGAAATGGTGCAATGTGTTAAAATACAGAAAATCGGCTACTGTTCCTAAACTTTTGCAAATGACTGTATATGCAGTTTTATATATGGAAATAGCAATTTATCACTGCCTGTCTTTCATTGTCTTTCCATTCTTTGACTTTCATCTGAGTTTCTTAAAATATGAAAGCAATATAAAAGTGTTCAAGTTCTTACTCTATAAGTGTTTTACTACAATCAAACAACTTTCAAGTACCATTCTTATGTTATTACTTACAAACTTTGAATAAACACCATAAAATGCAATAAACTCGAGTTTATTGCATTTTATGGTGTTTATTCAAAGTTTGTAAGTAATAATTTTTACAACGCCAGTTTTGTGATGCTTCTTTATTAAATACCATTCTTATGGTTAAATAAGTACACACTTTTTTTTTTAATAACAAAATAAGCATTTGTAATGTTTCTTAATAAATAAGTTTATTTCTTTCAAAATTTTTAGGATAAAGTTGCTTTACAATTTTCAAATACTTTAAAAATTTCCTTATAAACTTTATCACAAATGTTTTCGCACTCGACTTTCCAAGGTATTCTAAGGTAAGTTTCTCATTTGACATTCACAGAGATCTTTGGCTTTCCCTTTTCTCTTCCCCAGCATTTCACACCAACTGGTGTCCATAAAAGCTGGATCATATTGGTTACAAACACTTTAAGTTGGTAATTACCAACACTCTTTCACGTCACAATGCATAAATTATTATTAATTATTTATGCATTGATAGTATGGCATTTATAAAATTAATTACATAAAAGAAAATAATGAAATCAGTGCTTATACAGGAATGAATAAAAGAAAAATTAATAAATGTATTAAAAAGCATTAAAATGGTGTGAAATTTGGAAAAATAACTACTGCCTTAATTAAAAGAAATCAAAATCAAAAATTTAAAATTAATTTCAATAGTCTGAAAAATTAGCAAATTACGGAAACCATGCTTATACATTGTGATGTGAAATCATCAAAGTAATTTTCAACTAAACTGCTTGCAGGGGTGCCACTCAAACAAGAGAATGAAATCCCCTGACTTTTCCAGGTTTTCCAGAAATGTTCTAAGAAAATTCCAGTCTCTAACTGTATATTGAGCATTGGCTGTATTGAGGCAAAATCATTATGGTACCACTTGAAAACACAAAAGTTACATATAGTGATAGCATCTGTTGCTTATAAGCGAGATAGGAAATTTCCTTCATGAGCGGGAAAAAAAGGGTGACGCTGTTTTAAAAAAATGCCAGAAGCTAAGAGGAAAAAAAAAAAAAAAAGGAAAAAATGACCCTACGTTGGCAGAAAAATTGTTTATTTTTTGGCAATCATCATACGAAATTCCCTGACTTTTCCAGATTCTGGCTAAAATATTCAAATTTCCTGACATTTCCCTGACTTTTATAGTCAATTTTCAAATTCCTTGACTATTCCAGGTTCTCCAGGTTTTCCAGGTAGCGTGGCAACCCTGTGTTTGCAACCAGTATGATCCAGCTTTTGTGGATGCTAGATAGCATGAAATGCTGTGGAAGAGAAAAAAAAAAAGCCAAGATTTCTGTGAGAAACAACTTACTTGAAGATGCCTCAGAAAATTGAGTGTGAAAACATTTGTGATAAATTTTGTATGGTACTTTTTAAAGTATTTAAAATTTCTAAGTTTGTTTCATATTTAAGAAAAGCATTTTCTCAGTTTATTATTCTGAAATATATTTATTTTTCTTAATCAATAATATTAGTGGTTTCCAGGATTTAAAATTATGAATTTAGTGGTCCGTAGGATTTTAAATTGTGAATTTAGTGGTCCATCAAATCGAAAAGTTTAGCAGCGACCACTTCTTTACATTATTATAAAGAAATCAGCTGCTACAAAGGAAAAATACTTTTAATTAATTAAATTTCATAGTACAAATTTTATAAATATAAAAGTTTTGAACTGATACAATATATAAATTATTTGTCAGAATTGAAATGAAATAAACAATATATATATTACACAAAAATTTTAAAATGCGGACAAAAGCTTTTTTTTTTTTTTTTTTTTTTTTTAATATAAGCAAAAATTTAAAAAATAGTTCCATTTAACAATTTTGAAATACAACACAAATAAGGATAATAACGAAAGATAATATAACTCAAATATGAATAAAATACAAAAACAGAATTATTTTTAAAATATATTTTATCTTCCACAATCCAGTAATACTTGTAAGCCAGCATTTAAGACAATTTCATTCAACTAGACACACCTAAGATAAAATTTTATTTTGTTCACCTAAAAAAATTATATTTTTTACTTTTTTCTTCTCTCTACAGATTTTTTTTTTTTTTTTTTTCCCACACTAACGTTAATCAGGACTTATGATTTAAAGTGAATTCTAAACCATTATGAATATCCATGCATGAACTGGAATTCAAATCTGACCCCTGGTAACTGAAAGTATAGCACTAATCATTCAGCCACCAGGTGGACAATGACTTTTAGAAATATTTAATAAGGGTGATCCTGTAAAAATAGAATGGCAAACTTTGACATGCATGTAAACATACTTTTTCTGAATTATAAAAAAAAAGTTGAAATATTATTGAGAATATCTAGAGATTGTAAAATTAGTCACATTTTGTTTTAAACAATTTCTTGATATTCTTAAAATCTCAAACACTGATTATCTTCACATTGTTATCAGATATTCCCTCATTGTTTTCATTTTCAGAACTGTAGATTAAATTATTTTAATAATTCAAAAAGAATACGTGTGACCTAAATTTCATTTTTCTATTTGTAGAGGATTGTTTTAAAATCCTTAAAAAATATTTTTATTACATTAAAAAATGTAGTCTTCTCTCAGTTGTTTGTTCCTAGAGTTTTATCATCCAGAAAACAATTTAAAGTATAAAATATTTCTCTAGAGGCACTGAATTATATTGGATTGTCAAGTAGAAATGCAATTATCAGAATTTCTGGAGAATGCATACAAAACATTGAAATAAATTACATTAAAATGAGCACTTAACTTTCAAGAACACTTATAAAATCCGTATATAATAAAATACAACAACAAATTTTATTCAGTCTATCACAGTAAGATTATCTAGGTATTCAAATATATATATTCATTTGAAAAAAAAAAAAAAAAAATGAAACAAAATTTATGAAACAAATTAAAATCCAAAAATACATTTAAGTACAGAAGTCAATTTATTTTTAAGCTATATCTTTTAAACCCAATCTCTTGGATTCTTTAGAACTTCTAATAGTTTATATTCTTTTGATTTCTCATCTGGAACGTGACAATATTGCCATTTCTGAAAATAAAAATAATCCAACTTGAAAAATAAGAAAGAAAAAATAAAAATATTTATATTCAAAAGAATCATAATAAACATTATATATATATATAAAGGTATTTATTTTAGAAATTGCTGATTTTAATATTTTTGAAATTACTAAATAGTTGATTGTGCTACTGAAGCACAATTAAATGGTAAATGTTACAAGAAACATGTTCAAATTCATGAAATACTATTGCATATGATTAAAATTCTTTTCCTGTATTTGAACTGATGTTGCAGAAAAATAGATTTACAAGAACAAGCAAAATGAGAGCACTTTATTTACTGTCCTATGGTGGTCAGTTTTGGTAATCAACTTGCAGATTTGGTAATTAATTTGGCTACTTAGCAACTAAATTTGGCAAAAAATGGTAGTTAAAAGTTACCAAAATTTGGAAGTTTGTTTTCAAAACAAGCTTAGTTTCTGGTGCAGAATTATCTCGAAAATTTGCCATATCACAATTAAGACTATAAAAAAAGAAGATTCATTCCCAAAGACTTTAGTTATGTTTAGACATTTGTTCTGAATGGTTGTCTCTTAGAAATTGTCTTAAGTGTTCTTGAGTTAGTGAAATTCCTGTTCTATGGTCTTGTTTAACACAATTTCCTTTACTTTTATGGTACAAGTGACAGTTTTATTGAACACTTAAGAAGATTCCTTGATTATTGACTTTTGTGGTACTAGGAGTTTTATTAGGCTGTTTCATGAATATTCTTTGGATAAAGAGTGTTGGTCAACTAAACCAGTAGTTTCTTTACCATCTATTTATTTTCACTCAAGAAAGTTGACATTTTCATAACAATACACATACTTCATTTTATTTATTTATTTTTTATATTATTGTTATTATCTTAAAGAAATATTTCTTAATCTGCACACAATTAGGTGAAAATATTTCAGAAAAGTTCCTAAAATATTGAATTTAAATAATGCCACAAACTTTGAACTTAGATAAATTATGTTCAGAATGCCATACAATTAAAAGCCTGAAGTGTTAAGTAGTCCTAAAACCTGACACAAATTTAAAGTAAACAAATTTAAATTGCATATCTATCAAACGTAGTTTTAGGCATCTAATAGAAAGTTTAAAAACAAAGCGAACAACAATGTCTAGAATGCCAAATAGAAAGAAATAGGAAAGCAGACCGCTGTTTCAGTAGCATTTTATATATAATAATTATTTTATAATAATTTTTATTATTTTATCATAATTTTTTTATATGCAACACATGAAATTACAGAGAAGGACCAGAAAAATGTTGTGAATCAGGAAAATCTTCTTTTAATTTATAAAGTGAACAAAAAATCAAACATATTAGATTACTGATTTTTAAAAATAAATATCAAAATGTTCTACAACTTTGATTTATTTCTTTGATAGTTTGAAGAGTAACAAATTAGTTTTTATTAATAGTATATTATACATATTGCATGTACTTATTTAATAAACATTATTTTATTCATATTTTGACTTTAACTCGCATTCATCGTTTTCCCGCTTTCATCGTTTTTTTCACACACCCCATGAAAAACGATGGATTGAGGTTCTACTGTATAAAAAACTTCAAAGAAATCGAGTTCATGAGTGGATTTAATCCTGCAAATTATTTTAGCTGAACCAAATTTAAAATTATGGTTTTTCTCCCAGCAATTTTTAGAAATAGCCAATTTATTGGATTCTTGCTTATGGGCGTAATTAATATGTTCTTTAAGGCAGAACTTAAGACTGCATTTAGCTCGACCAATGTATGATAAACCACACCAGTAGGAAATGCTATAGATGCCCCAAGAATTATACATATCTACAGGATCTTTTAACTGAAAAAAGGTGAGTTTACTGGTAGGTAAAAAAATTATTTTAAAACCGTATAGTTTGAGAATTTTAGCTATGGCATGACTGGATTTAGGAAAATAGGGTAAAACAATACTGATATTTGAAGAGATTCATTTAGTAGATGAAGTAAGAGGAAGTTGTAATTTTTGAATAGCTTTATCTATTAATAGAAGGATTATAACTTCTGTCAATTGCTATGGCTTTCAGATATTTGGTTTCAGAGCTTAACAAAGCAGGATCAGAACAAATATTAAGGGCACAGTTAACAAAAATATAGAAATCTGCCATTTTTTAGGTAGGTGGGTGACATGCATGAACGAGCATGGGGAGGTAGAGATAATGCAAAATTTTTACAGTGGTGGAAAAGCCATCTACAGTGCGTGAGAGAAGGGTATCAAGGAATGAAAGTGAGCCATTATTTTTTATTTCATATGTGAATTGGATATTACTGTCTATAGAATTTATAGTTTGTAAGACATGGTCAATATTGTGACAAGATGTGTCGATAAGCGTGAAAGCATCATCAACATAATGGGTCCAAAAATGGAAAGATATTTTCTTAAAGATTTATTTCTTTTTTCATAATAATGCATATAAATATCATCGAGAATTGGGGAGAGAGGAGAACCCATGGCTAAACCTTCAGATTGGCAAAAAAATTTTCTTTGGAAAGAAAAAGTAGTTTGTGATAAACAAATGTGGGTGAGAGAAATTATTTCTTGTATTTGAAAGAACGTGAAATGAAACTCTTTTAATCTCTTTTCAAGACAGGAGAGGGTGCCACTTATTGGTAAGTATTTCTTAACAGTGCTAGCAATAAAAGCATGGAGGTCCACACATAAGTTATTTAAAGAGGCCTTTCTCAAAAAACAATACCTGATAATTTTAATAGTTACTTCCAGCTATTTAAAATTTATAGAATTGTAGATTTATTTCAGAAAAAATTTTTGGAGCGGAAGGCTGATTTTTTATACCAACTATGTGAAAAATACCAGAGCCGGGAATCTAACCCGGGCCTTCTGTTTTACATGCGGATGCTCAAACCATTGAGCTACCCTTGCTGATCACCAGCTAGGCATTTCTCACATAACATTTGTTGGCAAAAATCAGCCAGGGTAGCTCAATGGTTTGAGCATCCGCACGTAAAGCAGAAGACCCAGGTTCGATTCCCGGCTCTGGTATTTTTCACATAGTTGGTATAAAAAATCAGCCTTCCACTCAAAAATTTTTTGCTGAAATGAACTTTGAGGCTTGATGAATAAATTTCTAAATTGTAGATTTATTGTTTAAGAAATAAATTAACAGAATTCTATTAGGAAAACTGTCATTTAAATTCCAAGTTAATATGATGAAATTACCAATATTAAACTGCTGATTTATTTGACATTTTTATTTTGAACTTTCTACTGCTGCCCCGGCAACATATCAAAGTAAAAAAAGCTTTCCAAGTATTACGGTTGATGTAGTTGCTTATATAAATATTTTTTAGTTCTGAAAAAACCCACTTTTTGGTCTCCTGTGGAACCTCCTGAAGGTCCTACACTACTGATCTTTACAAAAAGCTCAAGCCAATATTATTCTATGGAAAATTTGTTTATAGAATTGCTCAACACTTAATGTATTTTTTTTTTTATTATTATTATTATTATTCTGTTTGAACATTTAGAATATTCACATCCATTAAATGAGTACTCGTTTTTCTAAAATTTGAGTTTTTTAATTTTTAATATTTTATTTTTTAGTTTAAGAATATGAAAAATTAACTTTTGAGTTTTTTAGCTATAAAATGAAATATTAAAAAAATTAAAAAAATATTTTTTACGAAACAAGTACTTTATTAGACAGATATGAATATTCTGAAAATGAAAATGGAATTTCCAAAGAAAAAAAGTACATTAGGTGTTGAATAATGTTATAAACAAATTTCGCCAGAGAATAACATTGGTTTGGCTGTCAAGAGAAGACAGGTAGAAGATAAGTAGGCTCTTAAGCTCTGGGCCCTTCCCACATTGCAGGCTTTATGGGTCATGTAGAGCAGGCCTGTCTAAACTAAAACACTTGGTGGGCCGCATTAGAAATCTACTTTATTCAGGCAGGCTGCACCATATATATATATATATATATATATATGTGTGTGTGTGTGTGTGTGTTTCTGAGTGTATGAATCATATGTATGCACTTTTTTCTGTATGTATGACTCTGAGCAGAATACATTTTTTAAAATTATTTTCATTCATAAATTAACAATAGAATCATGAATTTATGACTACACATTAATAAAAAGAATGAATAATGGATATAATATTTCACTACAACAGAGTGATTCTTTAGCTACCATAATCGTTGAAAGGTATTTCCACTTTGAAAACACAGAATGAATTATTAATTTTTAATGTGTTAACCAAACTTTAAATATTATTAGTCTCCTCATGAGCCACATGTGGCCAGGGGGCTGTTGATTGGCCATCCCTGATGTAGAGAATTGATGTACCTTTATTTCAGACAATAAAGTATTAACAAATAGAGGAATCAATGCTTAAAATTAAACAATAACGTTTTTTAAAAGAAAAATCAATCATTACACTAATTTTCATTATAATTAAACTCACAAAATAACATAGTATATATCATAAACAAATTGTTTTTAAACTCTTTTAAATCAGTTACTAAATGAAAACTAAGTTTTCAAAATATTTCTGAATGTTTCAGGTAAACAAACATTTAAAGAAGAAAATTTTAATTGTGAGTTAAGATAAAATTATAAATCAACAAAGAAATATGATGGATATTTAACTTAACAACTTACAGCCATTGATGGTAATGACATAAGAATACTTTCATAACGGGCTCCAGGCGTCATCAATCCAAATTTAGTTCCCCTGTCATATATAAGATTAAATTCCACGTATCTAAAAAAGATTGTAAATTATAAAATAAATTCCTTACTGACAATGTATCATGCATGAAAATAAACTCCTTATATGATTTAAAGTTAAAGCAGGGCATAAAACCACTAAAAATATTAAAATTCTAAAAAACACTGTAACACCCTAACCTATTTACGCATTGAAAATACCCTACTTCATTTTACACCATTAACATTTTTGGCAGCATGCAGACTAAAGGAATAAAATTAAGTACATTTTTCAACAGTGTTTTAAGAATAAATTTTAATGTTTTTAGTCCTTATATGATCATGTATTTTAAAGAATTTGTTACTAAAAAAATTAGTATGATTCTGAGCCTAATCATTCTTGAATAAAAGTCAGCCACAATTTAAAAAAATTCACTTTTTTTTTTTAAGAATTCTGTACAGAAGTTAAAAGTTTTGAAAAAAGAACACTCAAAACTGTTATTTTATTTATTTTTTTTTTTTTTATTTATTTTTTTTTTTTTGTAAACATTGTATATATCAACTTATTAGATTTGAAGATATTAGCTTAGAAAGTTTTACAACCCATGAAAAATTAGCTGCTTTTATCTTAAATTAACCACTTCACCATCCCGAGATAACTCGGGGGAAATGTAGCCTTCCACATACTACAGTGGCCGGTGAAGTGGTTAAGAAGCCTGTTATTCAGCAAAAAAACAGTCTGATATTAAGGAATATCAAATAATTATCTAAAAATCCTCAGATTTTAAGTTCTAAGAGCAGTAAATTTTAAATTACAGCATATAAATTAATGGCTCATAACACAAGAATTGTAACGATGCTATTTAAATCTTAAAAGCAGTATCAGGGGTAGAAGTTGTCCTATATTTCCTATATTTTAAAAATAACCTTCAAAAATGTCCTATATTTCTATAACTGTCCTATATTTCCTGTATTTCTTATTTTTTCTACTTTCTATCCTATGTTTTTCTATTTTCTCGCTATTTGATGGCATTTGCGATTGCTTCTGCTGCTTTGTTTACGACGATTTTCGTCAATGTTGAAGGTCTACTTTCTCAAAGACTTGCCTAAAGACAATCCTAGACTGATAAAAAATGATCGATATATGTCAATTAAAAAAATGTTACAATCTCCATTAACATCAGTGTATTTGTGCTTCACAGTCAGTGTTGGAAGAAATTTTGAAGTTATTTCAAGAGAAATATACGTTAATTCACATTTTATATGATGAAATGTCAAAACTATTATTAAAGCTCATGAGACGTTTTTTGAACGAATCCGCACTGGAAAATAAATATGGTGAGGATTTGATGAATATTGAGGTTCCCAAGGAAGTAGTTGCTTTGAAATCTTCAGATGTAGGTAATAGCACCAAAAATCTTTTGCTGAAACTATCTTCAGACTTAAAATCTCAATTTTTATCTGATGCTAAAGAGTTTTATGTGAATATCAGCGAATATTTACAGGAAAACTTACCCTTAGAGAAAAAGTTGTTAAAAAATTTAAAATTTTTGCATCCTCTTTTAAAAAAAGAGCTTTACACGGCAACACTACCATCTATAAGATGTCTTGCCAATATTTCCCCAGATAATACCGGAAGATTGAGTAGGTAAACTCACAGATGAATGGAATATATATTCAACTATGATGCTATCTATGAGGAATAGAGCTTTGAAGAAAATTGGCAACCAATAGATTACTACTGAAAAAATTTCCTTGCCATGATCATTGGTGATCAACTTCCTAAATACAGATATTTAGGCATTTTAGTGAAAGCCATCTTGACATTTTCATATGCACAGGTGTCAGTGGAAAGAGGGTTTTCCGTAAATAAAAGAATGTGTAAATGGAAAGAGCCTTGCTTAGCCTTGATACAATAACAGGTTTAAGGTTAATAAAATATGCTGTGGTGGGTGGAAAAGCTAAGGATGCTTGTACAACAAAGGAAATGATACAATTTTACCAAGAGGCATATTCAAAATGTAAAGCTCAAAAGGAACTTGAAAAATTAAAAAAAGAAGATGTAAAGTCCAGGAAAAAAAAAAAAAATGAGAATGCTTCTGCATCAGCACCTCCAAAAACAGATAAGATGGTGGAATTTTAAAATTATGTTGATTCT
Source organism: Salticus scenicus (assembly GCA_963930645.1). Lineage (NCBI taxonomy): Eukaryota > Metazoa > Arthropoda > Arachnida > Araneae > Salticidae > Salticus > Salticus scenicus. The sequence continues at coordinate 288,844,596 of OZ005649.1, forward strand.
GCTCAATCAATGATTGACGAAGGTAATGAGAGACTGGAAAATGGACTGAAGAGAAAGTGCATACAAGAAATCAAAAGAGCACAAGTGCTTATAGATGCTAGCAATAAAAAGCTAAAATCTGCTAAAGATAAAATTAAAAAAGAGTAATCATTAACAATCTCTATATTTTGTAAATAATCATACTATTTCTAACCTGTAAATAATCATACTATACTAACCATTACCTGTAAATAATGTCACTACTTAAAAATAAGTGTAAAAAGAAATTGGTGCACCTTGTACAGTCGGTAACAAAAGTGTCCAAACACTAGCAAAAATTCCTATATAAAAAAAGTATACTTAATACTGTTTTGTTAAATAAATCCTTGTTGAAACCTGTTCTTAGTCAGTCTAAGAACAGGATTCAACGAGGATTTATTTAGTAAAACTGTATTAAGCATACTTTTTTTATATAGGAATTTTTGCTAGTGTTCAGACACTTTTGTTACCGACTGTACATATCTTTTCTAACTTCCTCTTTATGAACTAAATCTATCTTCAAGAAAAGTCATTGTCTTAAGTCATTGCAGAGGTTAGTTTATTTTTATTTCTGTTTTATATGTTAATACCTTTTAACAAGTGTACATGTACTAAGTACTGTACATGATGTGTAACATTGATTTTTATGGCAAAATTTTTCACACAGCGCTATTTCTAAATGTCCTATATTTTGCAAGAGAAATGTCCTATATTTTCTGAATTGGTCACTTCTACCCTTGTCTATAATATAGTAACTTAGCAGACTAAATAAGTTAATTTGTTGCTCAGTATTGAAGTTTTTGCCTGTTATAGCATGTTCTCCAGTTTATGCATTATTGTAAATTTTGTAAAGTGCTCGCAGAGGTGTATGGAAAAATTCACAACTCTGTGTAACAAGTTGAAATATTTTAAAAATAGAAAAATTTTTAGATTCATGAAGGTTTTCACTACTTGGAAACTTAATTTACATATCTCTTAATGTACTCTATATGGGTGTAGGAGGCCAAAGCAAATTACACTTGCCTCAAATCATGCAACAAGTGTAACTAAAAAACAAAAAAAAAATCATAACTTTTTATTTTTTTTCTTTAAAAAAAACATTGTTGAAATGACAAAAAGTTCATATTTTTTAAAAAGTCAATTAGTTGTAGTAGTTTATTAGTTAGTTGCCTAAAAAATTTTCAGAAGTTTAGAAGCAACTGAGCAAAATGAAATAAAAGTCAAAACATCATTACAATTACCCAATTTCACCCTAATTAAAAGAAGAAAAAAAATCTATCAAAGAGATTGTCATGAAACATAGCTAAAAAACATCCCGATTAAATCAGCATTTTAATAATAATAACAATTTAAAAAAAAAAAGCATTGAAGTTGACTTATTTGTTTGAGAGCTACAGTGCCACATACACACACAGAGAGACTGAGGCTTGAAATTTAGCATTAGTTTCCCATTTTACTTTTCTCTATGATCACATAATAAAAATAAAACAAGTTTCTTTCACTTATTTATAATGTGATTCAGCAATTATAATTCTAGTTAATACAATTTTTTTTTTTTTTACTTTATTGAAAATTTCGATGAAATTTAGAAAATTATTAAAATTTTCTAACGCTTTAGCTATCATTTAAGATATTATATAAAAATTGCAAGTAAAATTTATGGTATGTAATACTAAAATCACAATAGGACAAGAAAATATTATGAATTAAGATATAATAAATAAGTATACCTTCCTCTGCGCAATAACTGCCACTGGCGATCTGCATAGGAATAGCCTTTATCCTTGTTCTTTTCAACAAGAGGAATATAACTAGGAATTACATTATTGGCACATGTCTGAAAAATATTTTAGATATTAAAATATAGAGGTTGAAAAATAATATTGTCATTTAATCTATTCTGTATTCAAACAACATTCATTCACAGAAAAATCAAACATAAAATAAAGAGTGAATGTAATTAGAAACTTACAGTAACAAACTGAAAACAAGTCTCTTGGTCTGGAGTATCTAAATCATCAAAAAATATTCCACCAACTCCACGACATTCTCCTATTACAAAATAAATAAATTAATCGTTAAAGTTTTCAAAATTATCATTTTGTTTATTACTATTTTCTATGAAATTCTGACATAGAAATTATATTATCTTTTATGCATAACTGAATTGAAAATGAACTAAGTAATCAAAAATAGGCTGAGATAAATATTCAAATCATTAATGACTAACTTATTCATACAGGCAGTCCAAGAGCAAAGTATTTTGAAATTACCTGACATTTCCCTATAAATTGCAGTTTTCCCTCATAAAAACTAAGGCAACAACAGTATATTTTGATATGGATGATGTTTTTATTCTTTTTTCTTTTTATGTATATAAAAATCCACTATTTTTAAAATTATTATTATTTACTTTGTTTACTTTCATTTTATTAGATTTTCTCCCAAATTTTCTGTTATTTTCAAAAACAAAATTTCCTGAGAATTCTCTTTTTAGAGATTTACTAAACACAGTGACATAAGGTTTTTTTTTTTTTTTTTCCCTGAAATTGATGTAAAAAATTTAAATAATTCCAAGTATAAATTATGATTGGTATAAGTAATAATTATAATAGCATTTCAATGCAATTTTTGCATACTATTTTTATTTATTGATATGTAGGGTAAAGGGGCAAAACCTTATTAGAATTTTCTTACAGGAAGAAATCGAAGGCGAAGTCCTCACTTAGGTTGGTGGCAGAGAACCCTAGTATAAGAAATAATACAAATACAAAGTAGTAAAAATCTCAGCAGTAAACTCAATTTACATAGTTCTTGAAAATGAAATAAAAATTCCTAAAAAAATCAAGGTTTTTCACCATTTTAAGAACTACTGCTTATAAAAGAAAATTAAATTATGTAGTACATCTTTACACAAGATTTAAAAAAAAAAAAAAAAATCAATAAAATTTATCTTAAATTTGATAAAACACAATATTGAATAAAATATTTGAAAAGGTAATAGAACTGTTCTTCAAACAAGAAAAAGTAATAAAGATAAAATAGCACACAAACAATAATATATATATATATATATTTTTTTTTTTTAATTATGATCTGTTCATATTAAACGAAACATCTTCTAAGAATAATTAATAATATGTCATAATATAAATTAAAATTCCATTGAACTTAAATAAATAAAAGAGAGAGATATATAATCTATTTTTATTTTGCTATGCTAAAATTTTATCATACCTAATTTTATAATTTTTAATGGATGATGCAATAGTTCATAAATAACATTATTAGTTAAAGAATATCAGAATTTATAATATAGACATAAAACTACATCTATAATTATGAAAAAGTAATAAATAACTTTCAGCATATCAAACTTATAAACTTTAATAAATTTTAAATCCAACGTTTCGGCTAAATTCCTTCATTAGCCTTCCTCAGGGAAGAATGATGTTAAAAAACACATAAACATAGAAAATTTAAGTACATGATACCACAATTACAACTTCAAAACATTTAACAGATGATTACACAAATTGTAAAAATATACTATATACATTTTTAAAAATATGCTAAAACACTCAAAGGAACATGAAACATGATCACTACAAGACAAGGATAAAGAGCTACTAAAGCAAAGATTAAAAATATCAAAATTGCGGGGTTGCCAGAACTAAATTAAAGCAGGGTAACCATAAATTAATTTAAGCCCAAGAAATTCAAGCTTACATCTATAAATAAAGGAAGTTATAAAAAGGCAAAATTTATTCAAAAAAAAAACAGAAAACTTACTCACCTCTATGTGGAATGAAAAAATATTTATCACACCATTCTTTAAAACGCTTGTAATAGGATTTATCATATTTGTCACAGGAAGACTTTAAAGTCTGATGAAAATGACGACAATCATCTTCATCTAAAATGTACGGAGTCATATCTGTTCCTCCACCAAACCACCATGTTGTAGTTCCATCATCATTTGTTACTTCAAAATATCGATAATTAAAATGTATAGTAGGAACATTTGGGTTTCTCTAAAGGAAAAATTCAGAATATAAATTTTCCTACTTCACACAAACATTAGCTTCATTTTTTGATGTAGTACATATAATGAAATAACATGTTTATCAGTGGCAGCTCGTGCACCGAAAATAGGTGAAGAGGCACACTGTATTTTACACTGTATTCATTTATAGAATATAAATCTACATTTAAATAAGTATTTTTAGTTAATTTTAGTTAAGACCATGCTTAATAAAAATTATGCATTAAAAATACTTAAATATTATTTTTGAGCTCTTCACCTATTTTCGGTTCACGAGCCGCCACTGATGTTTATTACACAAAAACTACATGTCAGACTGTCTTCACCAACCTCACTAACCTGATCATGGATTTCAGATTGCTTCTAAAACTTTTACATTCATAAAATATATTTAACAGGATCTTGTTTTAAAATAACTAATTCTAAATTTCAATATGTACTAAAGATTCTCAAAAAAGCTTAAATCAAATTTATAAAATAGACTGTCGTGTTAAAATTAAGTGAATGCAATGAAAATGATATAATCATGTTGAATACAGATCATGTTGAAAATAAATAAAATTTTTATAGGTGAATAAGTAAATCATTCTTGTATAGTCCATAAAATAATCTAGACATCTTATAGAGTAATAATTATACGATAAAAAGAACTTTTTATAGGCCATGTTTTTAAATTTTCTGTTGAATAATATAAACTTCACAACTCTATGTATTATTATTATTATTATTATTTTTTTTTTTTTTTTATGCATTATCCCATTAACGTGAAAGAAAATGATCAAAACCCATAATAAAAAGAGCAATTACAAGAAATTTTCAAACATTTATTAATAAGGAATTCAATTCTGCTTAAAGATGACTAAAAGTATTAAAAGAATGCATTGTCATTGTGTTCTGAGCTGTTCTAAAAGTGTTAAATGTCTAGCTAGTTGGGAAGTTAGTTAAAAATCAATTGCAAGATTTGTAGTGGACAAACAAACAAAAAAGCGAGTTAATAAAAACATGGTAATAAAAATAAGAAATCATTTGTTCTGACCTTGTAAAAATAATCCAGATCATGAAGCAACACAATAACTTACGGAAATAGCAAAGGACTTTAATACTTGAATTGGATGCATCTCCCTCAGCATATATTTGAGTTGTTATAATAAATATATTTCTAAACACAATAAAATTAAATAGCATATTCCATCCAAATCATCCTCTTCATCATTGATTTTGGATTCCATTATGGATAGGCAATCCTATATAAACTGCTTTTAGCAAGTGAAAATCTCCAAAAATCTGTATTCTTGGAACAAAACATTAACTTTTAAGGATGGTAGGGTTATTACATTATGAAAGTTGCCATAGCAACAAATTTGGAAGTCAGACACAATAGTAGTGAGTAATATGTGTGAAAGTTCAATGAAGTTTATAAAAATGCATTTTAGAAAGAAAAGGATAATTGCCAAATATGGAACACTGAGCAAGAAAAAACAAATCCAAACAATGTTTTGTATATTAAATTGTAATATTACATATGTTCTTTAACCAATTTTCATAACCATGAAGTTAATTTAATTAAAAATTTTAAAAATACAACCTTTTTTATTCCTTCATGTATACTTCCGGACTAGTTTCATCTGGGGCGCCCCAGCTTGTTCACCGGCATCTTGGTGTGCGAAGTTACTCGAAACTAAAGTTTCAGGCTTTCTTCTTCTTTTATAAACTCTGCGCCAATGGCGGTTGAGCGATGCCCCATCGTTGCCATTGCAATTATTCGAACTAGTTAAAATTTCTACAGACTCCCTGAATGCTGAGTAAATGTGGTTATGGTAGTTGGCTAACTTCTTAACATGCTCAAAATTTATATCTATTTCTTCATTTTTGTTCACCTGAGTTAAAGCGGTTGTTATTTTTCCTGTGGTTATATCATGGCTGTGTTCTTTAATACGCGTCTTTATTTTCCTTTTTGTTTTTCCTATATAACACATTTCATTACCTTGTTTATTAGTATATGGTATTTTTTATATTCCCGCGGTTTCTAATGGGTTTATTTTATTTTTATCACTTCTGATAAGCTGAAAAATATTAGGGTTTGGTTTGATAGGTACATTTATATTATGTTTTGCTGCAACTTTTTTGATTTTATTTGAAACTCCGCGATCATATGGAATTGAAGTGGTGTATTTAAGTTGAGGCTTTTGGAAATTATTAATCTGTTTTAGACTACGATTAAAACGATTAAAAAGTCTAAAACAGATTAATAATTTCCAAAAGCCTCAACTTAAATACACCACTTCAATTCCATATGATCGCGGAGTTTCAAATAAAATCAAAAAAGTTGCAGCTAAACATTATATAAACGTACTTATCAAACCAAACCCTAATATTTTTCAGCTTATCAGAAGTGATAAAGATAAAATAAACCCATTAGAAACTGCGGGAATATATAAAATACCATATACTAATAAACAAGGTAATGAAATGTGTTATATAGGAAAAACAAAAAGGAAAATAAAGACGCGTATTAAAGAACACAGCCATGATATAACCACAGGAAAAATAACAAAATAACAACCGCTTTAACTCAGGTGAACAAAAATGAAGAAATAGATACAAAGATTTGAAAAGCTTTAGAAGGACGAATTAACTTTAAAAACATTAAATACCTTTAATAATCCTTCATTTTTAGCAGCTTTAATTATTATATATTTCGACTACATTCGTAGTCGTCCTCAGATGTTGTCTTTGCTGCACTATTGAAACATGTCTTCATCTTCTTCCACATCACTTTCCCTCTTGCTTACGTCATTTTTCCGTCGGTACGTTTTTATCCCCTGTTGCCAGTCCTCTGCTATGATGTTATGCTCTCTCTCATTTACTGCTGTGTTAGAGGTTAATATCTCTAAAGCTTCGCGTTTCATGGCGTAGTTGTGTGAGTTGTAGGGAGCTATTTTAACGGTTTTTAGGGTATTAGTTATTATGGGGTTAGTTTTATGTGTGCGTGATAAGGCGGTGGAGCTTCTATTGTATTTTAGATCGTTAATATGTTCCGTTTCTCTGTCCTTGATTTTTCTCTTCGTCATTCCGATGTAGGTTGCAGGTTTATTGTTATTTTCTAGATCGAAAGTGATTTTGTATATTCCCGATGTTTCTTTAGGGTCAATGAGGTCTTTTTCATTTCGGATGATATTAAATTTACCCTTCCTAGGAGCCAGAAGGACTTGTTTTAGTTTTTTGATCAATAACCACTAAAAAGTAATGATATCAATACAAAAAACCCTTAACGGCTTAAAAGTTTGTGACGCCGCTACTTTGTGGCTATAAGAATTTGAAATATGAGTCTTAAAAGTAATGATATTAAATTTTAAATGACGCTTTGCAATTAGTTAAAATATACATAGATTTTCTTATTTGATCATTCACTTTTATCCTTTATTTATATTTATAATGCAAACGTAATATTTTTAACTTCAAGATCAGACAGATATATAAAATACACTCACTGATGCTTTTTCATTCGCATTTCAAATTCAAAATAACGGTTTTAAAAGGAATGATATAAAAATTCCAGTGGCGCCTCGGTGTTATTTTAAAAAATTTGTTTTTAGATTCCATTAAAATTACTTTTGTTTTGTCTAATAAAGTATATTTACACATTTAAACAGTGCTTTTAATTTTCAAATATACTGTCAAATAATTATACTTTCACTGAGTTAGCATTATAAAGTAAAAATATTTATTTCAATAAATTGATTTATCTTTTGCGTCACGCTATCCAAAACTGCAAGTAAAATTTGTGTAAATGTTTTCTTTGCGTCACACTACCTCTTTGAGCAAATTTTCACTTAGTTGGATACTATGATACTATGTTTTGGATAGCGTGATGCAAAAGATAAATCAATTTATTGAAATAAATAATTTTACTTTATAATGCAAACTCGGTGAAAGTATAATTATTTGACAGTATATTTGAAAATTAAGGGTTTTTTGTACTGATAATATATACATTCAATTTTAAAATATAAATCCTTTGCTTCTAACTTAAAAGCTTTCTTCATTTTCATATGGTATTGATTACAGTGAACTCTCGTTAAGATGGCCCCGTTTAAGATGGATTTCTCAATATTACATACAAAAACAGAATCGCCAGCTGAGGACTATAGGAATTGCATGTAATAAACATCGCTTTATATGTACAATTCATTCGTTAAGATGGACATTTTTTTCCCTCAAAGCTTACTTTCTTCGATAAAGAGTCAATTCCCAAAATCTTTTCAAATTCAATATATATAGTATATATATATATATATATTTTTTCTTTTTAACATGAAAAGGTTCAATAATAAAAGGGTTAATCTCTTTCACTCTGTGCTATTACACTGTGGGAGGTAAATAGTATTGATTGACAGTGACAGTTGAGGTCAACAATTTGCACCTGTCTCCACTTCTATTGTGGAGACATAGCAAAGGACTTTGTTATCAAGTTGTACTATATGAAGAAGAGAAGTTTTGAAAGTAAGTATCGGTTTTCATGCTTTTATATTTTTAGTGAATAAAAGGGTTTGAGGAAACAAATTTCCATTCGTGTTATACTGTGTATGCATACATAATAGTGATTTTAGAGTTCATATAGATCTTCAGTTTATGAACTCCTGTTATAATGGACTCTCGTTAATATGGACAAAAACTGCTGGCCCTTGATTGTCCGTTTTAATGAGAGTTCACTGTATTATGTTATTTTTAAATGAAATAAATAAATAAAAGACCATCTTGGAAGTTTGCAAAAGCCACGGTAACTAACATTTAACTTTCAACACTGCTGTGAAAAGTATTCTGTAAAGAGCCGATGTGAAAGTGCAATTAATTCACCAAATTTTATTATTATTATTATTATTTTTCCTAGGTTTAAGATAAAATGTTAAATTTCCAGATTCCTCAGAATATATTTTTTTTTAACTTAATTTTTCTGTTTATACCATAATACAAATGAATAATAAAATTCCAACTTAATAAATAAATAAGCCATGGAATTAATTCTTATATTATTAAAGAAAAAGAGAGAAGAAAATGAAATGCTTTAAATACAGAAAAATATTGTAGTAGTAGTAATAAAAATACTTACAGGATGTATTACAGAACTTACACCAGCAGCAAAAAATGGAAGCTTGTCAGAATTTGAAAAATTCTTTCCCCTAAAAATTATTTAAAGATTCTCTTACACATAAAATATGTATTGTTTCAAAATTATTAAAACTAAAATACTGAATTTAAATGACTAACATTAGATTTCAATTTAAATTATTTGAAGTTAAATGGGTTACTTTAAAACAATAACCACTTTAAAAGTAAGAAAGAAAATTAGATAAATATACATTATAAAAAAAAATAGTAAGAAAGAAAGAAAGAAATGTCAAAATACATCCTGTTTATAGTGATCTGGGCATAATTCCAGAATAAAAAGTCATGATTACATTGGAAAAAGCCACAATAAAATGGTGACTGATAACAAAATTTAAGAGTATATATTATTTTTATGCTTCTTCAGTTTTATGCCACAAGAATGTATTTTTGACAAAAACTACTGCAAAAACATCAAATACTTTTTTCTACTACCAAATTGAAATAGAAAATTTTCATGCAAAACTTTAAAGAGCATATGAATATAGGATCACTTTATAAAACTGATAAGTTTAAAAATGCTGATTTCTACCATTTTAAAAGGGGAATCATACTCATAATTTTCAGCTTTCCTAAGCATTTTCTCCCTACCATAAAAGGTAAAATGACCTTCAAAATGGAAAAATAAAAGACAGTTTTATTTGTAGCTGTATTTTGCACACTTTACAGGAAGCCATGAAAATTTTTTTTGCTTTGTTTATATTAGTTCCTGGTAGTCTCACCAAAATCTTAGTTTTGGATCAATAAAGGAAAAATTCAAAAATCTTATCTATAAGCATTGGAAAATTTTAAAAACAAAAGATAAAGCACTTAATGATACTTGATACATTTAGAGTTTGAAAATTGAATGTTTACTTAGAGCGAAAAACATTCAGTGACAGGAATCAAACCTGGAAGCTTAAGAAGCAGATGCTCTGCCTGTAAACTATCCTGGATAATTCTTAGCCGATATATTTCACTCAAAGTCGATTTCATCTATGCTTATTATTGATTTATGTTTGTAAAGAAGTTTCACGAAATCAGATTAAGCCCAATTTATTCACAAGTTTTAATCATATACCAGCAGCAGTATTACTTTAAAATAACTTTCTGAAATTAGTTATTTTTAAAAATATATTTCACTTATATTTGAACTCTTAATATACTTGTTTTCCAAAAGTCTAAACAGAGTTCCTATTATACAATGGATTCATCAAATTTTGCATCTAAACCAAATTTTGCAAATACACAGTTGACCTGTATTTTTCTTCATCTTTCTAATGCATAGGGAAACTTGTCCTATCATATTGCAGAAGCTGTGTCTGTCCGTTCTTTCAGAGTTGCAGGACAAGCTTCCTTTTTGACCTCATGAAAAAATACATATATTTTTAAAGCATGTTATATTTAATATTTTTCAAAAGTTTTCAAGAAGATGTTCCTGACTAAAGATAGTGAGTAACAGGCAAGTACTGGTTTTCTAGATTTGGAAATTTGTTCTAAATCATCTTTAATGTTTCATAATTTTGAAAAAAAAAAAAAATTACATTGAAAAAACAAATATTACAAGAGAAACAAATTTCATGAAATATATCATCATCTCTTCCTCCATCTCGTAAGTGAAATCGTTTAGAAACCAAAATAAAAATATATTGACACCTTTGATTTTCTCCATTGTCACCATTATCTTGTCATTACAAGATAAAAAGAACTTTTTATATACCACGTTTTTAAATTTTCTGTTGAATCATATAAACTTGACAATTATATGTATTAATAAATACTTTTTTAAAAAATTTTTGATGAATTATCTCATCAACTTGAAAGAAAATGATCAAATGTGTAATAAAGAGAGCAATTATAAGAAATTTTCAAATATTTATTAATTGCATAAAAGTATTAAAAGAATGCATTGCCATTGTGTTCTGAGCTATTCTAAAAGTTTCAAATGTCTAGCTAGTCAGGAAGTTATAGCTATAAGAACTATATTAGCACTTTATCAATGTGTAGAAAATTTTTAAAGTGATAATTTTTTGTGAGATGCATAACTTAATCTTGTATAATTTTTTATTGTTCACATTTAAGTAAATGCATTTATTTTCCTGTCGAAAAAAAATTAACTAGTAAATTTTTTTGGCAACAATTAAATTATAAATAGAACTTAAACAGCTAATTTTAAAGCTATTATGAGGTAATTATTTTCACATTTTATTAATTAATTAAAAGAAAACATTTATTAATTGAAAAAAAAAAAAAAGAATGCATTGTCATTGTGTTCTGAGCTATTCTAAAAGTTTTAAATGTCCATCTAGTTGGGAAGTTAGTTAAAAATTTATTGCAAGATTTGTACTGGACAAACAAACAAACAAGAAAGCGAGTTAATAAAAACATGGTAAAATATTGGGTGGGGAGATCAAAATGAATACAACCTGCTTAGAAAAATTATGCCTAGTCACTGTGAAACCCTTAAATTTGAAACGTTATGTGAATAATGTTTCAGTTCTGCATTCAAGGTGGTTCATCAATGCCAACTGTTATCTTCTAGACTGTTAAATTATGTATTAAAATTTTACATATTGTTACATAATCTGTTAAGAATGTTTATATAAAACATTTTTTCTCAGCTTGATAACATGAAAATTTCTGACATGTTTCTGAAGTTAGTTTTTGAAAGTGAATGAAATTAGGAGACAAAATTATTAAAGTAAAAATATACCAAATGGATTTTGTCATTCCTTTCTAAATATAGTAACATATGAGTTTAATTTAATTTGGCATCTTATAAAAGGATTACTTTTGAAAAGTCAATTTTAAATACTAATTTACAAAAAATAAGTTAATAAATAAATAAAACCTATGTTATATGAAAAAAATAGTTTGTTTTTCTAATATGAATGAAATAACCTGCATTTTTTTTTTTTTTTTCTCTCTCGAGATTATTTCCTATGAATAATAATAACTATGTTAAATCTAAAAATAGTTAGTTTGTATTTGAAAAAAGCCTTAATGAACCATATGCATTATTATTTAGAATAAAACAATGTAGAATTTATATTTTTTACTCATTATAAACTCCAGAAGCAATGATTTATTTACAATATTTTTTCCTTTAAATGTTCTTACTATCACAAACACAAAATTTCTTCCTCAAATTACAGTACAATATATTTAAAATGCAACTTAACTGTAATACCTAGCTCTCATTTGCTGAACAGCCCCTGGAGGTAAAAAACCATGAACAACAGATATATTTACACCAGCTTTCTCAAAAACTTCACCATCTTCCATAATACATGTTATTCCTCCACCTCCCTATAACAGAAAAATATAATACACTTAATCTGTGTATATATAATTCTAGAATGCAACATCTGTTTAATTGCTTGTTTATAATTTAGTTTCTACTGAAATGAAACTTCAACATTTCACTAGAGAAATTTTAGTCATCAAGAGATATATTTACATATAACATTATTTGCAAGAAACATCGTAAAATATCACATAACTGTCATAGCAACCAACAACAATTCTGTAAATCATAATGATAGCGGTCACAACCAGTCCCAGATACTGAAGTTAAAAATTGACATCATCTCGCTTCTGATTTTATTTTTTCTTCATAAGGGGAGGGGAGGGGGGCATGCAACATTTTAAAAACTACAGTAGTATTACAGGGTTCACACTGAAATATGGAAAAAAAATTCCCTCAGTTCCTAGACAAATTTCAAGAAAATATTAGCAACATATTACAAGCTACTCCTTTAAAGAGGAGAAAATATATCTACTTCCACTGTATGATGTCATGTTACAGCTGATCATGATAGAAATTCAGGTAGAAATCACTGTTAACTCGTGTATTTTCACAATACTTAACCATTTGAATTTTGATATGAAGCTAAACAAAAAAATATAACTTAAGAGAAAGAAAATATTTGCTTTTTCAGGTTTTATAATCGAATTTTCCCTGACTTTTAATGAAAATTTTCCCTGACTCTTTTTAACAAAATCCAAATTCCCTGAGTATTCTAGGTTTTCCCCAATGAGTATGAACCATAGAATAATAATAAAGGAAGAAGGAGCCGATATGTTTTGGTTTTGGTTTGTAAAATTCAGGAATGTCGGGTATAGGGTTGTAACAATGCTTTAATCTGATTGGTTGGTGACTTGTTGACAAGATTTTCGAATCGTCTCATCTCTCTGTCAATCAGTCAGCTAAGCAGCACCCACAACAAACAGTGATAAATGCATCGAGGATGAGAGCCCTACTTCAAGGTTTTGAGCAGCCAGAGCAGCTTTTGCTGGCAATTCACTAGAAGGGGTTTGTAAGCATTAAAGTATTTACGTGCTCCTTCTTCCTTTATTATTATTATATGGTTGAACCCTGTATTATGATTATCACAACAAAAGTGAAGATTAAGTAATTAAATTTAGAAAGATAAAAAAGTAAAAATTAATACCTGTCGCTTACAGAAATATTTTATAATTTATGAGTGGTGCATAATTTTACTCTTTCTTTTTCTTTAAAAAGAATTAATTCAAACACATTCACTGGTTGATTTTCTCTTTTATTACAATTTTATCCCGTAATGGCCAAAATCTATATATGATATATGATTTTAATTTTGTGTTAGACTACGACTCAACTAAAACATCATTATGTCCCATAAAAATTTAGTCAAAATTAAAAAATAGTTACACACCACAATCAGCTCATCCTATCTTAACAAATCATGATAAAGTTGTCATGAATAATTTTTGATTCTACAAAAATTTTATAATTGAAATGTTTCGTCCTATTTCAGCATTAAACATCACCTAGAATAAATGATGCTTTGACATATAAATGGTTTGTTTCAGCATGTTTATAGTTCATTTATGTACAAAACTGTGAAATTCCATATTTTTATATGAAGCAGTTTTTACTGCATAAACTAAAAAAAAAATGATATCAATAACTAATTATAAGATAAAAAAAACTTTTTATAAACCATGTTTTTAAATTTTCTGTTGAATCATAGCTGTAGAATTACATTAGCACTTTATCAATGCCAATAAAATTTGTAAAGTGATAATGACGTCAATTTTTGTGAGATGCATAATTTAACTTTTACAATTTTTTAATGCTCTTGTTTATTTAAATATATTTATTTTTATGTTAAAAGAAAATAAACTCGTAATTTTTTTTTTTTTTTTTTTTTGGCAACAATAAATTATAGCTAATATTTTAATGGCTATTTTTATAGCTATTAGGAGGTTATTATTTTCATATTTTACTTAATTAAAAGAAAACTAATCAAAAATTTTAAAATCGGGCTTCAAAGTATTGTGTTGTTACTGGGTTTTGAGCTATTCTGAAAGTTTCAAATGCAGCGATTGTAAGATTTGTACCGGACAAACAAACTAGCAAACAAGAATAGAAGTTAATAAAAACATGGTAATAATAATTATAATATTAAAAAAAAACTTTTTATATACCATGTTTTAAATTTTCTGATGAATCATAGAGCTCTTATCAATGTGCATAAAACTTTTAAAGTGATAATGATGTCAATTTTTGTGAGATGCTTAATTTAACTTTTTATAATTTTTTAACGTTCACGTTTAATTAAATGTATTTATTTTTATGTTGAAAGAAAGTGAACTCGTTTTTTTTTTTTTTTTTTTTTTGGCCCAAGTTTGGGCCGAAATTTATCTTAGAGCAACCCATAAACATTAATGATATCATAGCTAAAATTGAAACTGCCATTAATAAAGCCCCCACTGAAAATAAAAACACCATCCGTAATATCGCGCATAATGATCTTACCAAAAACATTAATAGCAAAAATTTAAATATCAATCACGCCGATCTTAAAGCCCTAAAACATCTTAAGAAAAATAACACCATAACTTGTATTTTAAGCGATAAAACACGAAAAATAGCCATCTTAAACCATACTGACTATGAAAATAAAATACATGAAACTACTGAGGAAATTGGTGCAACTAAAGTAAAAATTGACCCTAATAAAAGATTAACCGATAAAGTCCAACAACTAATTAAGAAAGGATGCTGGCCTAATAATCAACCCCCCAACATCAACAATTTTGCCCCTAATACCCCTCGCTTATTTGGCCGTAACAAAGATCATAAATCCCCCCAAAATTCAGACTAATAATTAATAAAAAAGAAGGACCTACCTATCCGTTAGAAAAATACATGTCTGAAATCTATCGCGAACTTTTACCACCGTCAACTACCAATTTAAATTCCACAGAAGACTTCATAAAACAATTAAGAGAATTAGAAATAGATAAAAATGACCATTTAGTTAGCTTTGATGTTATTAACTTGTACCTCTTCATTGAAATATCCGAAATAATTAATACTGCTATTAAAGAAAAATTTGCCAACACCCTTATAGCTACCAGCAATTTAATCTTACACAAAAGTTACTTTAAGTTTAAAAATGTTATATATAAACAAAATATGGGTGTCTCCATGGGCTCCCCCATATCGGGGATCATAGCCAAGTTTAAATTAAGACTAATGGAAAATAAAATTATTGATTTAATGAAAAATAAAATTAAATTCTGGGTCCGATATGTGGATGACATTTTCGCCGTAATCAAAGAAAATCATGACACCAAAGAAGTTATCAACCAACTCAATCAGCTAGATGATAATATAAAATTCACCTCCGAAGAAGAAAACAATAATGAAATCAACTATCTCGACGTTAAAATTAAAAGAGACAATAACCATTTTAAAACTACCGTATATCGAAAACCCACCGCCAGTAATGAAATTATTAACAATAGAAGTAGAACACCATATCGCTATAAAATCAATGCAATACATAGTTATATCAACCGTGCTATCTTAATATGTTCTGAAAAGTCTGATTTAAACAAAGAATTAAATTTCATAAGTAAATTAACCATGGATGCAGGATACCGCAAAAAGTTTGTAGATCAACTTTATAAAAAACAAATTAAACAGTTAAATAAATTTTAGTAAACTTACTATTAGGACGTTAATATACTTATTCAAACTTATTAATACCTTATAAACTTGTCCTATTTATTTTTCACAATGCATTTCGGGTGCACTTCGCGCCCATCTTCAGGTGATTTGTGACTTCTCATCGTCGCTTGTGTTTTCATCGGCTCTACTCCGGCTTCCTCTCTTCACTTCATTTCGTCTTTATTAATACCGTATAAACTTGTCCTATTTATTTTTCACAATGCATTTCGGGTGCACTTCGCGCCCATCTTCAGGTGATTTGTGACTTCTCATCGTCGCTTGTGTTTTCATCGGCTCTACTCCGGCTTCCTCTCTTCACTTCATTTCGTCTTCCGGAGTAGAGCCGATGAAAACACAAGCGACGATGAGAAGTCACAAATCACCTGAAGATGGGCGCGAAGTGCACCCGAAATGCATTGTGAAAAATAAATAGAACAAGTTTATAAGGTATTAATAAGTTTGAATAAGTACAGTTAAATAAAATTCCTAGCGGACAACCCCCCCCCCTCCCAAAAAAAATATACTTTTTCTATACCCTATAACCAAGGTACTTCAAATAAAATAAGAAACGCTGCTAGTAAACTCAATCTAAATATTCCAATCAAACCCAATCCCAATATTTTTCAATTAATAAGAAGTGATAAGGACCAGATTTCCCCCATCGAAACTGCAGGAATATATAAAATCCCACACAAAAATCATAAAAATGAAGAATACCACTACATAGCAGTTATGAAAAGAAAAATCAAAACAAGAATTAAAGAACACCAAAATGACATCAAATTCAATCGAAATACCACCGCATTACGTAGATGTTATCTTGAAAACAATATAGATATAGATTTCAATAAAGTTACAAAAATCGCAAACTACAATAACCAAAACTATGCATTTTTTAGGGAAAGCATTGAAATCGCGCATAATAATTATGTCATTAACGACCACGAATCAGCAGAGTTTGACAAAGTGTGGCGTCACCTGTTTGAAAATAAAAACGAAGATCAAGACTTCAGCGGCCGCTATCCACGACAAGCAGTAGGCACCATTGACGCAGGGGATCCCCTTGCGAAAAAGCTTTCTGCCATGAACGAAGATAAATAAAGGTATTGAATTTATATTAAATATGAAAAGTTTATTTTTCATCACTATATTTTTCTTTTAACCTTTTCAACAAACTTTATTTTTCATCACTATGTTTAAATTTTAAACTTTTCAACAACACAAACTTAAAAATTTGCACATAGATATTTTTAATTAAAAAAAAAAAAAAAAAAAAAAAAAAAAAATTATTAAAAAATTATTACATTAATAAATTTTAACATTTTTAATAAATTAAAAAAACCTGATAAATGTGGACTTGGTTGGTTCATTCTTATTAGAAAAAGATTTATTTTTCTCTATACCAATATTTATTTCACTACTAAAACTAGAAAATATTTAAATTCATAATTTACTAACTCTATAGAATTTTCTCTTCCAGCCTTTTAAATAGGCTAATGCCAACATAAAAAAAGGAAAATTTTGCTTACATTATTTGTGAACAGAATTTAATTTAGTGCAACAGAACTTATTTTAATCTATTCTTCATTATAAAGGCATGGCTGTAACTGTATTTCATTCCCTAGCATCGGTTACTATATTCATTTCTAAAAATTACTTTGGTATAGCTTTAGATTAGGAGCCCCTTGGCTTAAATTTTTATTGTCATTTTGGTGATGAATTAAAATGGCTATTGCAATTGCGTAAGTAAAGACCTTGGCAAAAAACGTTCAAGCTAATTCAGTGCTGAATTTCTGTTTTCGCAAAGGGGGTTCTATACTGAATCTGTTCCATTTCTTCAGCACAATTTTTCTCAATTTTATTTAAATATTTAAAAACAAAATTGTTTGCACTTTTTTTTGTTTTTCAACATTTATTTATTTAGTTTTAGCATCAATTTTTTATTTTTATTTTAAATAATTTTAAAGTTTGGGTTTTTACATATATATATTTTTTTAATTAAATATCTGATTGAAGTAAAAAATACACCATTAGCTAGATTTTGTCCGTATTAATAAGTGTACCAATTTTTCATAAAATCTAATATTCCAGACAGATACAATAACAAACTTTCAGCTTTATATCTTTTAAATGAAAGCAAAAATGTTTGCATGTTCATTTAAGGTGCAATACAATAAATGGCGACAACTCAAGACCGCTGTCTGAAAGAAATAGTATGAACTGTCGTACTAAAAATATTTATTTCAACTTTTTTTTTTTTTTCCCCCAAAATTAACAAAATAATAATAAAAGCGTAGCATGTATTAAAAATTACATTTCATCATAAAATGAATAATTTAAAAAAATAAAATAATAAAAATAAAAATAAGATACTATATAAATTGTTGGATAGCTTCATAACACGCAAGTAATAGAAAAACACAAAGTTTATTGCATTTTATTTCAAAATAAATTATTTAATTTATAAAACTATACCTCAGGTCTTTGCCATTTATCAACTCGAAATTTTCTTTCTTCAAAATTTTCAAGTGCCTTGCAAAAATCTGCCTATATTTCAAAATAATTGCAATTTAATATGCATTAAAAAATCCTGCATTTTAAAATACTTGCAATTAAATTGTTGTATTATTGGACAATAAAATTGTTTAGTATTAATTTATAAGTACTTACTTGCACTTTCATTATCATCAATTCCATTCTTGCTTTCATATCCTTAGAATTCTAATTAAAATACATATAGTTAATATACACAGTTTAAGTAATATACAAAAAACTAAGTTTCTAAATACTTTCTTAGCTATGAGTTGAATTTAATTTTTATATATGATTTGTCACCCCATTAAAAAATATAGTTTTTTCCAATAATACAATTTTGCTAAACAATATTACTAAATGTGTAATTAATATATATATATATATATATATATATATATATATATATATATATATTAATAAATATTAAAATATAAATATAAAGGTAAATGGTTATTAGTATAATTAATGTAACTAACAAATAGTTTAATAAACTTTCAAGAAATGTGTTATTAAAATTGAACATCTGTCAACTTTATTCAATATAATTTATAATAATGATATATGAAGTAAAAAAAAAAAAAAAAAAAAAACTTTAAAATTAAGATTCATAATAATAATGCACAAATTTCATTTATTAACATTACCTTTTCAATATCTTTTATATTCGTAATAGGTTCAGCCATGAACTTTTTTTCATCTATTGAAGATGATGCTAAATATACCTGAAAGGAAAGAGGGTGCTGTAAGAAATAAATTTTATATCAAGTAATAAAAAATTATTTTAAAACAAATTTTGTCTCAAACAATATAAACTGAAATTCAAAAACTTTTTTTTATTTATTATTATTAAAGAAAATAGTAAGACTTATATTTGTTTCTTGCAAAAACTATAAAGATTTAGTTAAAATTATATTAAATGTTATGCTATATACTACAATAACAATACATAAAACAACTTTAAAATTCTAAAATATCTTCTAAATATTTTGCACACTTTCTACAATGATTAGCACTTTAAAATTTTATATGCTAGTAAATAACATTCAATTGTTAAAAAATTTTAAGGCATAGTATAAAATAAAATAGATTTAAAATAATTTTTTTAAAGACAAAAATGAAATATTCCTTCTTCTCACCCCCACTCTCAAATGCTCTTTATGTCTGCTCAAGAATCATATAAAAAACAACAGTTAAACTCTAACAGTTACGGTTACAGTGACAAAATTTCAAATGACAACACCTACTTTTTTTTATTGGAATGGGATTGTCATACCAAATAACCATAAATAGTGTTGGAACAGTAGCTATTTTACGAAAACCGCCAGCGCTAAGCAGACTAAGAAGAAAAGTGAAAACAACTGTGATGTGCCTACCAGAGCACGACTTTCATTTTTTTAATGACGTAACATTTTGCACTGAGTCTTGGGCTCTGTCTAAAGTCTACTGATTCTGCTTTGAAACAAGAAGAAGAGACATGGTATTATTAATTTCATGTAAAGCTATTGAATAGGGGCTCTAATTTCATGGTTAGTCATAAGACACTGTCATGGCTGACATCATCGCACTAGTTGAAAATCATGAGCTTCACCGTTGCTCATGGTGTCTGCGATACACATCCAAAGACGCAATGTCTCTGCAGCATTTTTCCCACTAAAGTAATAAATCTTTACAATCTCCCCATGTTGTTTTCCTGTAAGTGACATATTGTTCACAGAGCGAGAAAGCAAGATACACATCATACATTTCACAATGCCTTATTTTTCAACTAGGGCTATGACGTCAATCATGAAGATGTCTTACAACTAACCATGAAATTAGAGCCCTTATTCAGTAGCCTTACATGAAATTAAGAATACCACGATCTCTTCCTCTTATTTTAAACCACAATCAGTAGACTTTAGTCAGAGCCAAAGACTCAGTGCAAAATGTGACGTCATTAAAAAAATGAAAGTCCTGCTCTGGTAGGCACATCACAGTTGTTTTCTCTTTTCTTCTTAGTCTGCCTAGTGCTGGCGATTTTCGTGCTACAAATACCGTTCCAATGCTATTTATGGTTTTTTGCTATGGAGATCCCATTCCAATGAAAAAGTAGGTGTTGCCTTTTTCTAACTTTGTCACTGTAACCGTAACTGTTAGAGTTTAACTGTTGTTTTTTATATAATTCTTAAGCGCATACCTCAAAATACCTTCCATCAAACTTTTATTCAGTTTCTATAAATGGTATGATAGCTATGGTCTCATATATTGGGATAATTTTTTTTATAATCACCCTGTATATATATCAAAATTTCAGTATCCCTAATGAAACTGCCCTTTCCAAAACTTCTTAATTACACTGTATTTGCAAAGTACAAATTGGAGAATTTACAAATTGAAAAGTACAGCAATAGTAGTGCATTATACCTTTTGAAAATGCAAATATTTCTTCCAGAATCTACAACAAACAAATAAAATCATAATCTAAATTTGTGTAAAGCGTCTTTAAAAAAAGCATCAGAAAAAATGGAAAACTACAAATTTAAACAAAGTTATAGTCACATACAGCGTACTTCCTGTTCAATATTATGTTTAACATGTGTATTTGTTTACAGGGCCCCATAAAAGAAATCTTTAATATTATGGTCTGTGGTTAAATATTAATGCAATGATTCTTTTCATTTATTATTATTACTTTAAAAATATAGTCTTATAATACATTGAATGGCATTTATGATACTGAAGTTTTAGTATGATGTTAAAGTAACCAATGGCATGAATGCAATTGAAAATTTTGTGTTGCATTGTAGGATTTAAAATCAATTATCAACTTTTGTAACCTAGGTCTAGGTGGGATGTCTTCTGGGGGGAGGGGGTATTTCTAAGGAGTTCTGCTCTGCATTGATGCATTTTTTAAAGAAAAACATAAAAATCTTGAAATTTCTAAGTTAATGACACCACCTGGCCAATAATGTCGATATATATAATGACATCTGGCTTTGAACCGAGCACCTCCTGTCCACCAAACAATGAGAGTAGCACTTCTTAGCCACTGGTGAGGCTGCAATTGGACATGGATGCATAGTATTTAAAATTATTTAACAGAATTTTGCAGAACATATAATTCACCTTTGAGAATGATAATTGTTTGAAATACTTTTCAGTAGCTTTGTATGATCTCAAACTAAAAGGAATTTAGTTTGAGAACTCAGGTTGGAATATAAAATCAGAATGACAAGTTTAAAATATATCACACATGAAAACACATTCCCAATTCTGATTGGTCACATACAAAGTTTCTTGTGCAATATCTGTTAAATACAGAAATGCCACAGAAACATTGTTCAATGGCAATATTGTAAAGAATGAAGCAATCTCAGCACAAATATATATACTATATTACTTCTATAACCTAACAAAATTTTGAATTTTTCAAAAATGGTTTCTTAAAGCATATGTTGTCCTGTAATTAAACTGAATACCATATTTCAAGTTTGCTGCTTAAACAGTTAGAATAAAAAAGTTTTACTTTCAATTTTTAAATTTGAAAAAGGAAAAAATGTGCATAGCTATCAAAATATGTAAGAAGTACTAAATACTGATTTTTAAGCTTTTAATAGAAGTAGAACTACAGAAATAATGATAAAATGCAAATTTTAAGAAAGGTTTTTGCTCGCCCTGTACTGTAGAATGTGCATTACAAGTCTGAGACACCCACAGTAAAGTCTGCTTGATGGTTTTGAAAAAAATGTGATAGAAATAAAATGAGTTACTATATAAAAGTTATTGCTGTAAATTACTCACCTCATTACATTTAGCATAATGATAAGTCATAGCTGATCCAGCTAAAACTGCAGCTACTACTCTGAAAAAAAAATAACAAATAAATAAATAAATGAACACCACTAAGTGCACAAAATTCATGCTAATTTTATTTCCAAGTCATATTAGAAAGACAAAAATATTGTAAAAAATATAAAATAATCAAACCAACTATCATTGAATAAAGAAAGCACTAGTTATCATTCCTAAGGTATGTTATTTATTTTTCTTATGTTTTGTTTACAACAACGATATTAAAATATACCTCTAATAGACCACAATATACTTAAATACTTAATGGATCCCTATATACAAAACAGTAGTGATATATACACTATTTTCAATTAGAAACATGCTATATTGAACTTGAAAGACATATATCAATTTCAAGAAATTTTTAGAATAATTATGGAAATGAGAAACTTTCGTGGAAAGTGTTAAAAATGCATAATACAACAACTAAAAATGAAGCTCCAGCAATTTACAGTAATTAATCAAAATTTCATTATATTTTACACAGTATAAAGATATTGAAATGTACACGAAAGAAAAAAATCCCTCTTAGACAATGTATCCAAATTATTTTGGAGGGTCTGTACAGACAACAGTTTTGCTATATTTACAACTTTCAAAAGGCATTACAGTGAAGCTGAAAAAAGTAACATACATCAGTTTACAGGAATTCAAAAATTATTTATGTAAATGAGAGCTTAGACAGACAGACAAACCAAGTCATAAACAGGTGTTAATTTTATTAGAAAGCAAAAATCGTATAATAAAACAAAATCCCTTTTGAACAATTTTCACAAATACCCCCTAATATATTTCAATAATTTTGTGTGGCTCAATAAACCATTCATTAATGCTAATCATAGTTGATTTCCTTATCTTATGTGCAGAGTAAAATAAATTTGCTGAAAAGAAATACCTCTTATTGGCCATAAAATATTCGAAGTTTTTGGCGAGTCCCTATACATAAATAAATACAGTCCGTTAAGAAATTATAAGATCACTTTAGTTTTGTAAATTATAAGAAAAATAAAGATTCTAATCATAATTTAAATACATAAAATAACATATTGCTCTATATTTTTTTTATAATTTGTTTGCAATAACTTGGAATAATGCAATAAATGTTTAATTAAAATACATATTAGAAATAAGTGAAAAATTACCTGTTAAGAAAATATAAGACCACTTGTCCAAAAACAAAATTGTATATAAAATTAATATGATATTGGTCCTCCATTTTTCCTGATGACTTCAAACACTCTGTTTTTCATTGAAGTAACCAGGTGATTAAGTTCAGTTATAGAAATATTGTACCATTCTTTTACAATATGGCTACTTCCAGTTCATTGGCAGATGAAAATTGTTTATTATTAGCATAAACTTTCCGAGATAATATACCCGATAGGTTTTCCATGGGATTCAAGTTTGGACTTCGACTTGGCCATGGCAAAACATTATTTTTTTCTTTTTTAAACAACTCCTGTGTGGATTTAGATGTATGACAAGCAGCATTCAAACATCCAGTTAGCACCACTTAATAAAGGTCTAAACGGTATCATATGGTCATATAGCATAGACTGATATTGTGTAGAGTTCATATGACCCGAAATCTGCTGTAAATCACACAACCCCTCATAACTGAAAGCTCCCCAAATCATTACTGATCCTGTACCGATTTGTAGACTGAACCATTCTTTTGGTTCCTTCCTCAAGTCATGCCAATAGTGCTCGTGACCATCGGGACCATCAAGGTTAAATTTCTTTTCATCGGAAAATATAATATGTTTCCACTCATCATTCCATGCCATGACAATTTTGGCCCATTTTAATCTTCCTTCTCGATAGCATTTCAATAACTTCGTTTTTTTCTTCAATTTCATAAATTTCATATTAATATTTAATTTAAGACTCTTCCAGACTGTTACATGAGAAGTTTTCTTGCTGATACGTTTCAAAATTTCACGAGTTGAAAGACCTTTTTTAGTTGATAGTCGAAGAATTTGTCTATTACACGTGCTGTCAAAATATTTTTTCTACCAGATCATTTTATTTTGTTTGAATAATCTTTTTTAATTATTGCATTGTGAATGGCAGTTTTAGAACGGTTCATTAACCTCGCAATATCTCTTTCAGATTTACTAGAACCTTTATAAAATAAAATTTTTCTCACTTCGCACTCCGATAATTCTTTATTTCGAGGCATCGTCAAATTAATCGTAGATAACACATTCAAAACCTAAGCCTTTGCTTCTTAGGTAATGCTTTTACGAAATACTGACGCATGAGCTTTATATTGAGCTTGACGTCATGTATAATATTTTAATTTTCTCATGTGGTCTTATAATTTCTTAACAGTCACACTCTTTAATTTTTAGAAAAATGAACAAGTTTTAATGAAATTTAATTTAATTTTAAAAGTTGGAATTAGTATAAAATGCGTTTTCTTATCAATTTTAAATATCAACTAAAAATTTTCATATTATGCTGTCTTCTTCAGAAATGCACCAATACGCTTGTGGTCTTATAATTTCTTAACGCACTGTATTTCTATTTATACTATTTTTAATAGGGAACATATAAAGCTAGATCAAAATAACATATATCAATTTCAAGGTATTCTAAACCAGTGGTCCACTGACCACTAGTGATCCACGACAAAATTTCGGTGGTCCGCAGAAAAAATTTGACAATATTCACATTTTTTAATGTTTTATTAATAATTATACTGACCTTAATTTTAATTTCAGGATTTTCTAAATCACTTATATTCATAGCATTTAGACTTAAGATTTTTCTGGATGAGAGAGAGAATAATCATTTATCACAAAATATTAATCGTAACTATATAGTTATTGCTTTAAATTTCTGATATTTAGCTAGAAATTGTTCTAAATTTATCAGAATATTCGAATTTCTTAACAGGTGTTTAGCGTACATGTAAAATAAATTTTTCCATTTGTTTTTAATAATCTAACAATATAATACATTTATTGCTGTTCGTTTTCCGTTTCGAGTCATAAACAAACAACGACGATTCTGTCATCAGAGTAGAATTGTCCTTGTTTGATTAAGACAAGAATCTGAGAACGAAAAGTACTAGACAAAGTAAATACATTTTTATATATGGAAATAGCAATTTATCACTGTAATTAAATCTTGTGTCTGAGGTTCTTATAATATGAAAGCAATAGAAAGGTGTTCATGTTATTCCTGTATAATTCATATTAAATAGGTTTTATTTCATATTTATATTATAAAATGGACATTTTCTAATTATTAATTTAAAAATAATTTTACAATTTTTAATCAGTAATATTAGTGGTACATGGGATTTTAAATTGTTAATTTGATGGCCTGTGAAGTCAAAAAGGTTGGCGACTGCTGTTCTAAACATATTTACAAAAATTAAAAGTGCAGATGGACTGGCAGAAAAACTAATGTCATAACACTTTTCAACTTTATTAAAAGGAAATAAAGAGATTAAACACTCAATAAGTGAATCAAACAGGAAACGACTACAACATATAGAATACAAAAAAATTAAAAGTGAGAATGTAGACAGTTGTTTTGATAGCTGATGTAGTACTCATTACTACAAAAACAGCTACCTGTATCCTCACCCTTTTTTTTTTTTTTTTTTTTTTTTCTCTTTTGACATTCTATATTTTCCTGTTTGTTTTACTTTCCAATTTTGTTGGGGAGTACTAATGAAAGATGGGTATATCAAGACTTAAAATGCGAAGATTATTTTAAATAATTTTTTCAGTTTTAAATAGCAGAGTTCCCCCTAGGTTTAAAAACAACAGGGTACCTAGGTAAAAATGAGGTAAGATGCCACTAAAAAAGACATATTTGTGGAGGTGAAAGGAAGCAACTTTTAAAAATAAGGGGCAAAGTCGTAATTTTTCGAAAAATTGGCATCAATATTGTGACATTTTTATGTTTATAAATGCAGTCTTCAAGCAATTATTGGTGCCACTGTAACTGGCACCTTTGTTTAAACATTTATGAATAAAATTTATATAAAAATACCTTACATACTTTATTACAGACTTTTCGCCACCTAGCTCATGACTTCATTAGTAGTTGTGTAGGTCTGGGAAAACTGGACTATTTTCTCTCTTCCATCTTCCCCCGTGAAAAAAACGTGGTAACATTGTTGCAGAACAACACTGAGTCTTTGCAGAAAGGTTTTTCTTTTAGGAACAAAAAATTATGAAAGAAAAAAAAAAAAAAATCAATGCAAAAGCTGGCGCTAAAACTGTTCTGCAGTATAAGTTTCATCTTCACAGAAGCTACTCGTTTCAGCAGAAAAGAGAAAGGTACCAAAATGTTACATTACAGCAATGTAACAACGGCAGAAAAATACCGAATGCTGTAATATTCCCTCTAGGCAAATGATCTGTGACCGCGCTTTGCCTTGCTCACTTTCGCCTGTTGTCTGATGTGATTTCTCTTCTGTTTCTGTTTCAAACTATTTGCGGTCTTTGAAGGTAGCTGCCTTTCCTTTTTTAAAGGAACTTCTAATATTCATTCCTATAATTCCCCTCCCCCCCCCCTTTTTCTTTCATATAATTAAACGGAAACTGCGGTCCGATTCTTATGAACTTTCGATTTTACCTTTCTTACAGTTGCTGTAAAAAACATATTCCTTGATTTTTCTTTCTTTATCTATGAAATTGCTTCAATGTCTCTTGAAAATAGAAAAAATATCAAATCAATTATTGTTATAATCTAACTGAAAACCACACGAATTATCGCACAATACACATAAATAAATAGGGGGGGGGGGGGAAATCTTGTGCAAGCATTGTGTAATCAAAATTTACTCAGATAGGATGTAAAGAAATACTATTTATTTATATTAACTGAAACTTTGTTTAATTAGAATCAAAAGCTGAGATGGATGCTGAAAAAAAGGGAAAGCTATGATTATGCATTGTTTTGATTTTTAAAAAAAAAAAATTTTAAAGGTTCAGTTTCTAGCTGAAGAATCTTTAAAAATAAAACTTAAAATAATTATCTTTTAAATTATTCGAAATAATATATTCAAAGCTACTGAACTTTAACGGTGATGGTAAGGTGTAGATGTAAAGGCCATTAACTGTGCGAAGGATTATAGGACTGGGAGTAGTGCCCTGTGTGAGAGACTTTCTAAGTTGCCTTAGTCCGTATTTACATGAGTTTCAGAGAAAATCATGGAAAAATCAGACTTAAATGAACAAAGTGTTCTCCGTGGAAAACTTACTAAGGTGTTTCAGTCCGCATTTATGTGTGTGGGCTAGGACCCCTTAGAAAGACTCCCACGGAGGGCACTCCCCCTCAGGCCTAGGATCATAGTGTAGTCAACCGGCCTTATTCCCAACAACCAACATAACAACCCGCATTCATGTGAATTCTGGAGAAAATCATGGAAAACTCCGAAATTTAACAATGAAGTATTTACCATTGAAGAAAGAAAAAGAATATTTTCTGTAACATTTGCTAAGATAATTGAAATTGTGATAACTCAGTTTTAATAGTGCAGGGGTAATTCTAAGAAAATTCCGTATCTGAAAACGAGTTCTTCACAGAAATCGACGACTTTAAAACAATTCTTCATGACAAAATTACATAGTTGGAAACAAGCCACAAAAATATGACATATTTCAGTTTCAAACACCAAAAAAGGGATATTGTTGAATAATTAGGATTAAATAAATGCATGTTTTCAGCAAAATAACATCTATTTTAGCAATTAGTTGCAATTATGCAAATTTTTATAATTAGCAATAATTCCATATTTTGATGACCACAAAATTATTGTGTATGTCGCAAATCATCTTTGAAAAAAGAAGAATTTCACCAATTAGCGTTGAAATAAAGCCTAATTCAGCAATTCATTCTGATTGAATATAAATTTTGTTAATTAGCAGAAAATTGATTGCATATTTCCCTTTTCACTATCAGCTACAAAAATATTGCAGTTTACAAAAATCAGCTTTTAAAAAATCGTGATCTTTATCAATTTGCAGCTAATTAATAGCATATTAAATGTAAATGTTTTACTATTAGTGGTGAAACAATCCCATATTTCCGAAATCTACTGCAAAATTATTCTTTATTTTGAGATTCAGCTTTAAAAAAAAAGTGCAAATTTCATTGTTTAGCGGCAAAATAATTAAGCATTTAGGATTCAGCTTTCCAAAAGAATGCAATTTTCATCAACTGGTAGTTAAATATTAGTGTTTCTGCAATTGTCGCATAGTAATCATGCAGAAAGCAGGTTTGTCGCAGAAAGCAGGAAAAATTATGCCACAGCACCATCTTCAATACATTGAGCCATCTGGTGTCGATTTCGATGGGATCGATTTCATTGCAGATATCTATGACTGTCAACACCTCCACTATTTCCCGCCGAAGTGCATACTAATTATTTACTGATAATTTTTTTGAACTATTAAAAATAATTTCTAAAGTTTCTGTTTGATTAATTTCAGTTAGGTCTGTTGTTATTCGTCTAAATGTTTATATATAATGAAGTATGTAAGGATTTTTAATTTAATAAAATTACTTCATACTTAGAATTCCAATTAAAACTTCCTAAATTATACTATAAAATATATATGCAAGAGAAAAAAGAACTGGCAGAAGACACCTGGAATTCACACCTGATGATGGTGCGGATCTCCACTGAAAAAGTTTTGCAAGAATTTCCAAGTAGGCCTTTTGAATTTACATTTATAGTAAAATTACTTCATTTATAAAAATTAATTCAATTTATGAATAATTTGTAGTTTCTTTGTTGGATGTTGTAGAAAACTGTTAGAGCATCTAATTTAAAACAATTAGACCACTATTTTTAAGCAAGGAGGATATGTTTGGGGACAAATAGAGTATATTTTGGGAGGCAAGAAGGGTATGTTTTGGAGGGCAAAGAGGATGCATTTTTGTTCTGTAAGGGCCATAGGATGCTGTTAAAAATAGTCACGTTAAAACATTTTTTTTCTAATAAAATAATGAATTTCAAAGAAAAGACAGGGCACAGTGCCCTTCTTAAAGGCTCTAGGGCAGTGATTCTCAACCGTTTTAGAGCTGTTGCCCCTTAAGAAGTGAAAAATATAACGCATGCAAATTTTTTTTTAATTTAGTTTGAATACTAAAGCATGCTCATATCACCCCCTACTGCCCAAAATATGCTTACCGCCCCCTACTGCCCAAAGCCCATTCACTGCCCTTTCAGCAGCCTCCAACGCCCCCCTTGAGAACCTACGCTCTAGGGAGAATCCTAAAATTGTTAGCATTTTGATATTGGATACCATTCTGAAATAAACTGACAGATGAATTTAGCACACAAACTCAGTCAAGATCCCTATTTGCATATTAGGTTTTAAACAAATCTGTTGCTTTTGAAAAACAAAAACTCACACATTTGTATATCAACATTTCACCAATAAGTAGTTTTGGGGCTTAAGACTCCTGATTGGTGATAATCTGATAATATACTGCAAATCATCTTATAAAATTTCTAGTAAAGGGAAGTTATCGCATTAAGATTCCAACTTTGCTAAAAAGAAAAAGAAGAAATAACCTAATACATACATACACATACGAGGGCTGTAAATTAAATAGTGGCAACTTAACCTTGAAACTCGCAGAAGGGCTGGCATGTGCAAATAGGATATGGGAGCGGTGAGGTGGCGCTGTTGTCGATGTGTAAAGTGCAAAAAACAGTCGATCTGCTAAGAAGGGTAGTTGTTGTGTGGCGTTAAAGTGAGGAGTTCCGTTTCCATCGCTCTAAAGCATGTTTTCAAAAGGTGATCAGCGGTCGTGGCTTAAAATCGAAGTTGCCCGTGGCAAAAATGCAACAGAATGCTATCGAGGTGTAATGTTTATTTAGATGGCCGTCGATTATTGAACTTGAAATTAGAAAAATAGCTTTATAATTCTTGCGATATGAAACGCAGTCATGATGATGAAGTGACGCTTTGATTTCTTGATTAAATTCGCCAGAGCTCTAGTCAACGCCAAATTCAAAAAGTAGAGAAAAAATGGTTGTAATTATGTGACGTATAAATACATACAATTTTTGAAAAGGTTACCACATGATTATAATTCAAACGGTCCTCACTAATAGCCAAAAAAATCGCCATAAGAACCAGGAACTTTTAAGCAAAATTAACACAGCATGTTATGAGATAAAGAATGCACACAAGGCGCCAAACTGCCTTTATTTTCTAAGATGAAAAGAAACCGAATTAGAAAAAGTCAAAACAAGCTATTGTGGATCTGCATTAACGTTAAAGAACGAATAATATATGATCAAAGGTTTCAATAGAGTTGCAATAAGCTAAAGATACATATGTGGGAAGAGGGAGAATGTAAAAATTTAAAGAACATACTGTATGTGAATTTAAGTTGCAATTTAGAGGTCATAAACATGTGTTCGTTAGTTTAATTCAATTTAATTTTTAATATGATAATATATATATTTTTTAGAATATATGATTATCGACATCACATATTTTCTCCCCTTTGACGAGAAAAAATTAATTTCAACCATGTTTTCTCTAAACAAGCAATGTATATAAGAATATATAAACAGTACAATAAAACAAAATATGTAGTCACATCTCACATAACGTAATAAAATAATGATATATGCAAATATGATATAAAATAACTTGAATAAAATTAAATATATATGTGTGTGTGGTCACCTATAGAATTACAAATACAATACAATATTTTATAAGCAAATATAGTGAAAGTAGTATGCATGCTATAACTGATAAAAGAGATAGATATATTTAAATGACATGTCAATAATTCAATTTTGTAAGACATTTGCTTACAAGGTGCACCAAATACAATTTAGCAAGTCATGACATTTTCATCAAGAGCACATAGGTTGCTAAATAATAAATGAAAATATAACATTTCAACTATATATATATTATTGCTCTTATAGATTTTTTATACTGCAGTTTTATACATCAAGTAATATAAATCAATACTTTTTCAAAATTGGATCCAAATAGCAACCATAATAATAAAATATACATTTGCAATAATTTCAAATTGCAATCAGTATTTCAAAATGTATATTTGAAATAGCTTCACACTATAAAGGAAAATACAAGTTGACATAAATAATACAAATATAGGAAGTACTTTGCTTCCCTGATGTTGTCACAAAATGTACATACACTATTGATATTACTTTAATGTGCTGAATGAATTTTAAAAAAATTCAGTGAAATATAGTAAAATTAATATGTATATTGTTGTCTGTAGACATATAAATAAAATCTTTTGTTTATTTATTTATTTATATTTATTTATTTATGTATTTGGTTTGGTCTATTTTTTTTTCTTTTAATTAAAATGTTTCATGTAAGCAGTGTGAATGTGTAAGTGTAAAATAAATAATAGTTTTTTTTTTTTTTTTTTTTTTTAATACATATCGTGTAGTTATAATTAGAGAAGCAGCAAAGATAATCATCTGTGCAAGAATCTTGAGTGAATATTTCTACAGTTTCATGCTAAGGCAAATCAATCAAGCAAATTTGATTGATCAAATATTTACCAAAAATGCTTAGGTAAACATTTTTTTTTTTCTTCTTTTTTTTTTAAGTGTAAAAGAATGTTAACATGAGAAATGTGTGTGAATGTGTGAAGAAGCACCTTAATGAAACTTATAAATGCCACAAGAGAATCATTGCACTGAGATATCTTTTAGCTAAACCCTAAATTAAAAATTATGAACAATTAAAATGTGCGATTTTGTAGCTTTTAATTTGCAGAAAATATAATCGTAATGTGTATTAAGTTATCATTAAAATTACACATGGTCATCCTTTAATTAAAAACAAAAAAGTATGTATAAAATATGCATGAGAAAATATGTAAGAGAATTTATTTTTATTTTTATTTTTTTTTTTATATTTTTTTTTTTTATTTTTTTATACAAACGTCTGAAAACAAATATTTTTTTACAGTTTCAAGACAAGGCAACTCAATCAAGTTATTTTATGATTGATTAAGGATTTCCCCACAAAAATTGAAAGATAAATCTATGAAAAATGTGAAATTGCGTGAATATAAAATGTTTGCAAAAATAAATGTGTAAATAGTGGAGAAGCCTTGCTTGCCACCTATAAATATTGAATTTCAAACGACTGCACAGAAAAGTATTTTCATTATTACCATTAATTATGATTATTATTATCATTGTAGACAAAAATATATGTGAATAATAAAGTAAATTGCACAGAAAAAAAATGTCTAAAAATGTGTAAAGACAGTTAAAAAGCAAAAATATCAGTGATTCATAAAATATATAAGCCTTTAGCAACCCTTTGCATTCAAAATTATTTCAAAAAAAAATTTTTTTTTTTTTTTTAATGTCTGTAATTATTATTGTTGTTCAAATTTACATTGTACAAATATGTGAAAAATGTCTGTATACAATTATGATGACTAGAATATGCACGTGATTGCAATGTTGTTATGCCAACTGCATCGTTGAACATGCAAAGAGTGGACCCGCTAGAGATGGCATACAATGTTGCTGCAAACATAACAAAGTTCCGTTAGCATCAGGAAAAGCATCAAAACATTTGCATATATATATATATATATATTTTTTTTTTTTAATCATTTATTTATTTTGTTTGTTCGTGAGTGTATGTGTGTAAAAGTGTGAGTACCCAGAACTAATTGGGTAAATTTTGAAATGTATAACAGTATAACCATTTTGTTTACATCTCAATAATGAACAGTCTCATTTACATGAAATAAGAAGGATGTGTAATAGAAATATGTGTGAGTGATAAATTTGAAATATAAGACATATGATTTTATTGATTTTAACCAAAAATTTGTAAATAGCATTTTTTTTTAATGGCATAATATTGAAAGTATTACAGACAACAACAAGATAAAATGTAAAATTATTTGATATATATGTTGGAACAGTATGTATATGTGTGTGTCATTAAATTAATTACGGATCTCAATTTGAAGAATTGGGTAATTGCCATAATTAAAATTTATGTAATATTTAGAAATCTCGAGCAAATAATATACGCCCTTATTTTATTTATTTTGTCCTTTTTTTTTTTTTTTTTTGTTTATTTTGTGTGTGTGTGTGTAGAAGCAGTGATGTAAATGATGTGTGAAAAAATAGTTAATTTGCATAAAATACATATGTAAATTATAAAATGTCTCTATATGATTTAGAGACAAATTAAACAAAAACAAAACACTATAAAATTATGAAAAATAGAGAAAATTGGGCATTTATGTACACATTGAAAGAAAATTTGAAGCTGAAATATAATGACAGTTAAATATGAAAAATAAATAATGTAAACAACAATTTAAAAATCTGTAAGAGGAGAATAAAATTAGAAAAAAAAATATGGACAAAAGTATACATTAATAAATAATTTTCTTTAATTGTTGCCTTTTATAATTATTTTTAATAAACAAATTTCAAGGCAAGCTATGTATGTTCACGTTGTCAAAAATGAAGTAAATATAGGCGTGTTGTAATTAAATTGTAAAGGCTAAAAATTAGATAAATAAATTGCCAACCATTCATGAAATAAATTTTCACGCACATTAAATAAGTCAGAAAAATTTGTGAACTCAGCAGAGGCTACTCCTGATTTATGAGTCGTGAATTCATTTACCAAAACATAGCTTAATGAGTAGAATGTGTGTGTGTGTGTACAAGTGTAAAAGGTATCTATTAAAAAAATTTGTCATTCAACTGCTCCACCAATCAGTTAAACAACAATGAAGATTCCGACTTAATAAAAATGCACAAATGAATATAATCATGAAATATAGCAAAAATACTTACCACATGGGTTTTACGAATCACTCAACGTTAATTAATTATGAACATTTTTATTTTTATTTTAACCAAAAGAACATTAATTTATTTTTATTCCATTTTCTTTTTTTTTTTTTTTTTTTAAATATGACAGAAATATAAATCAGAAAATTAACCATCAACAATCATTAAAAAGAATCTCCTCTGTTTAAAAATAAATTATTATTTTTATCATGGCAATTTATTTATATAATAATATTTATATATTTTATTTTCCTTTTTATTATGATTATTATTAATATTTCAATATATATATTATTTTTTTTTTTTTTAAGAAACGTCTGTGTTGATTGTAAAATTACGCAAGAAGCGTTATGCAAGTCTTTACCCTCACATAAGAAAAATTTGGCGCCAGCATTCAAAATGAAAGGATAAAATCATGCACAACACATAAACCACAAGTGAATTTCAGCGCTTCAAAATACACTTATGGGGCATAAAATTACCAAAAGTATTAAAAAATAAAATATTAAGATAATGAATTATTGTTAAAAAATTGTACAGTAAAATAATTTAAAGTCATAGGATATTTGTAAACATTTTGGCAAAAATATTTAAGATATATGTATATTATATGTGTTATTTATTTTGAGCAACAATAAAACAATGTGTACAAAATACGTAAGATAATTATCAGAAAAAATATTAGAGGTTTCAGAAATGTAATTATGCAAATCATTTCAATTACTTAGTTATTTGATAAATATTCTGCAACATGAAAATCAAAGTGCGTTTCAATGTGTTTATCAAAACTATCTTTCCTTAAAGAAATATTCAAGAAGAAAAGAAAATGTACAATTAGTTGCATAGTATTTGTAAAATTTGTGACTCATAATGTAATTCTAGAATATTGAAAATTTTGGCATTTGTCATGAAGCGTTCCAACACAAACTGTATGAGGAAATTGAAGAAAAAAAAATGTAGAAATGGATTTTTTTTTTTTTTTTTTTTTTACAACAATATGATTTCTAATATTATGGAAAAAAACATCTGTGAAATTGTAATCAAAATTCAGCACGTAATTATATAGTGCATTGTCAACTTAAACTTATGTGATATATATCACTATTTATTCCTGTTCATGAAGCTATATGAATTGATTAAAAATACTTGTCTCACATAAATTACCAAAGATGTAATAAAAATGTAACAACATTAAACACATATACATAACAAAAATAAAATATGAGATATTTTTATACTTTATAATTTATGTAAAAACTATTTTTCTTATTATTACCTTTATGCTGAGCAAAATAATCAAATAATATATTTTTAAATGATTAAAATATACAAAAACTGTGAAATGGGCTCAGAATTCACCAACATATTATATTTTCCTTCTTTTAATACTGAAGGCCTAGTATTTAAAAATTAATGTAAAAATGAAATTCTTACATTTTATTAATTATTATCAGATGTAAAAATATTAATTATTTAATTGCAACATACACAAAAAGTAATAAAGGAATTGGAAATAAAATATTTAGATCTTTCTAGAGACATATCAACGTTGCCTCTTTTTTTTTTTTACTTATATTTTAGTTAAATATGCAAGTAATATTATTTATTAAAATAGCAAAAATATGCAAATGTATGCATTGTAAAAATTTAAAATTGGGACATGTCTATAGTATGGCATGAACATAGTAAAAATTACAGAAAAATTGCATTTTTTTTTTTTGTTGTTGTTTAATCAAAATGTTATTGTTAGTGTTATAATTTTGAATAATATTTTATAGGAAAAATATTACTTACTTATTGACAATCCAAATGTTTTTTTTTTTTTTTTTAATAATGATTAATTGCATCATCACAACGCAAATGTGATATGATTTGATAGCGAAGATTTATTCTGCATTGTCGTTCTGTACAGTAAAAATACATGACTGTTTCTTAATATTTGTAAATACAACGTACCCATAATTTCGTTAGTCATAAAATTATTCGATCTGATGAAAAGAAAAATATTCAGGAGCATCAGAACTTTTACTTGCGGTATAATGAAATGAGAACAAATTTGGAAGTTTTATTTCTCTTCTTTTTATAAGAGAAAGATGTAGAAACGCTTGTCGCTGCAAGACTTGCTGTTTCATCATGAAAAAAATAATAAAGTCTCCTCCGTATTAAAATGATGTAACCGCAAACAGAAAAATGAAGGAGATGGAATATATGTTATATCGGACATCATTTTTCAAGATTGTTTGCATATATATATTATTCAATAAAAAGAATGCTTTTCTTTTGCAGGAAAATCGAATCCTTGTAATGAATGATCAATAGCATAAATAGTTTTCTTGATCACTAGCACTAGGATACACTTTTTTTTTAAAAAAGGAAACAAAAAAAAACAAGGACTATAATTCATATTCCGTAAAATGGAAAGTTATTTATCGGAGTATTACATTTGTGGTTTGAAGTCGAAATTAAGAATTGTTTCCGATGCATATCGGCTGTTTAGTCTCAAGTTAAATCGAAGAAGCAAAAAAATTAGCAACTCGAAATGCTTGTTTTTGTGGTTGTTTATCCATGAAAAGAGTTTCTTTCTTCACATTAAAAATATTTCCATATTCCGAGGCGTTTTAAGTACGTAACAGGAGTTTTAAGGAATCGTTGAAAATTAGTTAAATGTCCGAGAAGTGTTCATTTCGTAAAGTATAAAATTATCCCTATTTACTAGTGCAATGAAGCACTTGTGCTTTTTGAACACCGGGACACAACAAAAAGTAATTCAGATAAAAATTTCAGGATCATCTTCTTTTTATGAAACATATCAGGAACTGTAATTGATAAATCCATAATAGTACATTTCGAGTCCTGACAATTTTTTTTTTTCATCAATCCGAAAACTCAGGCACGTCGAACATCGCTCAACGGCTGCTTTACGACCGGTGGGAGCTTCTGAAATACACTTCCCGGAATCATAAAGAATTTCAAAGAACTAGTTTAACAGGATCTTCTGAAATTATGAAGTACTCCCAAACATTTGTTTAACTCCATAAAAAATTTTAAGTAACGCCTGTTGGTAGCTTGGCACCAAATGTAATGTTTATTTAGATGGCCGTCGATTATTGAACTTGAAATTAGAAAAATAGCTTTATAATTCTTGCGATATGAAATGCTAATAACACAGGAAAGATCCAATTATACAAGCAACTTTTGTAGATATTATGATGAATTTATTATTTATGAAGTGTTGACTTATTGAACACAGCTATAGGTGACCAGATAAGCATATTATTATAAAATGGTAGATATAATTGGGGTAATTAAATAATTTGGAGTGGAGTGGGAGCCCAAAACGACGACTTCACTGATCAAGTCATGATGATGAAGTGACACTTCGATTTCTTGATTAAATTCACCAGAGCTCTAGTCGACGCCAAATTCAAAAAGTAGAGAAAAAATGGTTGTAATTATGTGACGTATAAATACATACAATTTTTGAAAAGGTTACCACATGATTATAATTCAAACGGTCCTCACTAATAGCCAAAAAAATCGCCATGAGAACCAGGAACTTTTAAGCAAAATTAACACACCATGTTATGAGATAAAGAATGCACACAAGGCGCCAAACTGTCTTTATTTTCTAAGATGAAAAGAAACCGAATTAGGAAAAGTCAAAACAAGCTATTGTGGATCTGCATTAACGTTAAAGAACGAATAATATATGATCAAAGGTTTCGATAGAGTTGCAATAAGCTAAAGATACATATGTGGGAAGAGGGAGAATGTAAAAATTTAAAGAACATACTGTATGTGAATTTAAGTTGCAATTTAGAGGTCATAAACATGTGTTCGTTAGTTTAATTCAATTTAATTTTTAATATGATAATATATTTTTTTTTAGAATATGTGATTATCGACATCACACGAGGATTAGTGGAAGCCTGTGGCACAAATGCTTTACTGTATAGGACAGTAGCACGATGGGTTCAAGCATTTCGTTCGGGTCGGAATGAGACTGCGGATTTGCAACAACAAACATGCTTTAGAGCGATGGAAACGAAACTCCTCTCTTTAACGCCACACAAGAACTACCCTTCTTAGCAGATCGACTGTTTTTTGCACTTTACACATCGACAACAGCGCTACCTCACCGCTCCCATATTCTATTTGCGCATGCCCGCCCTTCTGCGAGTTTCAAGGTTAAGTTGCCACTATTTAATTTACAACCCTCGTATATACAATTAAATAACAATAAAGTTAAGTTTTGCAAATTATTTAGATTTTTCAATTATGTGAGATTTGCAGATAAATTAAAATTACATATTACAGTATAGGATCCGTTATCCAGAAAGCTTGGGACCTGGGATATTCTGGATAAGGGGTTTTTCCGTAATTTGGAACACTTTATTATATGTATAAAAATAGTACAAAATAATTTCATAAATAGCAGTGATAAACATGAATAATATATATGTAAACACTTTACCTATATATTTGTTCATTTAATAAATTATTTTCACAAAATAAAAAAACATTTTTAATTAAAATTCCAAACTATAAATAACAATAGTAATAATAAATGAAAAATAAATACACATATATAAAATTTAATTTTGGACCTGAGAGTAGCATCCTTTCATTTGGATTTCGCAAAAATTTCTATGATATTTTTTTGCTTATATAGTGGAGCACCTTTTATACGTTTCTCATTTATACGTTTTTCTCATTTATACGTTTTTCGACTTCGGTCCCAAATCATTCCATTGAATTCTAATGATAAAATATTTCGTTTATACAACACAAGTAAATTCTTAATTTCATTTATACGTTTTTTTCCCCTCCTTGTAGAATCTCAAGTTTGAGTTTCGTTCCACAATTTAAAAAAAAAAAAAAGATGAATGCTTTTTATGTTTTATTCTTTTTTTTTCGATTATTTTTTCTTAGAACTATGGTAACAAAGCGCGGCTATAGAACAAAGTGCGACTTGCATGGATAGCCTGGGGGGGAAGGGGGGTTAGAGAAATTTTCAGAGATAAGTCAAGTAGCCAGTGACTACTAAAAACCTCCCACTTTCTCTTTTAATTAATTGATTCCAGTAATGGGGTATGAAAGGAAAAAAGCCCACAACTTTATAGTCATTTTGTAAACTTGAAGATTTACTACTCACTTCCGTAGAAGATTTTATTATCGTGTTTATTTCACATTACGGTTAGAGAAACATTTCTCTTTTTCTTTCCTTCCATTTAATCGTTTGCAAAAATGTCATCTTCATTTAGAGAACAAAAGGCTTTGTCTTTAAAGGTTAAAATCGAAATCTTGAAAAACATTTCTGAATTTCTATATTTTTAATTATTATTTAATTTTTATTCAACCTTTTAAAAATATTTTAAATGTAATTAAAATATATCTTATTCGAAAAAATGTAAAGGAAATCATGAAAATTGATTAGACTTTTATTATTAATATGATACTTTATTGTGAATTAATGTTAAAACAAATTTTCAGTTGTACGTTTTTTTCAGTTATACGTTTTTTAGGAACGGTCCCTTGAAAAACGTATAAACGGTGCTCCACTGTAGTTCATAATAGATACTAATAGTTCATAAATGTTTCAAATATTTTTAGCACATAATGCTAAATATTTTATGAAATGAATTCTAAAAATAATGGAAATTAATAAAAACTATTTAAAAATTTTATAACAATTGGGACTTCATGCATGCGACCTGAGTTCAAGGATAAAATTCATCTGCTATTGGGCACTTTAAGAAGTATGTGTTATGAATGTTTATCTATTAAAAAATACAATAAAAATTCATTTTCGAACCTAAATTTGCAAAATTTTCAGTAATTATTTGGACAATTTTGTGCTCACCATATTTCTTCAGAATAACACCGTAGCATTAAAGAAAGTAGGTTGTTGTAAAACTATAATTCTGACCGCTGCTATTGTATAACTTAATTCTTAAATTTTACGATAATTAAAAATTTTGGTAGTTGGCATTTTGCATTCTGGTTTTCGGAACTTTCTGGATAACGGGTTTCCGGATAACGGATCCTATACTGTACTTTAATTATAATACAGTCTTAATAACATAAAAAATATATTTTTTTTAATTAAAATTCTATATAATACAGACCTTTTATGAGTAAGAACTGGCCTAAATGCTTTAGATGTTGAAGAGAAAACAAATTTAAAAGCCTGCCACATTCTCATTTTACCCTACTAAAAAAATAAATAAATAAATAAGAGGAAGAAAGATAAGATTTAAAATATAAACATACAAAAAAAAGAAGAAAAAAAAATACATATACAGTGGAACCTGTAAAAGTGACCACCTTGGTAAAGTGACCACCTGGCTAAAGTGACCATTTTCCTGACTAAAGTGACCATTTTCCAATTTTAAAGACACTTTATAAAGTGACCACCTGCATATAGTGACCATTTTAGCCGGTCCCTAGGGTGGTCACTTTAGACAGGTTCCACTGTATATTATTATTTCTTTCAATTATTTGGCAAACATCAGTACCTCTCACAAGGTTGAGGACCCTTCCGTCCTCGAGGAGATACAGTCAAAAAAAAAAAAAATTGGACAGCAGCGGCAGCAACTTTTTTTTTAGCATAATATAGAAAAAACACAAGAGATAAAAAAAAAATATTTAAATGCAAAATAAAATTACATAACAAAATCATTGAGTTCAGTCTGTTGTCTGTTTATTTAAAATACTTTTGCTATGTTGATTGGAAACATTTTTTTTCTTCTATATAATATGCATGAACATAACGTACATGCTGCAAAATGTACTAAAAAAGGTAATACTATTAAAGTAAACTGAAAAACCTTGGGAATATTGACAAAATTACTAAAAATCTGAAATAATGAAAATAATTTTTAAAAAAATTAAGAAGTTGTGTCTTATGGGAACAGTTTAAACATATAATATAAAATAAGTCTATAAAACGCACAATTTGGTTACCCTACCACCATACTAACCTTTCTTGAAAGTTGGATATGTGGCAATATCACATGAAGATTTTTAGATCTCTGACAAGGAAATATAATAACAGTCCTTTCTCCACATTTTTTATATAAATTTTATTTTAATTTTGTTATTTCTTATTAAATATGATAGGATCCAACAATCTTTTTTTTTTTTTTTTTTACTTGTTTACTAACCAATTTATATTAGGTGCCAAGTCCCCATTATTTTCAACAAAGACCTCATAATGGAGAGTTTGTACATGTATATATATACATTGAAGAATTTAATTTTGTTATAAAATTTAGCAATTAATAGACACATGGTAATACCATTTCTTATAATTTATTTACAGTACCAATTAATAGATAAATCTATTTTAAAATTACTTACGCTAAAGTGAACATATAGGATCATAACACTAAGAATAACAATAATTTATGCAAAATTCATGAAAGTTATCATACGTAAACCAATAAATTTATTAAAAAATATGAAAAAAAGATGACTGGAAATGAGAATTGAATTAAAAAATATGAAAAATGGATAATTGGAAATGAGAATTGGATTAAGAAATACTCAAAAAATCAAAGTATTCGCTCTTCAAGAAACAATGTACTTCTAAGAGCAGAGAAATTGCAAGATTTTGGAAAACTGTATAGCTAATTCAAGCCAAAAATACAGTTCATGTTTCTATCTTGTGACAAAACAAATTTAAAGAGGAATGAAATAAATTATTAAACAAACCTTCAATGAATCAAGATTAAAAAAATATACTATATATATATTAAGAATTAACCACATGTCATGCAAGTACAAACTCAGAGAGTAACAATAAACAAGTTGCCATTAGAACAATTCTAATAACAAAAGTAATAACAAGACTAGTAATGATTAATCGATAAAGGTTCTACAAATGAGCAATTTCATTAATAATTAAATTCACTATATATTAATGTATTTTTAATTTAATGACTTTTAAAACATTAAAACTTACATGAATTGGAGTTTAACAACTTTCATAAACTTATAGTTTAGTTTCCGTTTCAATTGTGTGCTTGTGCCATCCAGCATAAAAAAAAAAAGAGATAAACAGCCTAGTTCAAAATAAGAAAGTTATGAAAAAAACAAGCTTATTCTATAATTGTTTTATTTATTTTTCGTGAGAGAAGATTTTTTTTGCTTTAAAATCATTTAATTAAAACCTGAGATAATAAATTTATTTTTATTAGTAGCAAATTTAAATGGTTCGATTTAAAATTTATTAGTCACAAGCAATAATCCCAAAATGCTCACATTATATATTCAATTTATTTAACTTTATTTATTTGTGAAAAATACATGGTGACAGATTCCTTTTTAAAAATACTTTTGATAAATTTGATTGAAAAATTAGAAAAGCTGGCAGCTATGAATTCAGCTCTCCACCAGCTTTTTTTTTTTTTTTTTTTTTGGGGGGGGGGGGGGGGGGATTAAGCATCTTTAGTCATAAATTCATTTTTTTTTTTTTTTTATGCACAAAAAAATATCCTATTTTGTCTTTGCAATTTAATGTCAGTTTAAATACCACGAAAATCACAACCAATCGTATCACAGACCAAACTCAAACAAAAAGCCCTTGTATTTAATACATTATTAATAAAAACAATTTCTTTCTTATAATAGATACACAGGGAGAGTAGAGTGAGGTAAATGTAACAATGATTTTGCATAGTTAAGTTTGACCTCATTTTGCTCATAGCTACTTACTCCTGAAAATTTTTAGATATAAATTAAAACTAATAGACTTTTTAAAAACATCAGCTTTTTTATAATTTATAATGTACCACCTAAAGAAAAGAAGAAAAATTATTAAAATTTTATGTTTTGTAATTTCACTTGTTTCATAGTTTGAGGCTAGAATAATCTTACCCTACTATATCTATATAAAATGTGTTAAGTGTGAATTTTCAAATAGTAAAAATCTTCATGAATCATGGACTTTTTGAATTTTTAAAGTATTTAAACTTGAATAAAGAAGCACCACAAAACTGGCGTTGTAAAAATTATTACTTACAGACTTTGAATAAACACCATAAAATGCAATAAACTCGCAACAATTGTTTTGGGTCGAAAAAACACACGACCCTTCATCAGGCGAACAAAGTAAGCACGAGTGCTGCAGTCAAAGCGGCAATGCACCGTTGCCGCTTTGTGCGCACCGTTGCCGCTTTGACTGCAGCACTCGTGCTTACTTTGTTCGCCTGATGAAGGGTCGTGTGTTTTTTCGACCCGAAACAATTGTTGCGAGTTTATTGCATTTTATGGTGTTTATTCAAAGTCTGTAAGTAATAATATTTAAACTTGTTACAGAGTTGTGAACTTTACTGTATGCCTTCCACTAGCACTTCACATCTCTTTTAAAAACCATTCCAACAAGACCTAAAAAGATATCAGGATATTCAATTTTATTGAGAACTATAAAAGCAAAAAATAAAAATAAGTTATACAATTGAGGTGCTTGTGAGGTGTAAACCAGGGCTGGGTTTCTGTCATGACAGTGGCAGAAAATGATTTTGTTATAACCGGTTTAAACCAGCAGAAACTGGTAAAAGCTTGTTTCATGGCATTATCTGAGCTTTTATAATAGTACCAAACTTTAAAATACATTTCACTCATAATAAATGGCAAATAAAGTATGAAAATATCTTGGTTTAAAAAAAATATACCTATATATATTAAGAAAAAAAAAAAAGTTATTGCTGCCGTTGTCTACTATTTTTTTCCTGCAACTGCATCTCCTCATGAACAAGAGGGTCCTCAGTACAGGCTTTAGAAGAGTTTTCCATTGATTCAAATAATAAATTAAACATACAAAAGTCATTGGTCCATTTAGACAGGGGTGCAGAATATGTCCGAACGCCCGAACGAGGTTCGGGGGAAATTTAAACTGACTGGGGAAATTTTCAATATTTTTTTAAGATAAAATAAAAATGTGAATCAAAAATAACTATTTGCTACTTTGAAGTGCTTATAATATACTCTAACAGCAATATTTTTATGTTTCACTGTATACTTATTCGCTTAAAGATTTATTACATAGAACAAATGACTTTGTATAGCAAAGTAGATTTTTGCATGGAACAACTATAGTATTTCCCCTCAGCTAGATTTGGCGATTTTTCGTTGGCGATTATGGCTAAATCATAAATCATATAGCATAAATTATAAAATCGTAAGCTAAATTATAAATCATAAAACCAAAATAAATAGCATGCAGGCTGCCATATTATATTGCAAACAATCCAGAACGACACCGTTATCGTTCAAATTGGCGCCAAAGAAAAATCGCCAAATTCAGC
This sequence comes from Salticus scenicus, assembly GCA_963930645.1. Classification (NCBI taxonomy): domain Eukaryota; kingdom Metazoa; phylum Arthropoda; class Arachnida; order Araneae; family Salticidae; genus Salticus; species Salticus scenicus. The sequence continues at coordinate 288,889,310 of OZ005649.1, forward strand.
TGAGGGGAAATACTATAGTTGTACCTTTTGCATTATTGAGGGAAATTTATACTGTGTTTGGGGGAAATTTCCGAGGTCTGAGCATTTTCTGCACCCCTGCATTTAGAGATTTATTTTTAAAATGTATTTCGGTACAGTGTATAATAACTGTTTGTTATCATTGCAAAAAATAAAACTTCACTAACCATAGTTTATTCATCCATAAAACAGAGCTTAAATAACACAAGACTTTTTTTTTTTAATGAATTCTTTTCTATGCTATGCAGAATTTTAATACATCAGGAAAAAAATAATAAATATGTAGATTTCTACTATGTCCTGAGAAATTAATAATACATATAAATAAATAAATATGTGCTTAAAAATTTGAATTAAAGGATTACGATGTCATTCTTAATTTCTTGCAGAAATGTGGACTTCAAAACATATAAATATTATGATGTTAAAGATGAAACCATTTATTTTAAATATCATATTAATCAATGTTTAGTAATTTGAACTGGCAAGGAGATAAAAATTTGGAAATATATGCATAAAAATTTAGTGCTAGGCTGGGTAGTTAATAATAAATAATTATGATTTAAGTACAGTCTAACCTCGTTAACGTGAATCTCAAGGGGGGGGGGGGGGTAAATGGTTCATGTTATCAGTAACTAATCTTCATATAACTAAATTAATCTTCATTCGGGAATTGTGGAAACAGTTCATGTTAAAAGTAATTCATGTTACATGTGTTCACGTTAACGAGGTTCGACTGCAATACATAATTAAAATACTTCGAATGAGTTGCTTTTAACTTGCTGCACATTTAATAATAATGTAATATACAAGGTGGCCAATAAAATAGAAAAGTACCACAGTTGTTTTGTTTTTTTAATTATTTATAAGAACTTCAACATATAATTACTTTTTAATCGAATATACATAGTTTAAAAAATGGAAAGCAGTTTAATCCCCTGCCTGTCGCTAAATTATATTTGCAATAACGTTCCAAATCTCTTAATTTTTTTACAAAATAGAAGGCTGAAACTCCCACAGACAAAACGGAATATTAAACTAAGTGGCGAATTTTTAAAAACGAGCAAAGCAGTAGACTAAACTGCATCTTTACCATTAGAATAAACACGTTGATTTCACACGAAGTAACTCAATGCCATATTTTTTATTATGTCAAATCACTCTAATAAAATCTTTATCTAGAGGAACTATGGCAAATATTACTGTTAATTGTTTAAAATAGGAAAAACTTAAATCCTTTTTAGATGCAAAACTGTTCAAACGTACAAAATTTTTGAAATGCAAATTGTTTTAACTTACTATTAATTTTTTATTTAGGAAAAACAAATCTAAATTCCTATTGCATTTGTAAGTAAAATTGCACAGGGATGAGCTCTAAATGTAAACAACAACAGTTATTACGTCATTAGTTCACTCAAGCCGGTGTTGCCAGTGAAAAGAATAAATTTGTAATTACAATCACTGAGCTAGAATAACAGCCTTATTCACCAAATTTTTAACACTGATGTTAACCCTGGAATATGCTAGGTTATCTCAAAATCGGTATTCACCATGCAAAATCAGCGATTTAACACTCGAGTTAACCCTCTTTCTTTAATCCGCGATTGTAATGATCGATAGATGGCGCTTTCTCAACACTGCAGTTGTTAGTAAACATAGCCACGTGTGTTCTTTTTGTTATTCTACTTAATATTCGTACTATAATTTCTCCGCCATTACATTATGGAAAATTGATTGCTTTTGGAAAAAATACTTCAGTTTATTCAAAGTTCGATCGGAAGTAGATTTTTAATTGAAGTTGAACAAATATTAATTTCAAATCATCTGATTAATTCTTTACTTCCATTAGCCGAAGCAACTGAAATTTTAAATTTGTCATTTGGAAATAAATGGAAGCTCAATTCTGGATTTCTTGATCCTTTGGAGTTAGATTGTAGCACACAACAGTATGTGTTATCTTTTTTACCGTATTTATTCATTTTTATTCAATAAATATATGTGAAACTTTCCCCCACATTCAGATGCCCGCTGTTAAGGATCCTTAACTAAAGATCTTTAACTCAAAGTTAAAGATTTTTCCTTAAAATGCAATTCAGACCGGTCGAGAATAAAGATCCTTAAGGGCAGTGTCCTGAATGCTATCATCTCCCTTACTGTCAAAAGCGAAACTAAAATGCATCTTTCCCTGGACTAAAAGGCGGGGTAATACCGTGATTTTTTTGTCCAATAAACTATTTCAGCTGTCAATATGAAGGTAAATAATGACACAGAGGCGGGGTCTTTTTCACTGCGAAAAGTACTGTCAAGAACCCCCCCCCCCCCCCCTCAATAACTGGTTTGAAGGAAAAGATCACGGCTGGTTGAATAAAATAAACCAACACCGTCTCTAAAGGAGAGGGTATTGAATAAACCTCAATATTATGTAATGAATGCATAAAAACAAATGCATATGTGTATCATACTGATTCATGTATGTGTATATATATATATATATATATATATACGGCAGGTCGTATTTTTTCATATTTTTGAGTTCAATTGGATCATTTGTTGAAAAGTAATAAAAACGCCACTTAAACTTTCAAATTATTAAAAAGAAAAAATTAATTAATGTCAAAAATAAATATATACGTAAATGTATTTCTTTTTATGTCGAAAACAAAAAAAGAACAAGCTATTATTATTATTAATTAATTAATTAACTAAGATAGGATAAAAAAAAATCATTCTACAGAAATGGAACAGCTTCAATATAGAATCATATAAATTATTATTATTATTTATAAAAGTTGAAAAGAAAATTAGAAGTAAAATTAATTTGTCTGTAATTATTGAGATTTCAGAAGGATATGATGTCATTTGTTAATTAAGAAGTTCAGTTTGAAATATTTGTAAGTAACATTTTTTAAATTACTGCAAATAAAGTTTATAAAATAAAGAGGACATTTTTTTAAATAAATTAAAATAATGGCAAAGAATTAAATGTATATTAAAAGAAATAGAAATTTCTGAAAGTAAACAAGTTTTGTAACGTAAATTTGACTATTAAAAATTTATTAAATCTCTAAAAACTATATAGAGAAATATTCTATGATTCCTGAGCTATAATTCACATAGCTTCAAAATTATTCAATAAAAATTAAAAAAGTTAATATCTACACATGAAGGTAACATCATAATGAAAAGAAAGTTACCAAATTCAGGCATGGTACTTACCCCTATTTCATAACTAGCTGCTCATAACTGAAGAGTGAAACAACAACCAAATAACAATTGAGAGAAAATATAGAAGATTTATTGAAAAATTTAGTGTTATATATATTCAAATATATTTTTTTATATCGGATAAAAACTGAATGTGCAAACATTTTCTTTTAATTAATTAAAATAAATTTGAGAAAAATCGTGCTAAATATTAAAGAAATGAATTAAATATAGAACTCCTTCCAAGTAGCTCGAACGTTTCTCGCTAAGATCTTTACTTACGCTTTTGCGATAAACATTTTAATTTATCGCCAAAATGACAACAAAATTTAAAAGCTGCCAAGGAGCTCTTATGCTAAAGCTATACCAAATATATTTCAAGAAATTAATATAGTAAGCGATATTGGGGAATGAAACACAGTTACTACATGCTTTTATATTGAAGACTACTTTAAAATAGGTTCTGTCGTACTAAATTGAATTCTGTTTTGCGCAGAATTTTATATCTATTGCTTAGAAAAAGAAATAAGCTTTACTATTATTATTTACATATTTTGTCGTAAGGGTTCATATACGAATTTGAAATAAATGAAAATGATATATATATATATATATATATATATATATATATATATAATTATTTTTTAATATGTTATGGCAATCTAGGTGTTTGGGAATAAGGCCGATTGATCCTTGGCCTCAGGGTGAGTGCCTTCCGTGGAAATCCTCAGGGGACTTAGCCCGGATTTCCGCAAATTTCGGAGAAAACCCCGAAAAACTCCGAACGACTAGGTCAACGAGTGTGGCCTGGAATCGAACCTGGCACCTCCCGTCGACCAGGTTTCAGCACAGAACCGTTCAGCCGCTGGTGTGCCTTATAATAATTTAGATTTTCATATTTATGCTATTTGTATCTGTGATTACATATTATTTACACTTCACTCTATATATTATAATCAAAAATTACTTTTGCTGGCAATACAATAATTTATATTACTTCTCCATCATGCTACAAGTACATTAACCCCCCTCCCCCCCCCCAAAAAAAAAAGGAAAAGAAAGAAGAAATATCCGCATTTGAATACTTTTATTTTATTTTACTTATTTATTTTTATTTATTATTTTTTTAATAACAATTTTTTTAATTTAAATGTAGGAATTTAATACATAGTGATTTTGCCGGATATCGAATATCTGAAACACTTATGGCTGCTGGATACGGAAATGCGGTATCCGCCAAAATCCTTATTCGTTTCACCCTTATATTTAAATGATTAAATTAAACGATTTTGAAAAATAAATAAATAAATAAAAATAAATAAATAAATAAAATAAAAATTAACTAAATGCGGTATATATATATATATATATATATATTTCGTCCTTTAGTGTATAAGGATGTTTGATATTCGTAAAAATATTTGATATTGGATTAGTGGCTTACATGTTTTAACATTTGAGCAATTTGAAAATCACAAAATCGAAAATGTGTCTGGCTGTACGTTAGTTAGTAAACTAATATATTCTAAAGAAGGAATCATTATGAAGTCGTCGGACCAGTTTTAAAATATTTTTTGGGATACTGGCATAAATTCTATTGAATTTTAAAATTCTTTCTCGAAAATTTCGGGAATTATTCGATATTTAATATTTTCTTTAACATAGGAGCATAGGTCTACATCTTGTTTTGTAAATATTGTATAAAAAACGAACAAGCGCAAATAAGTCGGATGAATTCTAAAATGTTATTTATGATACTGGCACGAACTATATGAAATTTGAAATTTTATTAAATTTTAACAGTAATTCAAACAATTAATGCCATCAATATCAAAGTCTACCCAAATGAAAAATGAAATAAAGTCAAAGCAAAATGAAATAAAACAAATTGGACTTAGATAACAGCATATTTGTATTCTAACTTTTTCAAGGACCTGGTATAATACGAAACATTCAAAAAGACTTTTTTCTGTCACAAAGATAGCAACAGCTAAATATTTCTTTGTGCCAAGGCTCGAAACATTCACTGCATCCAAAATAAGATAGAATATATATATTAACATGACAGCATAGGGCAAAATTTCGCTTTGTAAAGATTATCTCACGAATGAATCAGTGTAAAGAACTAGAATTGTATTTAAAATATTATTTGTGATAATGACATTGGCAAAGATGGATAATATACTTAAAAAAAAAAGTATATTGCATACATTATACAAATACTCACCCATTTTGCCCAAAATATGCTGTATAGAAATATTTTTCAGTATTTTAGGAAATATACAATACGCAACATATGCCTAATTCAAAAGAATATTCAATACATATATTTTTTAATATACACAAGGTAATCAGATTATTAGATTTTTTTTTTTTTTTTTTTTGGGGGGGGGGGGGACATTTTTTGTCAATTACAAAAAACAAATACTAGACAAAATAGCTTGGAAATTTACACATGCAAAGAAGATTTAAAAACGCATTTTTTCTCGATTCAGTGCAAGGTGCAGTTTGGGGACCAACCGCAAATTGTAGAAAAGCGACAATACTTTGGATCACTCTGCATGATAAAAATTTACCCCCAGGGGGGAAGTGCTGCCACCACATGCACAAAATTTTTTTCATAATTAACTACTACTACTAGTATCAATAATTCATATTAATTTTACAATCACAGGACAAGAATAACTCTCATTATGTACATTTATACGAAATTTTGCCCTATACTGCCATGTTAAAAATTTAGAAAAAATACGATCACAGCGCCACCTATTGAGAGATTGATCCCCATATCTAATCAGCACCAGTTTATGTCAAGGGCCAACTAAATACCAAGTTTGGTTAAATTTCGTTACTAAAAAAGAAAAAAAAAAAACGATTTTTTTTTTTTTTTTTGTTTTGTTTAAAGTAAAAAAAAAAAAAAAAAAAAAAATCGATAGCATTGTTTTAAATTATCACAGATTTATAGTTCAACCATTCCTTTTAAAGCTATTGACGAGACCTTTCGAAAGATACCCATCTTGAAAATTTACTCATCCCGAGGGGGGACCTTCCCTCCAGGGGGGTGGCGAGGCTCCTACACATACAACAAATTTTTCCCAGTTGACTATCTCTATTATAAATAATTCTTATAAATTTCATAATGATTAATAAAAAATAATTATCTTTATGCACATTTATACAAAATTTTGTCCTATATCACCATGTTAAATATTTAGAAAAAGCAGAATGGCAACGCAACCTGTAAAACAATTTTTACCAAAAGTTGATAGGCACTAATATAGGTCAAGGTGTAACTTCATACTAATTTGTATGAAATTCTGTGCAGTAGTTCCTGAGATACAGTTGCTACAAAATTTTGTCACACACACACACAGACATTTTCTAAAAATGGCGAAATCGTGTTCTACAGCTCTCAAAACGTGTCAATCCATCAAAAACCCGAGGTCGAAAATTTTTACGAATCCAATACTTTCTTCTATTGAATATAGAAGAAAGTAATAAGGGCGAAACGAATAGTGATTTTACCAGATGCCGCATATCGGTATCCACCTGACATCAGTGTTTCAGATATATCCGGCAAAAATTACTCTGTTAATTCCCTACGTTTAAATTTTAAAATTGGTGATTTTTAAAAGAAAAATGAAAGTATCCAAGCAAGCGCGCGCGCCTTTTTCTTTCTTTCTTTCTTTCTTTATTTTTTTTGTCCCTTAGTGTACATGAATGTAATATTATAATGAAAAAAAAAGGTATCATGCTTATGATTAATACTCACCCTTATTACATAACTAGCTGCTCATAATTAAAGAGTAAAATAAAAACCAAGTAACAATTGAGGAAAAACATAAAAGACTTTAAATTGATCTTAAAATGTGCATAAAGAGAATTATTTTTTAAGAATCATTATGAAATATACAAGAATTATTTATAATAGAGATAGTAAACTTGGAAATTTTTTTTGTATGTATACGAGCCTTGCCTCCCGTCTTGGGGGGGGGGGGGTAAATTTTCATGATGGGTATATGGGTATCTTTCAAAAGAGCTCGCCAATACCTTTAAAACGAATGGTTGAACCATAGATCTGCGATAATTTAAAATAAAGTTATGGATTTTTTTTTTTTTTTTTTTTTTAATGTAATATTGACAATAAAATTGACTTTTTTTTTATATTTGTGTTATACTACTTCTCTAATATGGAAATCGTCTGCAATATCATGGAAAATAATTTTTTTAAATAATAATTTTAATAAATTATTTTTACTGAGTGAATTTGTATAGGAAAATATAAAAGAAAGCCATGTGGTCAACATACTAGTTTTACATGGCAACAGAGGTGGAAAAAAAAAACTTATTATTTTTATTGGTAATACTTGTAATTTTGTTAAGATATGTCTGCTTCAGTATTTAATTTTCTGTTCAGGAAGAAGTGAGGATTTTTTTTTTTTTTTTTTTTTTTTAAACATTTATATTATATGAAGATATTTAGGTATTTTTGGGGAAAAAAAAAAAAAAAAAAACTTAACAAAAATGTTTTAAAAAACGAACTTTGATCATATGGATGAAATTATTCTTTATAAAATACAATACAATACAATATTACATAGTTCCGTTATTCCCTCTATTTAAGTAAGAGTTTAAAATAAAAATGTAATTTACTAAGTACTAATTTAAATTTTGTCATATCTTGATGAATATATTTTTATGTTTGGAAATCAAATGTCAAAGATCAAAAACTCTACAAAAACTAGTATGCTGTAGCAGTGGCCACCACAAGACTTTCTTCTATATTTCCCTATACAAATTCACTAAGTGTAAATATTTTATTAAAACTATTATTTATTAAAATTATCTACAGTCGGCTGCAAAATTATTCGAGCACTAGCCAATAATTCTTATATTTAAAAAGTACACTTAAGACTGTTTTGCTAAGTAAATCCTTGTCGAATCATGTTCTTAGAGTGATTAAGAACATTACTCGACAAGGATTTATTTAACAAAGCTGTATTAAGCGTACTTTTTTTTGGCAAGGATTATTGCTAGTGCTCGAATAATTTTGCAGCCGACTGTAACATGATGAATGCAAATGATTTTCATCTTAGAGAAAACTAACACAAAATATCCAAAGAAAGACAGTTTTATCGTCTATAAATAACATTTAAAAAATTTCGCTTTTATAATGTTATCTCAGATGTAAAGTTTCGTATAGTTATATGCCATACAAGTTGAGATATAGCCTTCTCGTTATCGAAGAAATTTCCAGTATAGCAGCGGCACATATCTCCCTATAAGCATCCAACCTGAATCAGCATATTGTCTCATAACTGCCTTCTCACATACCAAATTTTGTTTGGTGATACGCAATAGAACCTGAGATATAGCTTTCCCCTAAACTGCGAAAATCGATGTGTAGCAGCCTCACCTGTTGAGCAGTTGACACCAAAAGTTGGTAGGTACTAATTTATGTTAATGTTAATCTATATATAAATTTATATGCAATTCTGTGCAGTAGTACCTGAGATATAGACTCCACTTAAATTGCGAAAATTGCTGTATAGCAGCGCCACCTGTTCGCTGATAAGCATTCATATTGAAATAACATAATATCTCATATCAACAGCATAATAACCTTCTTACATATCTAGTTTTGTTTGATTATACGCAATAGAACCTGAGATATAGCCCCCTCTTAAATTGCGATAAACGCTGTGGAGCAGCGCCACCTGTTGACAGTTGACACCAAAAGTTGACAGGCACTAATTTGTGTATATATATCATCGCAGAATTACATATATAAATTTATATGTAATTCTGCGCAGTAGTTCTTGAGATATAGCCTTTTTTTAAACTGTGAAAATCGCTGTATATTAGCGCCCCCAATGGGCCGATAAGCATTAAAATTGCAGCAGCGCAATGTCTCTTAATGGCCTTCTCATATATCAAGTTTTGTTTGATTATACACAATAAAACCAGAGATATAGCCTTCCTTTAAACTGCGGAAATCGGTGTATAGCAGTGCCACCTGTTGAGTAGTTTACACCAAAAGTTGATAGGCGCTAATTTAGGTCAGGGTACATCTACATATAAATTTATATACAATTCTGAGCAGTAGTTATGGAGATAGTGGCCACAAAATGTTGGTCACACACACACACATACAGAAAGATGGACAGACAGACATTTTCTAAAAATGGTCAAATCGTGTTCTAGACCTCTCAAAAGTGCAACTCCTTCAAAAACCGGAAGTCGAAAATTTTTACGAATCCAATACTCCTTTCTATAGAATATAGAACAAAGTAGTGACACTCATATGTACATTTATACGAAATTTTGTCTTATACTGCCATGTTAAAAATTTAGAATAAACACTTTAACAGCGCAACCTATTGAACGACTGACCTCCAAATCTAAACACCACTAGTTTATGTCCAGGTACAACTAAATTTCAAGTTTGGTTAAATTTTGTTCATTGGTTCTTGAGATACAGCGTCCACAAAATTTGTGATAGACACAGACAGATAGACATTTTCTAAAAACAGTCAAATAGTATTCAGGAATTCCAAAAACGTGTAAATCCATCGAAAACGGTAGTTCGAAAATTTTCACGAATCCAATACTTTCTCTATATATACATATAGAAAAAAAAAGTAAAAATGTATGGTTTTTCATTAAAACTGAACGAATTATTTCACTCTAAAATTTGAATTGCCTTTTACGTGTTTAGTTTACGTGCCTTAGTTTACGTGTTTATTAGTGTGTGTTAGTTCCTAAGATAAAGCTTTTCCTAAAATTTCAGAATTAGCTTTACAACAGCGCCACCTGTTGAACTATTGGCACCAAATGTAATAAGCAATAACTCAGGTCAAAGTGCATCAATATATACATTTTTATCAAATTTTACGCAGTAGTTGCTGCATATACAATTTTATTAAATTTTACGCAGTAGTTCCTGCATATACAATTTTATCAAATTTTACGCAGTAGTTCCTGCCTTCTCTGATATTGTGGAAATTGCTGTGTAGAAGCGTCACCCGTTGAGCGATTAAAACAAAAAAGTTGATAGGCTTTAATTTCTGTCAAGGTTGAACTACATATAAATTTACAGGTAAACCTAAGCAGTAGTTCCTGAGATATAATTGGAAAGAAATTTTTATCTCTCACACACACAGAGACAAACGTTTCCTAAAAATACATAAATCACATTCCGGATATCTCAAAACCATTGCAAGTCAGAAATATAAAATTTTTACGAATCCAAAACTTTCTTCTATCGAAAACAAAAAAAAAGTAAAAAGACAAATAACTTTTGTTCTTAATTTTTTTATCGTTTTAAATTTCAAGCATTTAAAATTTAATATTTTTTTGGTAACTTTTTCCTGATAACGATACCAATACCTTTATTTTTCTCTTTTTAAATTTCCAGTATAATAAAATTTATTTGTTTATTTATTTATTTTGTTAGCTTTTCTTTTTTGCCTGTGATTGTTCTTTTCATTCTCCCGAAAAAAAAAAAAAAAAAAAAGTCTTTATATTTTTAAAATATATAAAGTATTTTTTTCTTTTGTTTAACCTTTAAGAGTAAAATTCTAAATTGTATGTATCATAGCCTGAAAAGGCAAAGGGAGGAATTGAACATCCCCTCTCACACTACAAATCACCTGCAGTGTCACTGAGGGGAGAGAGAAACTGTCTCATCAATCAAGCAGAGAAAGGGTGGATCCGATGTGAGGCGGAGATTTTAAGAATTTTTCAGTATTTGCACAAAAATTCGCAATATTTCTAGAAAGATTTTTGATCTACGAAATTAGTGAAAATTATGGAAAAAAAGTATTTGAAAACTTCGAACTTTAAGGTTTCCCGAGAGCAATTTAATTTTTAAGGCTATTTGCCGGGTTTATTTTTATAAAGTTATAAATAGAACAATACCCTAGTTTTCCAAATTTCCAAAATTGCAGTTAAAATCACAATCAGACAATAACACAAATCAAAAATTTATTAAACTGGCGGAGTGTGATTTGATCTCAAATATCATGTGCAAAAAACAGAATTCAAAAATATTAAAATGCGAATGAGAAATCTCTCTAGACATTTTACATAGGTTTTATACTAGCGCGTCATTTCTAAACGCTTTCGGGACAGTGCCCTTAACGGCTACGTCACGATTTCGGGCTATCTCGGCTTTCTTTACTTCCGATTTTATCTTCGGCAATCTTCGGGCTCTAATATCGATTATACGACTGATAAGCCAATTAGAATACAGAATCGCATCATACACATATCGAATAATTCGAATAAATCTCGAATTTGAATAAGTTTGTTGTTATTATTTACAATTTACAGATCGTAAATTTAGATTTCAGAAGAAAAATTTTAATATTTTTTCTGTTGATACATTTTGTTACAAACATCTATTTATCTGAAATTATAGATAATTTATAATATATTCAGATTACCTTGATTTTAAAACAACTTCGTTAAATAATACTTTAATAAATAATTTTATATATGTTTTGTTTTAATTATAAATGTAGGATATTTTGGGGATAAAATATGCATTTGCATATTATTGAAAATTTATTGGAGAAAAGACTCTAAAAATATACTTAGTAGTGAGAACTGATGTATGATAGTTTATTATGCAAATTGTTTATATGCGTCTGCGTTTTTCTTCTTAAAATAAAAAAATGTTTCTAAAACATGGTTTTATCTTTTCCAACAAACAAAACAAACCCGTACCCAAAAAAATTCAAAGGGGAAGATATATATATATATATTTGTTTTTATATCATTTAATAGTTTAAACTTATTATCTTTCCAATGATGTATCACACATGTTTATGTATATAAAATGAATGTTAATTTTTTTTTTCTAAGTACACTTCATAACTTACTATTGTCAATTAAATCATTAAATGAGTTTTTATCAAACACAGGATTTTTCAGCTTCATGTTCCTATTTTTTAAATATCTATGAAACTTTAGAACAGATTTTTACTGACACTTATATTAGGTTATATTGTATCTTAACCCGGGGTTTGATGATTTCTTAAGAATTATTTATTTTAGGCAGTGAAATTTTACCAAAAATGTTAATTCAAAAGTGATTTTCAATAAGTAATTATTAATATTTTTTTAGTTTCACAAGAAAAAGAATGGTCTATTATTAAAGTATCTAAAACATGCTATTCTGACTGGCATGAAAAATTGATGACTATTTTTCACTAATTCTTAGAGAAAGGTATATAAAGTTAATGAATTTAACATGGTGTGGGATAGGACTTTTCCGGTTTCCTTAAAGGACAAATTCAACACAAAAGACAATTTTAAAAAATAGTTTTCTTCAAAAATCATGAAATTCCATAGATATTAACAAAAGTATTTTAAGCATTGGATATAAATACCACACAAATACCTGTTATTAAACATTTTAAAAGCTCTAATAAATATCTAGTTCATTGTTGTTTCGTTCAAATTTTCAAAAACTCGCCACAATGGCAAAATTCTGTGTTATATCTGGAGTCTCTTTTACTGCATATATAAGATATTATCCTTTTTTGGCAAACCAAAAAAATTAACTAAATATGTTGAAAACAAACAAAATCATCAATAATGTCTTTTTGGTTTCATCCCAGAATCCAGTGCCCCCAAACTGGCGGTAACGCACTGTACCTGGCAAACCCATCGGGCGGTCGCGAGAATTTGTTCTCCTTCCTTCTCCTTGTGTAACCCTATCGGCACTTCCATCTCATTAGTTTAGCCGCTTAGCGGGAGCTTATTGGTTTTGCTTTCGTAACAGAGGCAATTTTTAATTAAATTAATCAAAAATCTGCCATTTGGCTGAGGATAATTAATTGTTTTAGGTGGCTTTTATTTTCGCTTCTGTTTCTTTTTTGAAACCATCATCATAGTATCTGTAAATAAGATTTTAGTGTTTTAAATGTTTTTTTAAGGTTTAAAACTTAATTTTTTCAGTGTATTTTATGTTTTTTAATTATATTAAAAAGACGGGAAAGGGAGACATGATAGTCATTGCTACAGTATAGATTTTTCATGCATTTTCTGCACTTCGTATTATATGTAAGATTTTTTAAATCATGAACCATGATTTAGGTGCATTTATTGGTTATTGTGTACTAGCGGGTCAGTATTTTCAAATGAATCACTAACAGTAAATTTAGTGTTAAGAAAAGAAATTAAAAAAAAATCATTTCTGATTGGGTAAAAAGTCGCTCCCGGTCCCCATTGCCTTCGGCAGCGCAGTCCCGTGCACAAGTTAAGGAATACACGTGCTGCTTGCGTGTATTCCTTCCCTGACCCTTCGTTCCCCTAAAAAAAAAAAAAAAACTCACACCGGGTTCCCCACTGCCTTTGGCAGCGCAGACCCATGCGTGCTGAGCGCGCACAAGTTAGGGGATATGCGCATGGTGCATGCCTATTTCTTCCCCACACTTTCAGCCCCTCCTAATTAACATACATATACCAATTTTGAACGGTGTAACTCAATTAGCTGAGATGCAGAATAAAACCTAATCAGGAAATCTCAAAACGTGTAAATGGGGTGAAATCTCGAATTCCACTTTCGATAATATAAATGTACTTTAAAATATCTTTTGAATGATGTATTAAAAAAAATGTAATCATAATTAGAATATGAAATATTGAAATTTTAAAATATTACAGCGCCATCTGGCGGTAGAAATTTCTGTAATCTACTGTTCGATTCCAAATAAACAAAGCTTTCAAATGATGTATTACTTATGAAATTATTTTAATTAGTAGCTGAGATACAAAAGAAAACCTAATCAGGACACCTTAAAACATGTAAATCATGTGAAATCTCAAATTCCATTACATATGGTAGTCGATTAATTTAAGGCGACAGAGATTTGTGGCGTCTACTCTTGAAATTCAATTCAAATAAGTTTTAAAATGACATATTACTTTTGAAATTATGCGAATTAGAAGCTGAGATACAAAAATGATAAAACGATTTATGTCTGGCTTTTTCGTGGTTTTCTTCAAAACTTACGTAATTCTGGGCTAAATACTGTTAAAAATCCGTAGTATGAAATGTGAATGGAGTATCAGAATTCGAAACTCTGCAAAATATAAAAGAATAAAAGCATTCTGGATTTTCCGTCATTTTCTCTGAAACAACCGTTCCTGTTGTTGTTGTTGTGTGCCACTTGGAAATTCCGAGCACCGGTAGTGGAACTACCGGACTTATTTTAAGGCATGAGGGTTTCGTCTTCCGTTATTAGGAGAGCCTCATAGGGAGGAAGTACGACTTCTAGCTCCATAAGCTGGTGAAAGATGGCAGCACCAGCCAAACAACAGAAACTCGAATTTTGTTCCGGATCAGAACGAGTTAAACTCATGTTTATACATTTTTGCCTCCCCCCCCCCTTACCGTCCCTTCTAATAATTTTACACTTGAAAATATCCGCAATCGATTTATCTTGCCTTAAAACCTAATAATACCAATTTCAAACGCTGTAACTCATTTTTCTTTTTTTTGCCCCTTCCCCTTCTCAAGCCCTTCCTAATAATTCTACACTTCAAAAAATATTCACAATTGAATTATCGGGCGTTAAAATTAAATATTATGAAATTTCAACAGTATATCTCAATTTAAAATACTGAAAATTTAAAACAAAACTTAATCCTACATTGTGTTTTGGTCACATGAGTCGTGATAAATGTATTTCCCAATAAAAATGTAATTTTTTTTGTTTATTCACACATTTTCAAGAAAACTGAACAGTAGCTTTATAATACGCTGTCTAGGTCGAATATTATATCAAATGTAACGTGAATAAAAATTTGAAAATTGCAATCCCCCCCCCCCCCCCACTATAAAACACATGACATCTTAATTGGTTACAATCATTTCCTTTTTCCTCTCAGACACTAGTCTGACATTTGAAATGATGTTGCCACAAAAAATTCATACTTTAGTTAATTTTAAAAAATCTAATTGTTGTACCGATAAGCCGCTTGCACTCTAAGATTCAGAAAAATTGCCCCTTTCATTTGATACTAAATTTTTAACGATCAGACTAATATTTCTAATTTATTTCCCACTTTTTCTTTTGATTAGACATGAGTCGACATTTTAATTAATATCTCCACAACCAATTAAAGTTTTTAAATTCTGTTTTCAGGAGGACTTTGGAAAGGCTCCACAGCATCCGTATGTCAATTCTTGTACTTATGTGTTCAATAGGGGCTGAACGTATAGAAGAACAGACAGACAGACAAACCGTTCCTTTTATTATTATAGATTATCGCAGATCAATGGTTCAACCATTCATTTTAAAGGTATTGGCGAGCTCTTTTGAAAGATACCCATCATGAAAAATTACTCCCCTCAAAGGGGGGGGGGGGGGGGGCTTCTCCCCGCTTCTACATACACAAAAAAATTTTCCCAGTCGAATATCTTAATAACAAAAAATATATATTTGTTTCATTTGGTTTAGTGCAGTCTATAAATGTTAAACTCTACTTACCTGCAATTTCCCCCATAGACATAATGTATTTGAATACTTTTGAGTGTCCCTGTACATGAACCATTTGCTTCATCTCAACAAAAAGCTTACTGCAGCATCCCTATATGATGCACATTTAGAATACCGAGTTTGGAATTTCTGCTACTATTTGTTCTTGAAATATGCTGATAACAGACACACAAACCATTCGCTAAAAACATGATTTTCGTATTCAGGGCACCTCAGAACATGTAAATATAACAAAAACTCACGTTTGAAAATTTGACCCTAAAACAATACTTTCTCGACCCTATGGGTAAGAGAAAGTAAAAATATGTTAAAATACTCACTTTTAACCTTTTATGAAAAATAGCTTTAGAAATAATAATAATAATGTAGTACATACATATGCGTATATATATATATTTTCTTTATTAAAGGTTTTACGGAATATTTTAAAATCTTTATCTTTTATTTAGTATTTTTGTTTGGATGTAGCATTAGGTTTGTACTGAGAAGAAATTCTTCACAATCGACAACAAAACAAAATCATGAATAAATATATATATATATATTTTTTTCCTTTGACAATTATATTCTTATGTAATTGCAATACATAACACACCTGTTAAATATATATAGTATATATACACACATGAATTTTAAATTAAAATAACTAATACACAGAGTAAGTTATGTTTTAAATATGCAAAGCAAAAATAAAAAGAATAATTCAGAACATGTGAGCCAGCTTTTATAATTATATAAAAATGCAGAATACACACCTTTATTTAGTTTGATTTTCATCAACATCGAATTCTAAACATTCTTCTTTTAAATGCCAGCAAGTAGTCATCTTGGATGGCATGGTAGTAAACATTACATGCCTTCCAAAATTATACTAGCTAGCATGAATGTCCAAGTTGAATAACGCTTCCTCCACGTATGAAAGTTATTCAGATATTCATACATACACAGTAATTACAAAATTTAAAATAGAAAGTATACTAGGTAATAAAGAGACTTTAAGTATGCACACAGGTCCCTAAATAAATCTATGAATACTAAAAATAAAAAGCACAACTTATGTGATGAAACTTATATAATTAATTACATATTTTAAAAATGCCGAATGGAATACATACCTTAATTAGCTCTTGATTACCATCTCTGTTTTAAGGACAGCACATTCTTCATTTTAAAGCCAGCAAGTAGTCATCTTGCAAGGCATAAAGTAATAAAATTTAATACCTTGCAAAATTCTACCAGCTAGCGTGACTGATGATATTCTCGACTTCCTCTGGCTCAGGTAGCATCTTCTTCTATTCTAATAATCAGTTTCTTTTCCATACCGTCATATGTGATTTAATGAATATTATTTTTAAAAATTCTATTTATTTCTTCTGAGAATGTCTTAAATGAGTGTTAGTATAAATTTTTATTATTAACTATACAAATTAAATTATGCTTAATAATTTTTACAGTCATGAAATTCATAGTATAGGTAATAAAAATATTTATCATAGATAACTACATAAAAATATATTCACGTATATCTTACAAATTTATAATAAATCTTATGAATAAGTGTTTTCATAAAAGATATAAAATTTTCGTATCTGTAATTTAATAACCCTCACTTCACTTATTTTGGAATCAGAAATATATCAAACAGATGAAAATAGCATTTATTTACATTCTTGTTCAATATGAACATAACAAAATTTTGAATATTCGTATATATAAATTCAAAAAATTTAAGTGAAAATCTGCATGGTGTGGGAAAGTATACTTCTTTTAACAAATATAAACTTACTACGATTATCATGATAGTAAAAAATTGAAATGTTTTCAGGTCTTTTTATCTTTTCTCAAAAAAAAACAAACAAACCTGTTCATGTGGTTATTCACTGCAGAAATATCACTCAATAAAATCAGTCACACATTAAATTTATACATTACAAAAGATGGAAGATTAAACGTAAACAATAATAATATTATTGTATCATAGGATCTTAACTGAAGCAATACCTTATAATAATGAGCATATTATGAAATTGACTATTTAAATAACCATGCTATTTAATAATAAGTAAACAGTAGCTACAGTCAAATGAATACTTTCTATATTTCATACTTCCATGAAACAGATTAAACGTAAACTATAATAATCTTTTTGCATCAGGATCTTAACTGAAGCAATATCTTATAATAATGAGCATGTTATTATGGAAATGACTATTTAAATAACAATGCTCCTTAATAATAATAAGTAAACGGTACCTACAGTCAAATGAATACTTTCTATATTTCAAACTTTCATGAAACCGATTAAACGTAAACAATAATGTTATTGCATCAGTATCTTAACTGAAGCGATATCTTATAATAATGAGCCTGTTATTATGAAATTGACTATTTAAATAACCATACGGTTTCATCCTATTATACGGTACCGGTAGCCCATTGAAAGAAATGAAAAATGAAATCGTTTTTGAACGGAATGACAACTATTTACTTTTAACTATAGATAAGCCATGCGAGATAAGCCTTGTTCGCGTTCGCAGTGCATACGAAAAATATCAAAATTGTTTTATTAAGGCAGTACAAATGCATCTATAATATCTCATACAGAAGGACAGTATAAGAAAGGACTTGAGAAAAATACTTTATTACTTACTTTATTCGAAAAAAAAAAAAAAAATGATAAAAATAATGCAAAATCATCACACACAGAAAAACAAGATGGCTGCCGATCTTTAAGTTTAAGGAGAGGTGTAGAGCTATCCTTAAGAATGGGGAAATTGCACATTTTTCATTTTGACTTGTAAATGATAGAGCATGAAAATACAAACATTTTGATACCATTTTTATGCATATTTGAAAACCGGATGCTTTAATAAATTAACTTTAAAAGACGTAGTTCTCATGTTGGCGGGAAAACGCTGCGTCACGTGATAAAACCTATCGTGACGTCACTATCCATGAAATGAACTGCCGGCTGAATTTCTCCCTCTTGTATTGTAAAGAAAAATCGTGCATTCAGCGAAATTTTGTATTCTTTCTTTAAAAAAAAAATATTAAAACTATTTGAACTCATTAAACATCACGTCATTCTATAAATGACACCAAGTTTCAATGATATTTTTTTGTACTCGCCTGCTGTTATTAATCCAAATTAAACTATAATCGAAATAATAGTTGATCAATAGAATTCTCTTAAAGAATGTTTTTAGTATACTATGCCAAAGGTGTATCTTTTAAATACTTGTTTTGTTTCATTTTATTATGTTTTATAGATTTATTATTATTTAATTATTATTATAGACTGAGTACAGAAATAAAATATTGGGATTGAGTAATAATATTTAACTGAATAATATGCATATTTTCATTGCTTAAATAATCTAGAATAGTTTATGCTAAATTAACCTAAATTAGATTACTTTTATAATTATGAGATGCCAGTATATCTGTATATATATATATATAACTTTTTTAATACATTTCAATATTATAACTTAACAATATTTCTATTAAAATAGCAGCTGAAGATTGTGAATAATTAAAAACATTATAGTGATGCAGTTTGAGAAATTGAAAAGTATTTAAGGAAAATTACATGCGCTTATCATTCTAAATAAATAAATTAAATTAAAAGAAGGTCTTCGTACAAAAATATTAATATTATTTATATATGTATATATATATAGAAACGCGTTTAGTTATTTTTATAATGTAATTACTTTTTTATTTGGAAAAATTTAAAAATAGAAAGAAAAGATTAATAGAAATAGAAAGTAATAATAATAACAACATTTAGCAATAGGAAAGATATAAAGTACTTTAAAATAAAATAAACACATGAAATATATGTTAAATGTAATAATACCTTATAAGTTATACATGATCTAGTTATAAATATGAATGGTATTAAATAATTAATTAAAATTTGCAGTAAATTTCAGCAATCAAACGCAATATATACACTGGTGGACAATTGCTAAGGACGGATGACAATAACTAAGCTACTGTCATCCGTCCTTAGCAATTGTCCACCAGTGTTTATATATATATATATATATATATATATATATATATATATAAATTCATTTATCAATGAAGCCTTAATGTAAAATCCAAATATATTTAGAATATGTCAGGGGTCGATCCAGGTAAAAACTGGGACCCATTTGCTTCCCCTTCACAAAATCCAAATATCTAAAATGGGCCCCTTTAGAAAATACAAATCCATAAAATGGGTGAAAACAGTTCCTGTTGTTATGAACAGTTCAAATAAACCTTTTTCAAGATTTATTTTTAAAAAGATGATGATTTTGTAAAAGTTTTCCACGTTAACAATATTATTTTTAATGAGTGTGTATACTTGGCTCAGTAATATGCTGTTAACTTGATAATGAACATTAGATAGAGTAACTTCTTAAATGAAAGGTTTCGTGTGATAATTCTTTTTATCACAAAAAGAAATAAATTTTCACAAAATTATTTTGTTTTTCACAAAAAAAAAAAAAAAAAATTGTTTTTCACAAAAATGAGCCCCAAAAGTAAACCTGGAACAATCCTTGCATATACTATAACTGACCGTCTTCGCCTGCTTCGCTGGTCGCTAAATTTAATAAATTAACAAAAAACAAACAAAAAAAAAAAAAAAAAACTTTTATTTCTTTTATATCATTCTATAAACAAAAAATAAATAAATAGATAATTAAAAAATAAATTCATTGAAATCGCTCTTAACATCGTTTTGGTTATTCGCAGCCTGCGGCAATTTCTTTCCCTCCAGTGTACCCTGCTTTTTTGGATCTGGGTTCTTATTGCCCGCAGCAATGTCTTTCGTGGGCACTTCAATTTGTGTACATATCAGGAGGCGAAAGCTGCTATTATTCAAAAACTAAGATTTTAAGGATAGCTGTATCTCAGCATCTATTAAATATACTTTAATTTTGGCACCATGTACTTTATTGCAATCACTTTTTCTGCTATATTACCATTTCATTTCGATTAGTACAATAAATAAATAAATAACAAAAGATTTTCCTTTCAAAGGCATTAAATAAATAAATAAGTTTTTATTAAACTTAAATTTTAATAAGACTAATCCTTTATGCGATATTAACATTTTCCCGATAAAAACATTTAATTATATTTTCCTTTTGAAATGAATTAATTAAATAAATAAATAGTTGTGTAACAGCCGTTGCTAATGTAAACAACGTAGAACAATATAATTCAAATAAATTTAAGAAAATTAAATGGAAAAATAAATGGATAAAATATAAATATATATATATAAATTACTTAGAAAATTATAAAAAGTAAACTTTTTTTTTTTTTAAATAAAATGAAATAAAAATAATAAATAAATAATGCAATTTGAAAATAACATTTGTTTTTTTCGTTGCAAAAACATGAAGTAAATATTAAATACATAATTAATGACTGCTCTATAAAATAATCATATATAATTTATAAAATAACATAATTAAAAAATTCTAGTTAAAAAAAATAATAATAATAAAATAAATAATCAGTAAAATATATTTTTATGTACTATGAAATTTTAATGAATATTTTAATTATAGTTAAATCTTTAAGCATACATTATGAAAAAAGAAATATTCTCACATACAAGCATCTAAAAAATTAGAGAAATGTAAAAAAATACTACTAATATATTAAAGCAATGCTAAAATTCTATTATGAAGACGTTTATAATTTTCAAAATATGAATACAGAACATATCTAGATCGTTTAGCTTTAGCTACTCTTATATTTATGCGCTAATAAAATCGAGGTTTCTTCTCAAAAATGAGAATATGGAAAGAGCATCTATTTTCGAAACATTATCCGATTGCTCTTTTACAAATCCAAAATCGACATTATACAAATAAAAATAGAAATATATATATATAAGATATAAGATATAGTATAGTTATGGAAGATTTAAGTTATTTCTTACAAAAGGTAAAAATTTTAAGAATAAACTATAAAATACAGATTAGAATAGAGCGAACAAAAAGAAAAGCAAGCGGTAAAAGAGTGTAAACATTCACACTTCGTGTACTGTGACGTCGACCCCCTCACGGAGCGTTTTCGGATCACGTGGTTTTGTTTTGGTTTTTAGCGATTTTAAAACGTTAATTAAAAGTTAATTTTAAATAATTTTACGATTTTAATTGGATTTTTCGGATTCCTAAGATTGATTTTATCGATTACAATTAAAAGAAATTGTTTTTCCTTCCGTGTGCAACTTCCCCATTTAAGGATCCTTAAAGTTAAAGATCTTTAAACGGACATCTGAATTTCTATTTTAAGGAAAGTCGGAAATAAAGATTGTTTACATTTTGATTGACCAATGAAAATGCATCTTTTTAAAGATCTTTAGTTAAGGATCCTAAACAGCGGACATCTGAATGTGGGGGTAAATATCGGCAAGCAATGGCGGCTGTATGGAATTCGAATTAAACCATGTTTATTGTAATTTCACCTTAGCCCACCAGAGGGCGAGCATTTCATTACAATCGCGGATCCTCCTAAATTGGTGGGTTAACTCCTCGGAGGAAGGATAAGAATGGAGACGGCGAGAGCCGGTTTTCAATGGAGAAAGAGTGAAGTAACTGTATCAGGTCCCTTTAACTCGTGTCCCTTTAACTGTGCACCCAAAACATTCGCTTAAATTCTATTGCCGTTAGTGTTAAACGTACGAAAAAACGGTATAAATCACGGTTTATCCTTCAAAAATACTGAGAAATATTTTTTGTTTAGTGTATCAATCTTTTTTTTTTACTTTCACTTACCCATAAGTATTGTTTTTGGGTCAAAATTTCGAACGCGAGTTTTTGTTATGTTTGTGTACATGTTCTGAGGTCCCCTGAATACGAAAATCATGTTTTTAGCAAATGGTCTGTGTGTATGTCTGTGTGTGTGTCTCTGTGTGTGTGTGTGTGTGTGTCTGTGAGTGTGTCTGTCTGTTATCAGCATATCTCAAAACAAATTATGGCAGAAAGTTCAAACTTGGTATTCTAAATTTGTATCATATAAGGATGCTACACTAAACTTTTCGTTAAGATCAAGCAAATGTTTCGTGTACAGGGACACTCAAAAATTGCATTAATGAAACGGCGGGTTCTAATTATCATATAAATCTCTCCCGAAGCCTAATTTAAATTGTTTAACATAGGTTTACATAACATCGTTATCTTACCTCTTAATCACCAACCTGTATTTATAGTATTAAATTTCAGAATAAGAGAAAGTCGTGTGAGTGGCACACCAGATTATTGTAATATTTTTTTTTTTTTTTTTTTTTATAATGAAATAAAAGCAGGAGCATTTCATCGTTAAATATTCTTTTCCTTTTTCATGCTGTAAAATTACACAACACAGCGGCCTGGAAAAACTTTCTTATTTAAAGTTAAATATCACATTAAAAAAGCTAAAAACTTATAAGAAATATAGTTTTTAAGATTATGTTAAATTGGCGAGAACATAGGTCGCTTTCTATTTGAAACTGTGATAATGATAAAAATTATGATTTTTATTATTTTCTTCTATTCAGAAGAAGAAAGTATTGAATTCGTGAAAATTTTTGATGCATTTACACGTTTTGTAAAGCCTTGAAAATGATTTGACCATTTTTAAAAATGCAAGTCTGACTGTGTATCGTGTATGTGTTATCAAAATTTGTGGGTGCTGTATCTCATTAAGTAATGGGCAAAATTCCACAAAACTTTATATTTAGTTAAATCTTCATATGAATTGGTACTGATTATATTTCGGAGTAAATCGCCCATCAGGTGGCGCGACTATGCATATTACTCCCATTTAAGATAAAGCTATATTTCATCTTCTGTTGTGTATAATTTTGTAAAATTTTATATTTAATTGGGTCTTAATGATAACACTTACTCTTATCCTGATAACACTTTGTAGTAAATTTCCCAACAGGTGGCGCTGCTATGCTGTGAGGCTTATTAAATGTAAGTGTAAAATTTGCAATTTTGATTTTAATTATCTCAAAATAACTTTAAATGTTTGGGTTTTTTAAATAATGCTTTTGTAATTAAATATATTTACACAGTCATTATGAGTGTATTTTCAGCAAGATAACAAAATTAAAAACTAAATTCTGATCCACATTATCTGAAATTTAATGAAAATTTAATTTAAAATTGTTATGAACAATTTATTTGTTCTTTCCTTAATAAAGCAAAATCTGCTACAAATGTAAGGCGATATTTTCTTTGTCCTATTTTTGGGATTTGAAATTAATTCTTTTATATACATAATCTCAATATTTTATTTGAAAGATGGGGTATTTATTTAAAGAATATTACTATTTTTAGAAAATCTTTTGTAAATATTCATATATTTTCCTTTTTATCAATTATATATTTATTTAAATTCAGTCTATATTGTTTAAAATGCCAATTTTTAAAATATACCTTTTTTTTAATTATTATTATTAAAAGGTTGGCAAGTATGTAGAAGTTGATAAAACCCTTCTAAAATAGTTTTCTTGATCCCTGTTAGTTATAATGATATGAAAAAATTGTTTTATTTCATATCAGTTGTTTTAAACCCTTGCACTTGAATGAGTTACTTGTGGCAATTTGTTTTCTTATGCAATAAAAACAAACAATTTTGTTTGAATAATAATAATAATAATAATAATAATAAAAGGAATTTACATTGCAAATTTTTGTAAAAAATTAGAAATGAAACTAGGCGCTTTAATATTCAATGCAAAAAATAACAACCCCCCCCCCCCGATGTAGATAATTGGCCAACAATTTACCCAAGCACCAACACCATTTTTTAAATTAGTTAATTTTCTATCTAGCTGTCTATATCTACACTTATATATATAAATTAAATCAATTTAGATCAATAAATCAATCAAGATAACTAGTTACTTAGTTTGACCTGTATATGTTTCTGTGGTGATTTAATTGACTAACTATTCTTCGTTCTCATTCTTTTCTATTATTATCAAACGCATTATATAATATATATTTATTTATTTACTGAAAATTAACTAATTTCAAGAATGGTATTGGTGCTTGTGTTAAGTCCAATTATCTACAACCTCGGTCTCAAAGGAGATACCACGGATTTTCTATTAATCCGTGGGAGATACCCTTCTCTGTAGGGGGATGTCTTTCTGAAGAGTCCTATCATGTATGTACTGAATTGCAGAGAAAACAATGGGAACAGCTGTGTAGATGAATACGACCTGCACTACCCAACACGTTTTTCGTAAATGTTTTGAGTGCACCAATATGGCTGAACCGGTTACAGTTGGAGCTTCACTTAAACGAGATCTCGCCCTCTCCATATCTATCCTTCCTCCGAGGTTAACTCTGGTGTTAAATGAGCATGTTACAGTTACAGCGAAACCACTCTTGTTTACTTTTTTAATGCATTGCGTGTTTATTGACCAATCAGCGAGACTTTTACAGATAACACTGGGGTCAACTAATCCACGGATGGTAAATACGAAAACTTTCTAACCCAGGGTTAAGGGAGTGTTAACTCTAACACAAGTGTTACGTGAACCATGGGTTAACACTGATTTGGTGAATAAGGCCGTAACTGGAGCAAATGCTAAACTGGTTTTGTCTGGTTGAGTATTCAGTAGGAAGGCGCAGGGTAACAAAATTTTTAAATGTGAAAGTGGGGACAAATATCGAAATGTCCCTATTTTTCCAGTAAAAAGTGGAGAGACTATGCATTTAATTCAGAAATTCAAATTGTGGATTCAAACACAATAAGTATACACTTAAAGTAGATATGCAATACACAAGAATTATGTATTATCAAAGTTACTTATTAAATACCCAGAGATCTAGTCATAGCACCCACAAAATTTTGATAACACATACACGATACACAGTCAGACATGCATTTTTAAAAATAGTCAAATGATTTTCAAGACTTTACAAAACGTGTAAATGCATAAAAAATTTTCACGAATTCAATACCTTCTTCTTCTGAATAGAAGAATATAATAAAAATCATTATTTTTATCATTATCACAGTTTCAAATAGAAAGCAATCTATATTATAGCCAATTTAACATAATCTTAAAGAATATATTTCTTATAAGTTTTTAGCTTTTTCTATGTAATATTTAACTTTAAATAAGAAAGTTATTCCAGGCCGCTGTGTTGTGTAATTTTACGGCATGAAAAAGGGAAAGAATATTTAACGATAAAATGCTCCTGCTTTTATTTCATTATAAAATAATTAAAAAAAAAAAAGAAAAGAAAAGAAAAAAAAAGAAAATTGTACAGACACGACATTATTTCATTATTTAAAACATGAAAATCTGACATTGACAGATTTTAATTTAGTGCCAGAGGCCTACTGCTAAACTTGTTAATATCGACAAATTCTTCTTTAGTTAATTCGTGTCGATCTAAATTCCATGATAAAGTTTTCATTAAATCAAACCAATGTGTTTCAGCTGCAGATATTGTAACAAATAACGTTGGAAGTCCAAACTGTCTTATAGCCGCAAAACAACGTTTTTTCTCTTTTTCCCAATGAGGGGGAGGTGTGCCTTGGGGGGACTCATGTCAAAGGTGTGCCTTGGGGGGGACTCATGTCAAAGTTGTACCTTGGGGGGGACTCATGTCAAAGTTGGGCCTTGGGGGGACTCATGTCAAAGTTGGGCCTGGGGGGGACTCATGTCAAAGTTGGGCTTTGGGGGGACTCATGTCAAAGTTGTACCTTGGGGGGGACTCATGTCAAAGTTGGGCCTGGGGGGGGGACTCATGTCAAAGTTGGGCCTTGGGGGGACTTCATTCAATAAATCCCCATTCAATAAACCGACTGAAATAGGCCCTTAGCACTATTAAGAGTGTATTATAAAAATTCGACAACGCTGTACCGACTGAAATAGGGGTACCTTGGGGGGACTCATGTCAAAGTTGGGCCTGGGGGAGGGACTCATGTCAAAGTTGTGCCTTGGGGGGACTTCATTCAATAAATCCCCATTCAATAAACCGACTGAAATAGGCCTCTAGCACTAATTAAGAGTGACCTATAAAAATTCGACAACTGTACCGACTGAAATAGGCCTCTAGCACTAAAAAAAAAAATAAATAAATAAATAAAAGATTGATACATTAAACAAAAAATATTTCTCAGTATTTTTGAAGGATAAGCCGTGATTTATACCATTTTTTTCGTACGTTTAACACTAACGACCACAGATTATCATACAGATAGGACAGTGAAGCTAAAACGCGAACCGGAAATATTGTAGCACCACTAGTGTCAACAGAGGGGAACTACAAGTGTTAAGTCTACATGAATAACATCTTTGATCGAAATTTTTTTTTCTATTTCGCGAGTAGTTAGTATGGGAAGTTTTCTTTTTCTTCACTTTCTATTGTTTTTTAATTCACAAAATTATCCTCAAAACATTCACAGCTATTCTTCTAAGAAATAAAAATTAATTTTTATAATGTTTAAAAATATGCTTTGTCAAACATATCCATATTCAAGTACAAATTAAAATTACAAACTGTAATTCTGAAATAGCAGTATGAAATCATTAAATATTTAACGTTGCTTGTTTTAAATAATACAAAATGCTTTAAAATGAAAAAAATTTTTAATTTTATGTATATTCAAAGTTTATTTTCTTAATATTTAGCACTTGCTTCTTAAAATAAATTGCTTTTAACAATCAAGTTTATAAACAATAATAAAGTTGCCAAATGAAAACATATGTGCTGTTTTCTTTACTTCACTTTTTCTACTACTTTTAAAATCACAAAATCATAACATTACTGCTATTTTCTAAGAAATAAAACTAATTTTTATTATGTTTGAAAATAAATTTTGCCAAACACATTTGTGTTCAAGTGTACAAATTAATATAACAAACTGTAATGCTTAAATAGCAGTATGGAATAAAATCTTAAATATTTAACATTGCTTGGTTTAAATAATACAAAATGCTTTAAAATATATCGGGTTTATTTTCGAAATTTATTTGCTTAATATTTAGTACTTGCTTCTTAAAATAAATTGCTTTCGACAATCAATTTCGTAAACAATAACAAAGTTGCCAAATGTAAACATCGATACAATGGTTAGTTGGTTGGATGTTGGGTTTAACATTGCACTAATATTACAATGAACATAGATACAATAAAAATAAGATGAGCGATTACGTAAGCCGGAAATCTCGAGAAACTTACAGCCGTTGACAATAGGGTCGTTGCAGTCAAATTTTGGTTGCCGAAGAATATACGGGAGTGTCCTATCTGTGTAATAATCTGTGCCCTACACTAACGGCCACAGACTAAGGAAATACTTAGACCGGGCAAGGCGGTTCTAAAAGTGAAGTCTCAACTGTAACCGAGCCGCCACATTGGTATAAGCAAAACATTAATGCGTTTTTCATACAATCGTATTGGTATTATTCTATATTAATTGTAAAGGAGGCTATAAATCGTGAAAAATGGCTTGTGCAGCCTATGGTTGCACCAATAAACCATTTAAGAAGGTTCCGGGAATTACGTTTCACAGGTAAGTTTCAGTAAATATACTTGATCAACAAAAAATTTCCATATTTATCTTAGCGTTATGAGGTGTGGTAGACATTTGCCAGACAAGCGTTGCAGATTAACCATTACGTCGCTGAATAGAATATTGGATATTTATTTTTTTCATTGAGAAATAAAACAAATGTGAACTAGTATGTTGTGGCCACCACAAGACTTTCTTCTATATTTTCCTATACATATTCAATCAGCAACAATATTTTAAAAAAAAGTACGATTTTTTTTCTCATGTTTTTTTTTTTTTTTTTTTTTTTTTTTTTTTGTTAAAAGCAATACATATTCAAATAGTAACAATAAAAAAAAAAAATTAAAAAATACGATTTTTTTTTTGGTTAAAAGTAAAAAAAATCGATAACTTAGTTTTAAATAATCACAGATTTATAGTTCAACATTCATTTTAAAGGTATTGACGAGATCTTTCGAAATATACCCATCTTCAAAATTTACCCCTCCCCCTGGTGTGTGGGGGGGTACTTCCCCCCCAGGGGGGTAGCGATGTCCCCACATGCACAGAAATTTTTTCCTAGTTAACTATTACTATTATCAATAACTCATATTAATTTTACAATCACAAGTTAAAAATAACTCTCATTATGTACATTTATACGACATTTTGTCCTATACTGCCATGTTAAAAATTTAGAAAAAATGAGATCACAGCGTCACCTGTTGAGCGATTGATCCCCAAATGTAATCAGCACCAGTTTATGTCGGAGACCAACTAAATACCCAGTTTGGTTAAATTTCGTTATAAAAAAAAAAAAAAAAAAAAAAACTATTTTTTTTTTTAAGTTTTTTTTGTTAAAAGTAAAAAAAATCGATAACTTTGTTTTTTACGATTATCGTATGTTATCGATAACTTTGTTATTACTTTATATACACATAATTGTCACAGATTTATGGTTCAACTATTCGTTTTAAAGGTATTGACGAGACCTTTCGAAAGATACCCATCTTGAAACTTTGCCCCCCCCCCACTGGGGGGGGGAACCGATGCCCCCACATGCACAAAATTTTTTTCCCAGTTAACTATTACTATTATCAACGAGACCTTTTGAAAGATACCCATCTTGAAAATTTACTTCCCCGGGGGGGTACTTCCCTCCCAGGGGGGGGGGAACCGATGCCCCTACATGCACAAAATTTTTTTCCCAGTTAACTATTACTATTATCAACGAGACCTTTTGAAAGATACCCATCTTGAAAATTTACTTCCCCGGGGGGGTATTTCCCCCCCAGGGGGGGAACCGATGCCCCCACATGCACAAAATTTTTTTCCCAGTTAACTATTACTATTATCAACGAGACCTTTCGAAAGATACCCATCTTGAAAATTTACCCCCCCCCCCCCCAGGGAGGGAACCGATGCCCCTACATGCACAAAATTTTTTTCCTATTTAACTATTACTATTATCAATAATTCATATTAATTTTGCAACTCATATTATTTTTGGTTCGTGAGATACAGCGTCAACAACACGTGAGATACAGCGTCCACAAAAAAATGATACAAACAGACAGACAGACTGACAGACAGACAGACATTTTCTAAAAACTATTAATTCGTGTTCTGGACATCCCAAAACATGTAAATCCATCAAAAAACGGAGGTCGAAAATTTTCGCGAATCCAGTACTATATTACATATAGAAGAAAGTAAAAAATATGCTTTAATCGCGTTCTTGCCCCCCCCTTCTCCCTGAGGGGGGGCGATATTAAAAAAAAATTATGCCAGAAATCTTCGTGGGAGTATGTATTCGACAATTTCACAAAGTTTCATGGCGATCGGATGAATGGTGGTGTAATGGATGAAGGATAAACAGACAGACATGCATTCGTTTTTACACATACAGATTGCAATGTTACTGGTTTCTTGCTTGTACCAATATGGCCGCCGGTCGCTCTAAGCGCCTTACAGTTACTTCACTTTTCCCCATTCAAGAAAGCCGTCTGACCGGGTCTAAGTATTTCCTTAGTCTGTGCTAACGGCAATAGAATTTAAGCGAATGTTTTGGGTGCCCAGTTAAAAAGACACCAGTTAAAAGGACCTCATACAGTTACTTCACTCTTTCTTCATTGAAAACCGGCTCTTGCCGTCTCCATTCTTATCCTTCCTCCGAGAGTGGCACTTGCGTACAACATTTCTTTCGTTTTATTTGGGGATCATTGCATTAGGGGGTTGTATCCATATAATACAAACATTAAAACTTTTTTCTTTCTTTTAAATTTTAAACATTTTATTTTAATTTTTTGAATTCTTTAAACGAACTTTCTATGCAAAACATTTTGTGATAATAAAAATTAGGTTTACACACTAACACTTTTATTCTTCATAAAAAATCTCTTTTTACAGTAATCGAATCGTTGTAACAAACTTTTCTAAAATAGCTTTCATATCTAATTAGGAAATACTTCTCTCTTGCTTTAGGTATAATAATAGACGAGACGTAGCAAAACCTCGACGAGCCTGATTCACAACCCCGGGTCCGATTCCTCCCCGAGCTACTAGCGCTTCAATGTTAAGCTCGATCCCTACGAAGTGGATCATTCTATTTAATTTGCAGGTATATCGGTAGACAGAGGGATGGGAACCTTTGCTTGCGATTGCGAGCGCGAGGTGTGAGTGTTTACGATTTTGATTTGGCTCGTGGTTGTTGCTTATTGCTTGATTCTTTCTTGACAATTTTAAGTTCATCTTGACTCCTGTCAAAGATTTGATTGACGAGATATTTTTTTTTTTTTTTTTTTTTTTTTTCATTTATCGCAAAAAAAGCTCTGGGGCTAGTGTTGTCGGATGATCGAAAGTAAATTTCTCCAAACAGTTCTCAAATTTCTTCAAGTCAAGGTGATATATATACATTTTTTTTTTTTTTTTTTGTCAAAAAAAATTTCAATTTTTTTTTTTTTTTTTTTTTTTTTAAGTTTCAAAATATTTACCAAATTTAAGTTCACATATATATTGAGTAAACAATAAATTTAATATAATTATGATTATTTTATTATTATCCTTTTTTTGGAAGTATCTATGTCGCAACATGAAGGTTAAAATCTCAGTTCTTGACATTTCAAATTCTACTATCTAAATCAGATTGACAATATTTTTTATAAAATTGTGGTTATTTTTGTTTTTGAATACGCTTACAAAGATGTACAATTAAAAATTTTCACTGCACACATCACACACTCAACTGCATTTTTACTTTCTTCTATATGTAATATAGAGAAAGTATTGGATTCGCGAAAATTTTCGAGTTCCGTTTTTTGACGGATCTACACGTTTTGGGATAGCCTGAACACGAATTGATAGTTTTTTAAAAAATGTCTGTCTGTCTGTCTGTGGTTTCTTGTTTTCACCGTATCTCACGAACCAATGAATGAAATTCAACCAAACTTGGTATATAGTTGGACCCTGACGGGGCATTGTGCTAATTAGGTTTGGGAATCAATCGCCCAGCAGGTGGCGCTGTGATCGCAAAATTTCATATTTTTCACCCTATCTCACGAACCAATGAATGAAATTGAACCAAACGGTATATAGCTGGACCCTGACCTGAAATGGTGCTGATTAGATTTGGGAATCAATCGCCCAGCAGATGGCGCTGTGATCGCATTTTATTTAAACTTTTAACATTGCAGTATAGGACAAAATTTCGTATAAATGTACATAATGAGTGTTATTTTAAACTTGTGATTGTAAAATTAATATGAATTATTGATAACAGTAGTAGTTAACTAGGAAAAAAATTTTGTGGATGTGGGGGCACCGGCTCCCCCCTAGGGGGGAAGTACCCTCCCCCCCCCCGGGAAGTAAATTTTCAAGATGGGTATCTTTCGAAAGGTCTCGTTGATAATAGTAATAGTTAACTAGGAAAAATATTTTGTGCATGTGGGGGCATCGGTTCCCCCCCAACTGGTGGGGAAGTACCCTCCCGGGGGCGCAAAGTTTCAAGATGGGTATCTTTCGAAAGGTCTCGTCAATACCTTTAAAACGAATGGTTGAACCATAAATCTGTGATAATTTAAAACAAAGTTATCGATTTTTTTTACTTTTAACGAAAAAAAACTTTAAAAAAAAATCGTATTTTTTTTTTTTTTTTTTAACGAAATTTGACCAAACTTGGTATTTAGTTGGTCCCCGACATAAACTGGTGCTGATTACATTTGGTGATCAATCGCTCAACAGGTGGCGCTGTGATCTCATGTTTTCTAAATTTTTAACATGGCAGTATAGGTCAAAATTTTGTAAAAATGTACATAATGAGAGTTATTTTTGACTTGTGATTGTAAAATTAATATAATTTATTGATAATAGTAACAGTTAACTGGGAAAAAATTTCTGTGCATGTGGGAGGAACGCTTCCCCCCCCCCTGGGAGGGAAGTACCCCCCCCCCCCCCAGGGGTGTGTGTGTAAATTTTGAAGATGGTATCTTTCGAAAGATCTCGTCAATACCTTTAAAATGAATGGTTGAACTATAAATCTATGATAATTTAAAGGAAAGATATCGATTTTTTTTACTTTTAACAAAAAAAAAAAAAAAAAAAAAATTCGTAATTTTTTTTTTTTCTTTTTTTTTAATATTGTTACTGGTTGAATATGTATTACTTTTAACAAAAAAAAAAAAAAAAACTCAAAAAAAAACGTAATTTTTTTTTTAAATATTGTTACTGATTGAATATGTATAGGAAAATATAGAAGAATGTCTTGTGATGGCCACAACATACTAGTTTTTTTAATATTGTTACTGATTGAATATGTATAGGAAAATATAGAAGAAAGTCTTGTGGTGGCCACAACATACTAGTTTTCTTTAATTGTGACTGGGGAGTAAACATTTGTCAAGTTTTCCTGAATTTCTTTGTACAAGGAAATCAACTTGCACTGCAAATTATAGGAAATAAATATATTTCAAATTTCTTCAAAACATGCTTTAAATCATCTATATACTTATAGTTGCAACTTTTGAAAAAGAAAAGGATTGAAAAGTGTGAATTGATTAAATAAAAATTTCAAGAAAATACAGTTCTCACTCGCCTTTTTTTTATTTTTTTTTTAATGCCCTGTCTGTCAAAAGAAAGGAACAATTTGTACTTGTTTATGTTGATATAGAATGTTTTACATTCATTGCATGTATTGTAGCTAATGTTAATTAATAATAATAATAAAAAAAAAACTTGCACTTTTTAAATCATACAGTGCATTGTTTTCAATCAATGCTCCAATTCAATGCGCAATTGTTTTCAATCATATGATGAAAATAATATTTTAAGTGCAATTATATTAAAGTAATAATGCAGTAAACTGATTTTATTCCAGTAAATAATCTTAAAGCATTACATTAAAACTTGTTTTGAGGTACACCATCTTTTCACTAATTAAAACGAAGTTCTACATCAGGGCTGGCCAACCCACGGCCCGTGGGCCGCATGTGGCCCGCAGTGTATGGTTCTGCGGCCCGCGACAGAATTCAAGAAATTTTTAATTTGTCATCTGGGATAAAACATCTAAAATTAATAAATTGTTTCTGACTTTTTTAATGAAAATACCGATTAAAATAGCTAAAGAAACAAATATCGCTTTCAATAACTGATTTTTACTATTATACTTATGAATGTATAATCATAAGTTTTTATCTGTTTTATAGTTATTTTATGAATAAAAATATGTTTAATATTCATATTTTCTGTTTTAAATTTTTACGAGCCCACTGGATGTATATGGTTCATACATTTATACAATGCCTGAATAAAATAGATTTCCAATGCGGCCTGCCGAGAGTTTTGGGTTGGACAAGCCTGTTCTACATTACCCTCCTTTTCTTGCATCAAGTATAATTTAATGTAAGGTTTATTCACTTTTTTTTTTTTTTTTTTAACATGAATGTAAATAGAAACAAAATAAAGTCATTTTCGTTTATTAATATAATATTAATTATCTTATACTTGCTATTTCGTAATATTTGGAAAAGCTTTCATAAATATTGCTGTTAAAATTTACCAAGTACATGAGGATTTTGTCAATTTTTACCTGAATTGCCTGAATTCAGATTCTCATAGATATATAAGGGGAGGGGGAGAAAAAGAAGAAACTATTTTCGTGCATATGTTAAGAGGTAAAAAAAAAAAAAAAAAAAAAAAAAACTGAGTCCGAAATTGAAATTTATCTTAATTCTATTGAACCTAACCTGAATCTCTTCTCCGACCGTCCTATTAGCTCAGTGCATTTGCATTTATCTCCAAAAATAAGTAATAATAATAATAAAAAAAAAACGAAGTCCGAAATCGCAATCTATCGTATCTTCCCTTCTGCTTCCTATCCCTCCGTTTACGGTCTGTCTTACCTGCAAATTAAATAGAATGATCCACTTCGTAGGGATCGAGCTTAACATTGAAGCGCTAGTCCCCGAGCTTCGATGAGTTTTTCTGGTCAGTTTTCACCTTTTATTTCTTCCGGTGTCAGTCTTTTTTTTTTTCCACACACTTAACATTGTTTTCTTCCTTCTCGTCCCATGCTTTTTTCTGCGGATTTTTAGCCTTTTTTCCTCGATTTTTTCATTCTAAAATGCGGTGGTGAGCAGTTTTGCTTTCCTATTATTTTACTGTAGCATCCATAAGTATTATACTTTATATTGCATGATGCTGTGACTTATGACTACACAAAAGTGTTCTTTAACCCTTAATTACTAGACTTTTTTAAGGTTTTTTCAAATCCCTTAGCTGCTTTTTTTTTTAAAATATTTTTATTTATTCAAGCTTCTTCATCTGGCGCCTCTAGGCGGTCGCCTAGACTCGCCTAATTGTAAAACCGGCCCTGTGAATTTCCTGGTTCAAAAGCAAACTATGTGCCAATAGTTGCTAAAATAGAATGAGTAGAATTTTAGTTGCTCTAAAGTGAAGTAAAACAATAAGGATTTTTACTGAAATTTTCATTTTGGAGTATTTTGGAATTTTTGAAATTTTCATTGTTGATATAGTGTACTTTGATTCAAAATAAAATTTGGATAAACCCTTTATTGATTTGCATTTTGAGTGCCAATGAAATTCAACTAATTTAGTCGAAGTTTCTGAATTTCCACGGTATTTTCTTAGCTTTTCTTTTCTTAAAAGATAACCTCTATACATTTAGTTAATAATTAATTATGCAATAAATAAATAAAAATACAAATAAATAAAAAGTTAACGCTCTTGCAAAGAAATATTACTGGGGTCCCACCTTACCAGAGTACAATATAGATTATATATCTTATACTATTAAGTGAGCAATATTTGTATATATATATATGTATATTTATATTTCCCTGTTCTCGAAAATGGTAGCTCGGACAGTCACGTGATTTAACACAGAGGTGCCCTCCGAAGGGTCATTGTGCACATCGAAGTCAGATTTTCGAATTTTTGATTAGTTTTCTTTTAATTAATAAAAATATGAAAATAAAACTTCCCATTTCTATAATGACACAGAATGGAGAATCTTAGGAGATATTTGATTTTCATTGATTTGAGTATATTTTACATTGAACTACAGCTGCGCTATGAGGAATTACAAAAGATTTGATTGGTTTATTTGATTTTCATTGATTTGAATGTATTTTACATTGAACTACAACTACTTTATGAGGAATTACAAGAGGTTTGATTGGTTTATTTGATTTTCATTGATTTGAGTGCATTTTACTTTGAACTAGAGCTACGTTATAAGGAATTACAAGAGATTTGATAGGTTTATTTGATTTTCATTGATTTGAGTGTATTTTACGTTGAATTAGAGTTACGTTATGAGGAATTATGAGAAATTTGATTGGTTTATTTGATTTTCATTGATTTGAGTATATTTTTCGTTGAACTAGATCTACGTTTTGAGGAATTACGAGAGATTTGATTGGTTTATTTGATTTTCATTGATTTGAGTGTATTTTACTTTGAACTAGAGCTACGTTTTGAGGAATTACGAGAGGTTTGATTGGTTTATTTGATTTTCATTGATTTGAGTGAATTTTACGTCGAACTAGAGTTACGTTATGAGGAATTATGAGATATTTGATTGGTTTATTTGATTTTCATTGATTTGAGGGTATCCAGTGATGTTTTTTTTTTTTTTGGTTTTAACATGTTTGACAGTGATTGCTGCGAAACGAGTTTCGTGTGTTTTCAGATTCATGCACAGCGAGGTAGGGGTGTCCAGTGATTTTTTTTTTTTTTTTTTTTTTTTTTTTAACATGCCTGATAGTGATTGCCGCGGAACCGAGTTACGTGCGTTTTCAGATTCATGCACAGCAAGGTAGGGGTGTCCAGTGATGTTTTTTTGGTTTTAGCATGCGTGATAGTGATTGCCGCAAAACCGAATTTTGTACGTTTTCAGATTCATGCACAGCGAGGTAGGGGTGTCCAGTGATGTTTTTTGGTTTTAACATGCGTGATAGTGATTTCCGAAGAACCGAGTTTTGTGTGTTCTGAGATTCATGCATAGTGACGTAGGGGTGTCCAGTGATGTTTTTTGGTTTTAACATGCATGATAGTGATTGCTGTGGAACTGAGTTTCGTGTGTTCTGAGATTCATGCACAGCAATGTAGGGCTTTGCAGAGAATTTTTTTTTTTTTTTTGGTTTTCATGTGAGTGAAGCGTACATACGTACGTTATAGTGATTGCTGCGAAAACGACTTACATGCGTACTCTGATTCGACCATTCATCGAATAGTGACTTTTACTGTACGAGTAACAGCTTCAACTGTTTCCAGAATATTCGAAGAATTAACATTTCTATTTGACTGTTTTCGAGAATATTCGTTTAAATAAAAGTTTTGTTCCACAGATTCGAGAAGTTCAAAAAATGTTTGATATTGTCGAGGAGATCCCATTCTAAAACTGTGAAGAAAATAGTCGCCAATCGAAATACATTTATTTAAACGTTTCAATTATTCACTTAAAAAAGAAATCCTTTAAATATAGTGCCCAGCGAAGCCTGCTAGTATATATATATATATATATATATATATATATATATATACACATATATGTGACGTATTCCAAGTTGACAGTCGTGGAGCATACAAGGAAACAGGCAGGCTACGCTGCCGAAGGCAGTGGGGACCCGGTGTGAGTTTTTACCCGATCAGAAATGGTTTTATTATTTTATTTTCTTATGAGTGATAATATGCAATTATGAGAATTCATTCATTATAGTGATTCATTTAAAAATAGAGACCCGCTAAAGGGTGAAGCTCGCTAGTTCTAAACAAAATTTTGTAATTAAGACAGGTTTAGTGTACAGGGTGGAAATGAAAATAAGGAAACTGTGGCCGAAAGTCAGTATCTCAAAAACGGCTTTAACAATTTTCTTCAAATTTGCAACATAAATCTCTTTTTATTACTTTCTTCTATATGTAATATAGAGAAAGTATTGGATTCGCGATAATTTTCAAACTCCGTTTTTTGACTGATTTACACGTTTTGGGATGTCCTGAACACGAATTGATAGTTTTCAGAAAATGTCTGTGTGTATCACGATTTTTGTGGACACTGTAGCTCACGAACCAATGAATAAATTTTAACCAAACTTGGTATTTAGTTGCAACCTGACATAAACTGGTGCTGATTAGATTTGGGGATCAATCACTCAACAGGTGGCACTGACCCCCCAGGGGGGTAAAGTTTCAAGATGGGTATCTTTTGAAAGTTCTCGTCAATACTTTTAAAAGGAATGGTTGAACTATAAATCTGTGATAATTTAAAACAAAGTTAGATTTTTTTTTACTTTCAACAAAAAAAAAATATTTTTTTTTGTTGTTGTTGTAAACGAAATTTAACCAAATTTGGTATTTAATTGGTTTCTGACATGAACTGGCGTTGATTTTATTTGAGGATCAATCGCTCAACAGGTGGCGCTGTGATCGCATTTTTTCTAAATTTTTAACATGGCAGTATAGGAAAAAATTTCGTATAAATGTATATAATGAGAGTTATTTTTAACTTGTGATTGTAAAATTAATATGAATTATTGATAATAGTGTAGTAGTTAACTAGGAAAAAAATTCTGTGCATGTGGGGCCATCGCTCCCCCTCCCCAGGGGGTAGAGTTTCAAGATGGGTATATTTCGAAACCTTCGTCAATACCTTTAAAACGAATGGTTGAACTATAAATCTGTGATAATTTAAAACAAATTTAACAATTTTTTTTTAATATTGTTACTGAGTGACTTTGCATAGGAAAATATAGAAGAAAGTCTTATGGTGGCCACAACATACTAGTTTATTTACTATTATTATTTTTCCTTTTTCGCATATATTACTTGGTTATTGCAAGAAAACTAATACCCGCTCTCATTTAGGTAGGTCAGCTTTAGATCTCAGAAAATTGTGTCTCAAAAACAGCTCTCCCGATTTTCTTTAATTTCCTTAAACTCTCTTTTATACATATTTATGATGTATGACATTAGTTCACTACTACAGGAAAATTGGTTGGCGTCTGATTGGTTAGGTGAATTTGATATCTTCTAAACACACTATCCTGAAAAAGAATGTATAATATAGAAATTGGTTGTAACATTTCAGATTTTTTAAATTAATCTCATTTGTCTATACAGTCCATAACCTGGCTGAAGCAAAGTCCGTGCAATACGCACCTCATTCATTATTACATTTTATTGTTGGACACTGGAATTGGAATCAACTGCTTTTTGTAATTGTAATAATAATTTTAAAAAAGAAGTGGAGAAAGAAGAAATTGTATTCATTTTCTTTTTTACAACTTCCCTAATAGTTCTTATACATTTTGTTAGTTTCATTGAAAACTTTAAAACATGAAGACGAAAATGTAACTTTCGTTATACCTTCACCCTTGCTTTGGATTTTAGCTTAAACTATACGAAGATTATTTATAATTTCTCATTTAGTAAGGCAGGGAGATGTTTTAACAAGCTGTCAAAGTATCAATTAATTGAAAAGGCATATTCTATGTTCACGATAGAGATTTAACACAGCTTTTACTGATTTTGAAAGCAAAAATGTTTCATATCTGCTATAAGGTTTTTTTTTTTTTTTTAGTAGGATGAAACGGATAGCGATTTTGCCGGATACCGGATATCCGGAGCTCCTTTGCCTGCCGGATATGCATATCTGGACCGGATACCCGTTGTTGCGAAAATCGCTCTTTTTGTAATCCGATCGTCTGCGCCTGCGCGCACGTGAGGAATTGTGCGTTCGATAGCAAGAAGAAGAATGTTCTAAGTTTCTAAAAATGTAAATATTGTGTATCCGCGTTTGTAATGATCGATAGATGGCGCTCTCTGAACACTGCAGTTGTTAGTAAATATAACAGCCACGTGTAATTATTATTCTTTCTCCGCCATTTCACCATGGAAAGTCGATTGCATAATATGAGGATATGCAGTGGTGTGATAATTTCACTTTAGCCCACCAGAGGGCGAGCATTTCATTACAATCGCGGATTGTTAGCGCGCGTTAAGTATTTATGTAATTTTATCAGTATTATGTCTTTAATAATTTGTGATTGTGTATTTACCAGATAAAAATGTGTTGATTTAAAGAAAATGACTAATTAATGAGTGAAAGTTTCCACTTATTATTGAATTAAGAACTAATATTTCATCCCTCGAACAAGACAGATGAAGGAAGGTAAGTTTTTCTTACCTTTTATTATTGAAAAGAAACATAAATGATTCTATTTGTTTTTGAATACGAAATTTTTGATTAGATGAAGATTTGTAGAATCAATTTTGTTGAATACTAATTTATTTAAAATTTAGTATATAAATATCGAATATAGGTATTCTTAAAGTTTGAATTCGATATTTATTGGCATCCTACTGCCGGGATCTGTTTACATAGGATTATAATGGAAAAATTAGCTAAAGAAAGAACACCTTTAAGAAGTGCGTTTACACGTATCGCTAATTTATTAGAGAATAATTTAATAGAGGAAGATAAGAATATAGAAGAAATTGAAGTTTTATATGCTCAATTAAATGAAAAATGGGCAATGTTATGTCCAAAAGAAAAAGAAATATTAGATGTTCTTGTTAAAGATAATAAGTGTACACAAGATAATTATGATAAAGAGTATGAAGGCTTTAGTTCTTATGAAGAAAAAATTATTAAATTAAGAACAAAAGTTGAAAAACTTTTGAAAAATTCTGAAATTGAAAACAGTTTTCAATCAAATGAAAATATAATGAAACGAAAATTCAAACTTCCTGAAATAGAATTTAAATTGTTCGGGGGTGAAATAAAAGAATGGTTGTCATTCTGGGCACAGTTTGAGAAAATACACAACGATGAAGAGATACCAAATGAAGATAAATATCAGTATTTGTTGCAGGCCACAATAAAAGGCTCAAGGGCACGGGAAATTGTTGAATCGTATCCCGCCACAAAAGATAGTTACAAAAATGTAATAGAATGTCTTAAAAGTCGTTTTGGGCGTACAGATATGTTAATTGAAGTTTATATACGAGAAGTTCTTGCGTTAATGATGAATAATGCTATAAGTAAAGGTCCAAAAATGCCACTTTTTAAATTGTATGATAAAATTGAAACATATTTACGGTCATTGAAAATGCTAGGTGTTTCAAGTGAAAATTATTCATCAATTTTATACCCGTTAATTGAATCCTGCTTACCTGTAGATATTTTAAAAATATGGGAAAGAAATTTGAGTTCGACCTTGAACTACGCAAAACAGGAAAATGATGATGAATTGAAATCGGGTAACAAATTAGATTGTTTGATGAACTTTTTGCGGCATGAAATTGAAAGTGAAGAAAAGGTGAAACTTGCTCGTAGTGGATTTAATTTTGAAAATGTGAATAAAAGTACTTATCCGCCACCCGTTCGACGTGAAAGAATTATTCCTACCGCAGCTGAATTATATAATTCTTCTGAAGTGAAAAAAGAAATGTGTATTTTTTGCAATAAATCACATGTAAGCAGTGA
Source organism: Salticus scenicus (assembly GCA_963930645.1). Lineage (NCBI taxonomy): Eukaryota > Metazoa > Arthropoda > Arachnida > Araneae > Salticidae > Salticus > Salticus scenicus. The sequence goes on from OZ005649.1 coordinate 288,930,563, forward strand.
ATGTAAAAATGCTGATAGTTTATCCTATGAGGATAAAAAGCAAATATTGATGAAAAAAGGTGCTTGTTTTAAATGTTTAGCTGCAAAGAAACATTTATCCCGATTTTGCAAAGCGAAGATACCGGCCTGTGATTGCGGAAAATTTCATTTCAAGATAATGTGCCCTGGGAAAAGCGATCAAGAACATCGAATTAAATTTCAGCAATTTGAAAATTTAAATTCTGAAAATAAGAAAGACACTGTTTTAGCAAATAAAACCAGTACTCGACAAGTTCTTTTGCAAACTCTGATTGTTCGTCTTAGAAGGGGAAATAAAATGAAATACATCAGGATATTATTTGATTCTGGCAGCAGCAAGTCCTATTTGTCAACTTTTGCATTAAATGAAATGGGATATGAATGCATAGGTAAAGAAGATTTGACACATAGCTTACTTGGTGGAGTAGAAACTGTGATACCCCATAAGAAATATTTAATAGGTCTGGTGACTATAATGATAATTATCGTTGCAGTCTTGAAGTGTTAAATCAAGAAAAAATTTGTTCTGAAATACCAAAAATTCCCTATGGTTCATTTCTAAATGAAATTAAGCATAAAATTCATTTGTCTGACCTGAATTGTCATGTTGATTTATTGTACGAATCTTCACCGAATGAAATCCATGGCTTAATTGGAGCTGATGTCATTGGAAAACTATACACTGGAAATATAAAACCATTAAAATCTGGTTTAGTCTTAATAGAAACCCGCCTTGGGTGGACGCTAATGGGAAAAATCGGACAGAAAGTTTCAGATAGTACAAGTAGCGTTATGTCATTACATGTAAATGACACGAAAATTTCTGATTTATGGCGACTTGATGTCCTTGGGATTCTGGATCCAGGAGAGAAGAATAGCCGAAAGGAACTTGAAATAGCAGCCGAAGAGCATTTTAATAGAAGTATCAAACGTGACGCTAAAGGGAGATATGAAGTGAATCTCCCATGGATCCAAGGCCATCCTCCTTTACCCACTTGTAAAAATATTGCAGAACGAAAATTGAAAGGTTGTATAGATTCGCTCAAGAAAAAAGGGACATTAGAAGCTTATGAAACGGTATTAACAGAATGGATTCAAGAATGTGTTATAGAAGAAGTTAAAATTCTGGGTAATGATGAAAGTGACCATTATTTGCCCCACAGGGCCGTAATAAAAGAAAATTCTACTACCAGAGTAGTTAGGCCTGTTTTTGATGGTTCTGCCAAAGAGAAAAATTCACCTTCAATCAATGATTGTTTAGAGAAAGGACCTAACACCGTCGAACTGATTCCAGCAATCTTGAATAAGTTTCGATTGAAGAAAATAGGAGTAATTGCTGATATCCGAAGAGCTTTCTTACAAATTGGACTTAGTAAATGTGATAGGCCATTTCTGAAATTCTTATGGTGGGAGGAAGGTGATCCCACGAAACCTAACATCGTAGAGTTGTTTTTGGACTTTCTTGTTCACCATACCTACTGGGTGCTACTCTTCGATATCATCTGAAAAATGTTTCTGCTCATTTTGAAGAAACAGCTACCAAGTTGTTAGAATCATTTTATGTGGACAACTGTATCACCAGCGTTGAAAACTATGAAGACCTCGTGAAATTTGTCGAAGAATCCAAGTTAATTCTCAGTGATGCTAAATTTGAGCTTCGAGGGTGGGAGCACAATTTCCCCAGTCCATCAGAAGAAAGATGTATTCCAGTCCTGGGATTGACATGGAACTTAAAGAATGATACCTTGTCTGTAGATTTACGAAATACTTTAGAAGATGATACCCCTGCAACGAAAAGGAAAATACTGAGTGCGGTACATAGAATATTTGATCCCCTTGGCTTCACATGTCCGGTTACCTTGGGGCCGAAGATTCTCCTGCAAGAGTGCTGGAAATTGAAAGTATCATGGGATGCAGAATTGCCTGAAAAAATTACCAAGAAGTTTGAGCAGTGGCGAAAAGAAGTTCCTAAATTGAAAGAAGTCAAAATCCCAAGATGCCTCACTCTGAATCATGAGGCGCCAGAAAATTTAAGTTTACATATTTTCTGCGATGCAAGCAAGAGTGCATACGCTACCTGCATATTCTTAAGAAGTGAAACTGGAAGTTCAGTGTCTTGTCAACTTGTACAGGCTAGAAGCAGAGTTGCTCCTATGAAAACTACTTCTATTCCAAGATTGGAACTACTTGCCTGCTGCATAGGAGCGAGATTAGCTGAGACTGTGGTGAATGATCTCCAAATAAAGAATATCTCAAAATTTTTCTGGTCCGACTCCGCAAATGCACTATATTGGATAAAGGGAAGTGAAAACTGGGCGCCTTTCGTTTTTAACAGAGTTAAAGAAATTAGATCTCTGACAGAGCATGAAAATTGGCACCACGTACCAGGGTCTTTCAATGCAGCAGATTTACCATCTCGCGGCTGTAGTGTCCAAACATTGATTAAATCCAAGTGGTGGGAAGGTGTGCAATGGTTGAGGAAGCCAAGACAAGAATGGCCAAGATCTAATGCTCTTCCTGACTTCGATATAGTGTACTCCGAGAAGAAGAAAACAGTAATTAGTGCTACAAATCATGAAGATTCAAGTGAGAAGCTTTATAACCGTATTTCGTCATACAATAAATTGTTAAGAATCACTGCTTGGATTTACAGATTTTTTAATAATTGTAAAGTTGAACCTTCACATCGAATTTTTGGATTCTTAACTTCAGAAGATATAAATGATGCTGAAACTGTTATGTTAAAAAATGTACAAAAAGAATCATTCTCGGGTCCTGAAGATAAACGCCTGAAATCCCTTAACTGTTTTATGGATACAAATGAACTTATGAAAATGAAGACTAGAATCATCATGAGAGAAGATACACAAAGTTTCCGATATCCGATAATATTGCCATCCAATCATCCAGTGGTAGAAAAACTCATCCGAACCAGACATTTAAATTTGAATCATGCTGGTGTCTAGATCCTAATGAATAATTTAAGAGAAGATTTTTGGATTTTAAAGTATCGGAAGACAGTAAGAAAAGTTATCAGAAATTGTGTACGCTGCAAAAGATATGATGCTAGACCAAAGCCCATCATAGAAGCACCTCTCCCAGTTGACAGAATAAAGGAAACAGCAGTGTTTGAGGTCATAGGAATTGATTATGCCGGTCCTCTAATTCTTCGAGGAGGTCAAAAAGTCTGGATAGTCATCTTCACTTGTGCCGTCTACCGAGCCTTGCATTTAGAGATAGGTACATCCATGTCAACTGAAAAATTTCTACAGGCTCTCCGAAGATTCATAGCTCGAAGAGGAAGACCCACAATAATTTACTGTGATAATGGCTCAAATTTCGTTGGTGCGGAAAATTTACTTAAGAAAATCAATTGGGATACCATTTCTCAATACAGTGAAGCTCAGAAGATCATTTGGAAGTTCAACCCTCCATCTGCACCGTGGTGGGAACGTTTGATTGGTATAATCAAGGGAATTCTTCGAAAAGTCTTAGGAAGAAGTTCGTTGAATTTAGAAGAAATGAATACTGTTATTTGTGATACTGAAGGCATTGTTAACCAACGTCCTTTAACTTACCTCTCCGAAGATGTTAATGATCTAACTCCTCTTACTCCTGCTATGTTTTTACGGGATATTAAAGAATCAGGCATTCCCGATCTTGATGTTTTAGATTCATCATCTCTCAATAAAAGATATGCCTATAGACAGCGAATAAAAGAAGATTTACGAAAAAGGTTTCGAATTGAATATTTGGGGCATTTAAGGCAATCTTCGAAATTTACTAAAAATCAACGACCCATCCAAATTGGCGATATCGTTATAGTATCCAGTGAGAACATCAAGAAAATCGACTGGCCTCTCGGTAAAGTTATTGAACTCTGTCCATCTAAAGATGGCCATGTTCGACTAGTAAAAGTGAAAATGAAAGGTGGTGAATTTTTCCGTCCAGTGCTTAGATTAATTCCTCTAGAAGTAACTCCTAAAAGTTGTGCAGATTTACTTTTTTCATCACGAATATCTAAGTCGAATATCCAACCTCCTGAAAATAACTTTGTTCCAGTGACTGTTCCAACTGAATCTGTTCCAGTGACTCCTCCAACTGAGTCTGTTCCAGTGACTGAACCTACTGAGCCAGTTGACAAAAGTTCTGTAAAGGACATTCCTATAGAGACTGTTCCACTTGAAAAACGATCCAAATATGGACGTTTGTTAAAGCCAAAAGTGAAGTTTGAGTTTCTCTAAAAATCCTCGAAACTCAAAGGTGGGAGTGTGTTGCGAAAATCGCTACTTCCACTTCAACTTTTTGTAATCCGATCGTCTGCGCCTGCGCGCACGAGAGGAATTGTGCGTTCGATAGCAAGAAGAAGAATGTTCTAAGTTTCTAAAAATGTAAATATTGTGTATTGTTAGCGCGCGTTAAGTATTTATGTAATTTTATCAGTATTATGTCTTTAATAATTTGTGATTGTGTATTTACCAGATAAAAATGTGTTGATTTAAAGAAAATGACTAATTAATGAGTGAAAGTTTCCACTTATTATTGAATTAAGAACTAATATTTCATCCCTCGAACAAGACAGATGAAGGAAGGTAAGTTTTTCTTACCTTTTATTATTGAAAAGAAACATAAATGATTCTATTTGTTTTTTAATACGAAATTTTTGATTAGATGAAGATTTGTAGAATCAATTTTGTTGAATACTAATTTATTTAAAATTTAGAATTTAGTATATAAATATCGAATATAGGTATTCTTAAAGTTTGAATTCGATACCCGTCATTAGTTTTGTTTTTTGTTGTGTTGTTGTATATTTTTCTTTTTCTTGATTTTAAAACAATAAAATATAAACATATTTCATATACTATTCTTTTAAACACATCTATATCTATATCTATATCATTATATAAAGCGCAAAAAATTGTATGTTTGTGGAGGGTAATCTCTGAAACTACTGAACCGATTTTAAAACTTCTTTCACTGACCAAAAGCTACAGTATGCCTGATTGTTATAGGCTATATTTAATTTTGATAAAATAAATTTTAGTTTAAAATCTGAGCATTTTAATTAAAATCCCCATAAAAGCCATAATAGAAATGGAAATAATCACGGAGTAATATTAATAGGAGTTGAAGGTCCAATGGGAGAAAGCTACGAAACTGTGATCTAAATTTTTGGTAAATATTGAGGGCGCCACTTGTCATTCCTCCCTACCTCGGCGCGGATATACTGTTGTTTTCAATAGAATTTTGCTGGAGTACATTTAAAATTTTTTATTTTAAGCAATTTAATTTCTTTGTAAGTTCTTAAAACTGCATAATTCAGATGTTTCAAATAAATGCTTCGTTCCTAGTTGTAAAACAGGCTATGATAGTGATAAGAAAAGGAAAAAAAAGCCCTAGGAGAAAAATAAAGTCCGAGTTCGTGTTTTCTGCATCTAAAGTAAGTTTATTTTTTTCTCTTTACAAAATTTCATCCATTCTCCTTCCTCCCAATTGTCTGTTTTAGCTAGCTTCGGTTCATAAGAATCGTCATTTTTTAAAAGCTTTCTTTCAAAGTAAAATTAGTATAAAATGGCTCTTAAAAAAAACATGTTGGTTAGAATACTGTATTTAATGAAATTTGCTTTCAATCGAAATTTTTTCAGCTTGATATTATTTTTAAAAAAATAATTAAAACGAGACATTTCCCCATTGAATAACATTGCGGAAGCTGGAGAGAAGGAAGGATTGCACGCTGGCGCCATCTGTAAACATTAGAAAACAACATCACAAAATTTCAGCATTACCTTCTTCTCCTATTAAATATTACTCCGTGGAAATAATGAAATATTAAAAAAATTAGCTGCTGCCAACATAAAAGAAACATTTACATGTTCATTTTGTTTTTAAAATATCTTGACATGAAAAGAAAAGAAATATATTTGCACGTGATTTAATTTAAATTCATATAAAGCTTTGTGAAATGTTAAACTTACACGTTAAATCTGACGTCATTAAAGGTTTAAAAGTATTTATTTTTCTAATAATATAATTTGATATGATATGATATAATATCCGTGTTTGTAATGATCGATAGATGGCGCTTTTTCAGTTCTTGTTGTTAATAAATATTGCAGCCACGTGTATCTATTTTTGTTCTTCTACTTAAATTCGTACTATAATTTCTCCGCCATTACATAATGGAAAATTGATTGCTTTCGGAAAAAAATATTTCAGTTCATTCAAAGTTCGATCGGAAGTAGATATTTAACTGAAGCTGAACAAATATTAGTTTCAAATCATCTGATTAATTCTTTACTTCCATTAGCCGAAGCAACTGAAATTTTAAATTTGTCATTTGGAAATAAATGGAAGCTTAATTCTGGATTTCTTGGTCCTTTGGAGTTACACTGGAGCACACAACAGTAAATGTTATCTTTTTTATCGGATTTATTCATTTTTATTCAATAAATATATGTGAAACTAAACATCGGCCAGCAATGGCGGCTTGATGGAATTCGAATTAAAGCATGTTTATTGTAATTTCCCCTTAGCCCACCAGAGGGCGAGCATTTCATTACAATCGCGGATAATGATCTAAGCATTAATGTTTATCTGATGTGTGTAAACGAAATTAGAATTTAAAAATAAATAAACAAAGAAAAAAAAATAAAATTAGAAATTCTAACTTCTAAATTTTTATTAAATTATTTATTTTAATTTATAATTGTTGCCAAAAATATTTACGAGTTAACTTATTTTTCGACTTTTAATAAAATATATTTTCACGTGAATAATAATATAAAAAGTAAATTAAAAAAATATATCATCTGCATTTCATTATGCATTTTTTAAAAGAATAATTGAGACGTTTAAACTTATTTGGCGACTATTTTTAGCAACTAACAGTTATGACAAGTAGCTCAATATACATAGCGCATACAGCCATTACTGAAATGCAAATAGCATTTAATTATTTGAGTTACATTATGTTGATTAGAAACCAATTTAATCTATCTATGCTCTATACTAATATATAAAGAGGGAAGGTTTATATGTATATGTAGAGAAGGATCGCTAGAACTAAAACCCGATTTTTTTTTTTTTTTTTTTTTTTTTCCCTTTCAACTAATCAAAAGTAACACTGTCTCTAAATGCTAGAGGCTATAATAAATTTTGGTAAAATAAATTTTTAATTCAAATTTTCAATATTTTAATTGAAAACAAAGCATAGATTTGATATCTGTCGTCCTTGGCAATTTTTGTATTTGGCGATCGAAAGCGCAATACGAAAATCTGTATATTTTCGTATTAAATACGAGATCTATGTTTTTACTTCAATTATTCCACTAGCGTAGGTAGTGGAAGTATTATATTCGGTCCAAAAATTCGATATAGAGTTTCACCTGATTTACACGTTTTAAGGCCTCCTGAGTCCAAAAAAGTAATTTTTGGTAATGGGTTAGTGTGTGTGTATGTGTGGAATCTTCTGGCTGTCATATCTCTGAAACTAATAAAGATAGAACTACGAAACTTCACAATTGATTCGGGTCTGGAGTACAGATAAATTTTCCAAATTTTCGTAAAAATTGAAAAACCGGAATTGGGTCATCGAAAACCGGAAATAGGACCGTAAGCCCGTATCACAAAAACAGATCTAACGATTTTCTTCAAAGTTGCTCTATAAACAAGCTATCTCGGAAATTCGTGTTTAAAAAAATAACTATCTATTTTTTTTTATTTTTCTTTCCCTTATTTTTTAACTCGCTATATAAACTCTGTTGTATGTGCCTTTTTTACGTGTATCAAGTTTCTCACTGGAAAATCTCAAAAATTCATATAACAACTCCAAAAAATTGTATATAATACGTGTAATAGTGGGTAATGGAAGTCGTGTGGTTGTTTCACACCAGATTCTGTAATAGTATATATTGTACGAATATTGTTTCATATTACTGATTTCTCCCTTAATATACATTATTTAAATAACCATGAATTATGGAAAAAATTAAATATATTTGCGAGATGAACAAATAAATAATAATTAAAGCTATTATGACGTCAATTTTATCAAAAACACTTTCATGTCATAGGTTTATTACTTCCATTACCCTACTACCGTAGGTAATGGAAGTATTGTATTCGGTCTGAAAATTCGATATCGGGTTTTTACCTGATTTACACGTTTTAAGGTCCCCTGAGTCCAAAAAAGTGTTTTTTGGCAATTGGTCAGTGTGTATGTATGTGTGTGTGTGTGTGTGTGTGTGTGTGTGTGTGTGTGTGTGGAGAATCTTCTGGCTATTATAGCTCAGAAACTAATAAAGATCGAGCTACGAAACTTTAGAATTGAAATACGTCTGGTGTACAGATGAAGTTTCCAAATTTTGGTGAAAATTGAAAAACCGGAAGTGGGACATCGGAAACCGAAAGTGGGGCCGTAAGTCCGTATCTCAAAAACGGCTCTAACGATTTTCTTCAAACTAACTATATAAACACTCTATTAGATGTCCTTTCGAATGATATAGTTGGTTAGTTCAGGAAAATTAATAGGCGTCCTGTATAAATAGCTCAATTTCAGGCCTCGCAAAGGCGTTCCTTTAAAAACGGTTGTACGGATTTTTTTTCAAACTCGCCATTTTAACTCACTTTTAAATATGCTTTTGTATGTAATTATTGTTTTCCTGTCAATAATTGAGTTTAACCGGAAGTGGGACATCGGAAACCGGAAGTGGGACCGTAAGTCCGTATCTCAAAAACGGCTCTAACGATTTTCTTCAAACTTGCTATATAAACACTCTATTAGATGTCCTTTCGAATGATATAGTTGGTTAGTTCAGGAAAATTGATAGGCGTCCTGTATAAATAGCTCAATTTCAGGCCTCGCAAAGGCGTTCCTTTAAAAACGGTTGTACGGATTTTTTTTTTTTTTTCTAATTTTTTACCTCGCCATATGTAAGCTTCGTTTTATATGTCTTTACATGTGTATAAAGTTTATCTTACCAAAAAAATGTTAGGTTTCTACTTCTTTAAGTCACTTTTATATCTTCTGATCACATTATCTCAAAAAAAAAAAAAAAAAAAAAAAAAAAAAAGCATATAATATGTGTAGTAGTGGGTAATGAAAGTCGTGTGGTTGTTTCACACCAGATTTTTTTTCAATATTTTTTATTCATGAGTAAAGAAATGTTTCTTTTTATGAAATAAATAAATAAATAAATAATATTAAGTAAAAATTGCCAACATTTAAGAACTAATTTAAAAAAAATAAAAATTGTAAAATTATATTTTGACTTTTCAGTTAATTGCCTGACTATAACATATAAACTGATATCTTTCTTGATTTTAGGTTGATTTCTTTAGAAATCGACCTATTTTACATTTCAACCCATCTTTAACTAAAATTTGTTCATCCGTGCGAAGCCGGACGGATCAGCTAGTTTTAAATATAATTTACTTAAGCATATTTATTTAGCACTAGTATCGCCCAGTGGTCGAAACTCGACCATATTTTTTGCAAAGCGAGGCAAAGCAAAGTTATTGCCTTGTCCTAAACGGAATGCAATTGCAACACAGCTGCGGTAATTGTTTGCCGATATTCACTCTAACTGAATCAGCAGAGTTTTACTTAATATAACTATTTCTCTTTGTAGAAATAGTTATATTAAGCTCTTTTGCCTTTCCTGAAATGAGAGAAAATCACAACGCGAAAACGCCCCTTGTTGTGTGATACAGTTCAGAAGCTAATAGATACCATGTCAAACCAAGGCCCAAGCAAGTATAAAATTCTGTTAAATTAATTCGATTGATTCATAAAGTACAGTGTTTGAACAAAAAAAGAAAAAAAAAACCGAAAATCTAAAACTTTTCTGAATCTTATATTTTCTACTTATATATGCAGAGGAAAGAATAATAAATCCAGTTTTTAAAAAATAAAAATAAGTAGTCAATTTCACTTAATTAAAATGCAAGGAAATCTCAAAACGTGTAAATTCATCGAAAACAGGAAATCAGAAGTTTTTTGTGTATCTTCTACTTGCTTCTTCTACCCACAAAAGCTCTAGTAATAAAGACACTTTTTTAAAAAATAAGTAGCCAATTTCAGTCAATTGAAACGTAAAGAAAGCTCAACACATGTAAATTCAGCAAAAAACGGAAATCGGAATTTTTTCCGTATCGTCTACTTATACATGCAGTAGTTAGTAACAAATCCATTTTCCTTTTATTTAGTATATTAGTTGAATATTTATTGTTCAAATAATACCCTTTGAAATGAAATGGTTATGTTTACATTCGAAACTGGAAGTTTGCCATTTTTTTTTCTGGAGTTTTGTGATTTTAAATTAAAATTTTATCAATTTTACAAAAAAAATAACTCAATCAAACACATGTAGACAGTAACTTATATAGAACTATCCGCGTTTGTAATGATCGATAGATGGCGCTCTCTGAACTGCAGTTGTTAGTAAATATAACAGCCACGTGTACTTATTATTCTTCTTTCTCCGCCATTTCATCATGGAAAGTCGATTGCATAATATGAGGATATGCAGTGGTGTGATAATTTCACCTTAGCCCACCAGAGGGCGAGCATTTCATTACAATCGCGGATACCCAAATATCGGAATTAAAATCGGCAGATAATTTCCGTTATTTTTTACTAATTTTTTACAAAAAATCCAATGGACAATTAACATAGAAAATATTTTTCATGGCTCCATGGACAGACAGTGACGTCATCACTTCGCTTGCGTATAGTGATGCTACATTATACAAATTACTGTGTCTATGGTTTTATTTGAGCTTTATGAAATTGCCAGATTCAACAACTTTCTTCTTTTAGGTATTTTTTAATGTAAAGGAATACGTGTATAAAAGGGAAAAATGGGGGAAAATGCATAAAAAATAAATGTATTTTTAAATACCTTCTTGACATCGTAAGAAAATAATATTTGTATTCGCACCTTCCGGCTAACCATACCTTTCGAATGATATCATTCTCAAATCTCTACTCCCATAATTAATATGTTAAAAAGGGACAACAAATTTTATGCTTGCCTATTAATATATAGATTCTATTTATTTGTGCAACATTGCAATGAAGAATAAAACTTAAGTCTAACATACTCATTCCTACACTTGCAATTTGTCACAAAAACTAGTTGGCATAGGTGGACTCTGCTCAGTTCCCCATCATATTTATGTTCTCATAAATTTCTAGTGCGAGACATATTATAATCATGTTAAAAGAAATGAATTTGACCAAAGCTTGATATTATGACAGAATGAAATCCCCGCCTAATAGGCTATCCACCGTTCACTTCGATATATATATCTTATTCTAATCTATTAATTTATTTTATCAGGGTCAATTCCGTTGTTTAGTTTTCATGCTACTATTTCCAATGCAATAATCCTCAAAATTCATATTTATATGAAAAATTTACAATTTCGCTATGTTGATAAAATCGTAAATTACGAATGATTTACGAAATTTTCCTATTAGAATATTTGCATTCAATCATGTTCAAACAAATATCATAAATGTAATTTTGAAGTTGTCTAATGTATTTACGATCCTCAAAATGGAAATTTATGCTCAATTTTGCCTTATTCTGACATGTTAAGTAAATCGTAAATTCCAAATAACTTACGAAATTTTTAAATTGGAAAAATCGTAGTCTATGATATTCATGCCAGTATCCTAAATAATATTTCGAAAGTGGTTTGACATCTTTACGATGAAAATATCCCTCAAGATGGATGTTTATGTGAAATTTTGCTCTATTCAGCCATGTTAAGAAATTCGTAAATTTCCAATAACTTACGAAATGTTTATATTGGAAAATTCATAGTCATTAATAATCATGCCAGTGTCCTAAATAATATTTCAAAAGTAGTCTGACATCTTTACGATGAAAATATCTCTCAAAATTGACGTTTATGTGAAATTTTGCTCTATACTGCCATGTTAAAAAATTCGTAAATTTCCAATAACTTGCGAAATTTCCAAAGTAGCATATTTATAGTTACTGATGTTCATTCCGGCATCAAAACTGATATTTTAAAACTGGTCTGACATTTTTACAGTAAAAAGTTTCCATTAAACGCACGTTTAAGTGAATTTTTGTCCTAGTCTCCCATGTTAAGAAAACCGTAAATTTCTAATAACTTACGAAGTTTTTAAATTCGAATGTTGCAAATGAATAGGGTTCTTGCCAGTGTCGAAAGTAATATTTTAAAACTGGTCTGACCTCTCTGCGATCATTTGTTCGTGAGATATCGTGTTAACAGACTAACAAACTAACGGACTAACACACTAACGGACTGACACACTGACACACTAACAGACACCCTACAGACAGACACCATAGAAATTTTGTCATTTTCGTATTCCTCACACCTGAAAACGTGTAGAAAAGTCAAAAAACCGAGGTTGAAAATTTTCACGATTACCTAAGTTCCCCATACCTATAGTATGATGGGGAACTAATATAGGTTTTTCCAGAATTATAAAACAAAAACTTATCATTCACATATTTTTTTGCAGTACTAAAAAATGTGTGTTTGATATGTATTAAAAAAATAAATAAATAAATAAATAAACGAAATATTAGTTCCCCATCATACTATAGGTATGGGGAACTTAAGTAATCGTGAAAAATTTCGACCTCGGTTTTTCGACTGTTTTATACGTTTTCAGGTGTGAGGAATCCGAAAATGACAAAATTTGTATGGTGTCTGTTAGTGTGTCAGTCCGTTAGTGTGTTAGTCTGTTTACACGATATCTCACGAACAAATGATCGCAGAGAGGTCAGACCAGTTTTAAAATATTACTTTAGACACTGGCAAGAACCCTATTTATTTGGAACATTCGAATTAAAAAACTTCACAAGTTATTAGAAATTTACGATTTCCTTAACATGGGAGAATAGGACAAAAATTCACTTAAACGTGCATTAAATGGAAACTTTTTACTGTAAAAATGTCAGGCCAGTTTTAAAATATCAGTTTTGATGCCGGAATGGACATCAGTAACTATAAATTAGGGGTGGGAATCGATTAACAGTTTTAACTGGGTTAATCGTAGTTCATTAATCGATTAATCGGATTTTTAATCGGTTTTATATAATCTTTGTATAATTTTATTTCAACAATAAATAAAACACTCTTATATATATATATATTTTTTTTTTTTTTTTTCAGATAGTATACACGACAGACCATAAAAATGATATAGGTATTAATTTAACTAGTTCCTGAAATAACAAATAACAATAATAATAAATACCCAAATAAATAATGAAAATAGAAAACCTCTGATTTTTTTCTAATGAGTGAAAAACTATTTTAACTTCAAGATACACTTCGAAAGGCAACTGCAAATACTCGTACGTGACTGAGCATTTATAGATCTTTTTTCTTTTTTTTTTTTTTTTATGAAACAAATTTCCTGTTAAACTTAGATTTAATTGTGAAGATATTTAATTAGGACATTTAGTACTGCTACCACTTAATTATTGCTATACATAATAATAATAATAATAATAAACCATAATTAAAAATACCTTATAAATGTTAAATAATTTAAATTACACTCACTTATATATAATGGAGGATCAGGATGAAACACACCTACATGTTTATTTTCACATATTGCACAACAGGTCGTAAACAAAAGTACTATTTTAAGCAATTCATTAAACACAAAAGCACGTTGACATTTTCGGGATCTAAACTTGATTTTACGTGAAATATAATACAGCGAATATGTGAAAAAATAATTTCTATGAGTGTGTTTGTTTGGAATTAAAATCAACTAACTTCACAAGGGTATTAGGACTATTTGTGGAATGCCCTTCGTGGGAGCCTTTCTGAGTGGTTCTAGCAAGTATTTGCACAAGTTTTGGAGAAAATCACAGAAAATTCCAAACGATTAGGTCGACGAGCGCGACATGGAATCGAAACTGGCACTTTCCGTCTACTAGTTTTGAACGCAGAACCGCTCGGACACTGATGAGGCAATATTTTGTTGTTAGAACAGCATTTTAAATTTTTATTTTCGTTCAGCATTTTAATTCGTAGTTTGAAATTTTAATCGAATTTTGAAAAATTAATTGAATTAATCGGACCGATTAACTCGATTAAAAAATTTGATCGGGACTAAGCATCGATCGATTAACCGATTAATCGGCACAGCCCTACTATAAATATGCTACTTTGAAAATTTCGCAAGTTATTGGAAATTTAACATGGCAGTATAGGGCAAAATTTCACATAAACGTCAATTTTGAGAGACATTTTCATGGTAAAGATGTCAGACTACTTTTGAAATATTATTTAAGACACTGACATGAATATTAATGACTATGAATTTTCCTGTATAAAAATTTCGTAAGTTATTGGAAATTTACGAATTTCTTAAGATGGCTAGAATAGAGCAAAATTTCACATAAACGTCAATCTTAAGGGATATTTTCATCGTAAAGATGTCAAACCACTTTCGAAATATTATTTAGGATACTGGCATGAATATCATAGACTATGATTTTTCCAATTTAAAAAAATCGTAAGTTATTTGGAATTTACGATTTACTTAACATGTCAGAATAAGGCAAAATTGAGCATAAACTTCCATTTTGAGGATCATAAATACATTAGACAACTTCAAAATTACATTTATGATATTTGTTTGAACATGATTGAATACAAATATTCTAATAGGAAAATTTCATAAATTATTCGTAATTTACGATTTTATCAACATATCGAAATTGTAAATTTTTCATATAAATATGAATTTTGAGGATTATTGCATTGGAAACAGTAGCATGAAAACTAAACAACGGAATCGACCCTGATAAAATAAATTAATAGATTAGAATAAGATAAATATAGTGAACGGTGGATAGCCTATTAGGCGGGGATTTCATTTTGTCACTGTATCAAGCTTTGGTCAAATTCATTTCTTTTAACATGATTATAATATCAGGGATCGATCCAGGCAGAATTTGGGTCCCTTTTGCGGCCCCTTCACAAAATTCCACATGGTAAAAAGGGACCCTTCACAAAATTCAGATTTATAAAATGAGTCCCTTTACAAGATTTTTTTTTTATAAAAATAATCCTTTTATTAAATGTTTTCAGTATTATTTTTAATTACTGCCTTAGTTTGGCTCAACGAAACTCTATTAACTTGATATTAAACATTACATAAAGTGATTGTAAAAACGGAAAATTTTACACAATATTTTACTTTTTCACAAAAATATTTTATATTTCACAAAAATAAATGAAAATTTCACAAAAATATTTTGTTTTTCACAAAAAAGGGACCCAAAAATTAGAACCTGGATCGACCCCTGAATATGTCTCGCACTAGAAATTTATGTGAACATATAAGGTAACGACACCAGTGCTCGTCACTCTTAAGGCCTTATTTTTAAAATGTTTGTTTTTTTCGCGTGGCATTCATGTGGAATTTATGTATCAATATTATACTTTGGTCTATTTTATACACTGATTCTTCTAGTTGTTGTTAGACACTTTCAATTTTTCAATACGTTAAGCCAATTTTTTAAAAAATATATAAATTAAACCCATAAAAATGCACCAGTGCTCGTCACTTGAAAACTGCGTTTCACCAGTAGTCGTCAGGTTTTTGCACCAGTGGTCGTCATGTAAATAAAACGCAACAATTTGCTCAATAGTTTGATTTTAATTGCGTTTTTGCAAAATTAAATGAAACAGAATATCTTTGGAACATGTTTAGAACCCAAATCCATTCTTAGGGTTTAAAACACAAAACATGAAATGGTAAAATTCAAAATATTGCGAATAAAACAAATTCATATGTGAAATAATTGGAAAATTCTTTGCTTTTAAGAAAAGTTTTCAAATTTTATTCGTTCTAAAAAATATCTGTACTTAAAGCAGAGGGTAAGTACCAGGGGAGGGGATAATAATCTCGTTTTTAAGAGTGACTATGTTCCAAATTATCGCAGTAAGATTGATTTTACCATGCTTTTTATTAACGTGCATTCTTGTTTGTTTTTCCAGTACAAATCTTACAATTGATTTTTAACTAATTTCCCGACTACCTGGACATTTGAAACTTTCAGAATAGTTCAGAACACGATGAAAATGCATTTTTTAAATACTTTTAGCCAACTGTTCCGGGTCCCTGCAGACTTCGGCAGCGTTATCAGTACAAATCTTGCAATCGATTTTTAACTGACTTCTCGACTAGCTAGACATTTGAAACTTTCAGAAAAGCTCAAAAGACGGTAACAATGGATTTTTTAAATTACTTTTAGCCAATTGTTTCGGGTTCTCGATGCCTTCAATAGCATTTATGTGATTCAACAGAAAATTTTAAAACACGGTATATAAAAAATTCTTTTTGTATTGCACTTATTTTTTTTTTAAACGTATGGGTTGATTATGCGTACCTAACACATACTACAAAGGAATTCTGAGAAATCCTTCGCCTCTCCTTCCTCATTAAGTGTGTGGTAGATGGAAAAACACGTTTTCAAGAGTAATTATTCTCTAAATCATATCAGGAAAGCAATTTTTTGATGCGTTGATTGGTTATACGTACCCAAAAATAATGTAAAGGTATTTTGCGTAATTCTTTCCGACCAAATTTTGAGAAAGGGTCGCAAAAACGTATTTCTACGCATAACTCTGCTCTAAATAATCTTACAAAGGCGATTTCTGATGTGTGAGCTGGTCGTATGCATCCAACACCTAGTATAAAGAGATTTTGCGAAGATCTTTTGTCTATGTGAGGGTGGCAAATATATATATATATATATATATGTTTTCAAGCTTATCTCTGCTGCAAATTATTTTCGGGAGGGGATTTTTTTTATGCGTTGGTTGGTTGTGTGTGTGTACCTTACACGCATTATAAGGCGATTTTGCAAAATTACCCTTCCCGTCTTCCCTCGGCCGGGCGGACAAAAAACACGTTTTTAACCTTAGCTCTACTCCAAATTAACTCAGAAAGACAAGTTTTGATGTGTGGGTCTTGGTTAAAAGTACGCAATATGTAATTTGATAATATTTCATTAAAATTCTAAATTTCGCCGTGGGAGAGGAGGGGGGGGTGGATAAAAAGCGGTTAAGTCTATGCCGAAGGCAGTAGAAGCCAATCCTCATATTGCGGGACGGAAAGCTATTACAGAAGCCAGCCGTACACTAACTACGGTTTCGACTGATTTCAATGTTTTTTTGTTTTTTTTTTTTAATTTTTGACAATGATAGGAATTTTTTCTATTTTATTTAAATATAGGGACCAGCGAAGGTGGCAAAAGCTTTCTAGTATTATTCTACACATCAAGCTAATGTTATCAAATATTATGGATATTAATGTTATCAAATGTTAATGTTAATTAATGTTATCAAATATTATCTTACAATTTTAATTATTCAAGAACAACAGTCAAAAGGGTAATTTTGATCAACATTTTAACTATTTGTTTATCTTACATAATTAACATAATGTATAAACAGAAAACTTGCTTAAGAAATGTTTTTAATGTTTAATATTTTCTATATAAGTTTTTATTCACCTGCATCTAACATAACAAAAAAGCCTTAACATAATTTTGAACCGACTCACAGTCATGGTAACTATGAAATTAAGCCTTTGTATTTTATCATTTTCGAAATATATATGAATTAAAATTAAATTATCACGGTCAATAAAAAACTTAAACATCCCTTAAATACATCTTAAATACATCATAAAAATTTAAAATACATTAGACAGATGTATGGAGTAATCATGTCTGTTTTTCTAAAATATATAACAGAAAACTAGAAAAACTCTTCATAACTAAATATGTTTAGGTGCCATTGTTTAATTTTTCCAGCAAAATAATATGGAAAATTTTATGTGGTTTAAAGTCAGTCATAGTGAATTAAAGGTACCATGACTGACTTTATTTAAACAAGCTATACAAAAGTTACATGTGCAGTAAAGTTCACGTTCTTGAGGTTAAAATACATTTGTTTACATTTACGAATACCCCTGACGACTACTGGTGCCGATAGTCAAATTAAAGTAAAAATTATACCATCATAATTCTAAACGAAAATATAGTATTTTTCATCAAAAAAGTTACCCAGTTATTAAAAATGTTAAAACACCAGTGTTCGTCAGGGGTGACGAGCACTGGTAAAACGTGCAAAATATGCACCAGTAGTCGTCATACCTTAAAAACCTTTATATTATGTCAAATTTTAAAAAGTTGCACATAAATCGTATTCTGCATTTCATAAGCATTACATACAATGCTTTATGAGCAATGTCAAATGCAGCAAACAACAAAATATATCAAGAAATGCATATCTATTCCCTTAATCATTTGCTTTACGTTGACTCAATACAATTGTAATTTAACGTATACTTCTCTTGTTTTGTTTCTCCCTACTCTTCCCTAATAGTTGAAATCGAACTTTTTATGTCATAAGAAGCAGAAGGCTTTGGAGAATCTTATGCGGGTAGATTCAAATTCATACAGGTTATAAAACGGTTATTTTAACACTTCTTTTAAGAGGGTGACGACTACTGGTGCAGATTTCAGGGGTGACGAGCACTGGTGTCTTTACCTTATATGATGGGGAACTGAGCAGAGTCCACCTTTGCAAACTAGTTTTACTAATATAATCATAGTTGAAGGGTTGGTTATTTTAATAAGAAAACGTATATATTGTGGCCATCACACACCACTTAGTGTTTAAATTGTGCAAAAGTTTAACCATAGTTTCACACAATAAATATTTTACATATGGAGTTTGGTGCAATTTTAATCAACAGATGGTGAGATATAGGCTTGTGAAAAATCATAATAGCAGATCCACTTGTCAGCTGATATACACCTAAATAAGGCCGACATCAGTTGAACGGAATTTTTGTCACACACACACACAAATTTTTAAAAATTGATCAAACCAGGTTCTGGACCTCTTAAAATGTGTAAATCCAGCGAAAACCAAATGTAGAAAATTTTTATGAATCCAATACTTTTGTTTGAGCGTAGATTGTACTTTCGATTCACGCTTCCCCCCCCCCCCCTCACTGGTAGTTTTGGCTCTTTGCCAAATGAGAGGTGAATTTTTTCTCTCTTTGATGTTACTTTTCTAGTTTGTTTTTTGGCCTGTCTTAAACAGGAAGTATATTTTTCTTGAACATGGAAAAGTTATTATTTACATCTCTTGGTCTTGGCTCTTTTATGGAGAAACAATATTATTACACGAATAACTGCAGCAGTTAATTATAATTTGTGAATCAGTCTTTAGTATTCTGCAAATAATTTCTCTTTTGTGTTTAATCTCTAAAATAAAATATATGCTCTCCCATTCAAGAACTTTTTCTTTGACTAAAACTGAACACTTGAATTATAGATTTATAGATTATGAAGTGTTTTTATGATTACATAATTCTGCATTTTTTCATGGTGCCGAAACCCGGGATAAGTGAAATTGAAATTACATATAGAAATTAATTTATTTGGATTAACGGATTTAAAAAGTCTAAGGATTTAGAAAACGGAACTTTGAAATAATAATGATTGGAATTTCGGATGCATCATATTGGAAAGCTGCCTGGACATTGAACCAGGTAAGCAAAATTTTACTACTATTTATAACATTGATTAAATCAAATTAGAATTTTGAACTATTTACAATATTGTTTTCTTTTTTACTTGATTATTTGCTCGCTATGAATTTAGATAAATTAAAAGCTAAGCGTTCTACGGAACGCTCTAGTCTAACAAAATTAATAAGTTAGAAAATTTATTGGCAGATGATATAGAAAATACAAAATCAGACGAAATTATCGAGATTAATGAAATGTTAACTAAAAGAGAAATTTCATTAAAAAATTTAAACGAACAAATTGAAAATTTAATAGAAGACATAAAAGAGTACGAAAAAGATATCGCAGCCAGCAATAAATACGGCGAGCAAATAATTTCTGCCAAGTGTAAAATTAAATTAAGACTAAAAAGGTGTAATAAAAATGAAAATAATTCAAATTGTTCTGTCAGTGAAATCCAAACAAAAACTTGTTCTGCAGTAAGATTGCCTAAAATATCATTACCGAGATTCAGTGGGAAAATCGAAAAATGGAATGAGTTTTTCGATTGTTTCGAGAATGCTATTCATCTAAATGAAAGTCTTACAAAAATTGAAAAATTTACTTACCTGAAAACGCTTTTAACTGACAAAGCGTACAATGTTATTGAAGGGTTTTCACTTACGGAGCAAAATTATGATAATTGCATAGAAATGTTGAAAACCCGTTTTGGGTTATTATTAATGCCCATATGAACAAATTACTGAATTTAGAGCCTGTTAAAAGTTCAGCAAATATAAGTGCGTTGAGAAAACTGTTTGACGTTTGTGAAGTAAATATTCGCAGTTTATCTAATTTAGGGGTGACAAAAGGCCAATATGGTCATTTACTGAATCCAATTTTATTAAAATTATTGCCAAACGATCTAGTAGTTGAATATTATAGGCAAAGTGATAAAAAAAAGGATGATTCTGATGTGACAGACTTAATTAATTTTCTTAAAATAGAACTGGAATCTCGTGAAAAATCCCTTAGTATGATTAATTATAAAAATGCTTCGGTAATTGTAAATAAAAATAAAGCCGAAATTAGTGACAGAAAATTTTCAAATAAAATGAATTCATTAAATGTAAAAAACATATGCATATTTTGCAATAATTATGATCATCCTTCTCTTGAATGTGCTAATTTAACTGATGTTGAGAAAAGGTTAAAATTAAAGAAGGATGGCAGGTGTTATAAATGCTTTCTAAAATCTCATCTGTCATCACAGTGCCGAGTGAAATCGCAGCCTTGCGAAAAATGTAAAGCAACAGATCATAACAAATTATTTTGTTTTTCAAAAAACTTGAAACCAGAAGTAGTAGAGAGCTTGCAAACATGTTGCGTAATAGCACAATCTAATTCTAGATCAAAAACTGTCAGGCTATTATTAGATTCCGGAAGTGAGAAAAGTTTTATTACTAAAGAATTGGCTCACGAATTAAAATTAACCCGTGTAAGAAAAGAAAAATTAACCGTTTTTGCGTTTGGCATCACCAAAGGTAAAGAGAGGAATTCGAAGTTTTTGATATTAAACTGCGTAGCAAAACAAACCCTCGTCGGCTCATTCATGTTGAAGTATTAGCTACAGACTTAATAACCGCGACTCCCTTGAAAAGCCCAAGGGGCGAACCAGAAATTGAAAGTTATATCAAAAATAAAAACTGGAAATTGGCAGACAATTCATTAAGTGATTCCAAAATTAATATTTTGCTAGGAGCGGATTATTTTTGGAAAATACAGAGGTATCATTGAAGAAATTGGTGATAATTTATATGTTGCTAATACTATTTTCGGATATACCGTAGTGGGGAAATTAAATAATAATAGTACAGAGGTAATTAATTCGCATTTTGTATCTGTCAATAAATTTGACAGTTTTGATTTGCAGCGTTTTGGGGATTTAGAATCACTTGGAATATGTGACAGTAAGAATGATTCTCTGTCACAGAGAGATACAGAAATTATTAATTCTTTCAATGAAAATTTAAACTTTGTTAAGGGAAGATATGAAATTCAATTTTTGTGGAAGGAAAATAAAAATGAATTAAAATCTAACATAGAAATAGCCAAAAATAGACTTTGGGGTTTGAGAACAAAACTGTCTAAAAATGAATGGCTTAAAAATGAATATGAAAAAATTCTTGAGGAACAAAAGAAAATGGGAATAATAGAGGAGTGTGAATTAAACAAAAATGAAACTGATGTATATTATATGCCCCACAGACCGGTAGTAAGAACAGATAAGTCCACCACAAAGGTCAGAATAGTGTTTGATGCTTCTTCCAAAGAGAAGGAAGCAAAATCTTTAAATGAATGTTTATATTCAGGCCCCAATTTAAATCCTAATATTTTAGATATTATTTTGAAATTCCGCCTTCATAAAATTGCCTTTGTTTGTGATATAGAAAAAGCTTTTCTGCAAATACAGGTTGCAAAAAATGATAGAAACTTTTTACGGTTTCTATGGTTTGATGATATAAATAGTAAAAATCCTCTATTAAAGGCTTTCCGCATGACCCGTGTAACTTTTGGTGTTACAACATCACCCTTTTTGCTCTCGGCCACCATTAAACATCATATAAAGGGATATAAGAACTTGTTTGAGAAAGTTGTTAATATGCTTGATACTTCCTTATATGTTGACGATCTCTTTCATGGTTCTAATTCTGTAAATGAAGCATTTATTTTATCGTCTGGTACTGTGAAAATACTTAAAGATGCCAATATGACATTAAGAAATTTCAAAGGGAATTCTTACGAGTTAAGACAGTTGTGGGAAAAACATGGAATAAACGTTGATGAAGAAATAAATGAGGGAAATATCTCTAAGGTATTAGGAATAATGTGGTCAACTAATAATGACACGTTAAAAATAGACTTTCAATCTCTGTTAGAAGGGTTTGATAATGAAATTATCACTAAGAGAATTGTTTTACAAACTGTAGCAAAGGTGTATGACCCTGTAGGGTTTATTTCCCCTTTTATAATAAGAGTTAAATTTCTAATGCAAGAATTATGGGAGCAGGGTGTTGATTGGGATTCTGCTTTACCCGATGCTTTAACACAAAAATTTAAGAAATGGCATAGTGAAATACAGGATTTAGAAAATTTTGAAGTGCCTACAAAATATTTTACGAATTTTGAAAAATTAACTCCTGAAACTATTCAAATTTGTGTTTTCTGCGATGCCAGTTTGAAGGGATATGGTACAGTAGCTTATTTTCGTGATCCTTGTTCCCGTGAAACTTCATTTATTATGTCAAAGACAAGAGTAGCTCCTCTCAAAAAACTTACTTTGCCTCGACTTGAATTGATGGGAGCCTTAACAGCTGCTCGATTAGCTCATTATCTTGGGCGGCTATTTTCAATTCCCATCAAAAACATACTATGTTTCTGTGATTCCCAAATTACCCTTTATTGGGTCAAAGGAAGTGCTAGTAACTGGAAGCCCTTTGTAGAGAACAGAGTGCATGAAATTCAACGATTAGTAGCCCCGTCTCAGTGGCGATTTTGTCCAGGGGTTAAAAATCCAGCTGATGTACTATCTCGTGGTTGCACAGAAGCTGAATTGTTGAAGAATGAAGAATGGTTGAAGGGACCAATTTGGTTGAAAGAAGAGCACTTACTAACACTACTACCTGAAAATGAAGCGAAAATACCTGAAGAAGAGATTTTGAGAGAACAACGGAAAACAATTGTTTGCTCTTTAACTCATGGCAATAATGAATTTGAAATATTATACAAGTTTTCATTTTGGTCTAAATTAAGACGTGTTACAGCTTGGTGTCTTAGATTTATAAAAAATACTAAATGTCGATCTGTGCGAAATACTGGCTTTTTAACTATACAAGAACTTGATGAGGCAACTAAAATTATTGTGAAGTTGGTTCAAAGAGAGGAAGTAATTTTTGGAGAGGAAGTAAAGAGGAAATTTGGTAATTTAGAGAGGAAGAGGAAGAGGTAATTTGGAGAGGAAGTAAAGACTTTAAAATCTGGAAGAAACCTGAATGCTAGTAACAAATCCTTTTCTAGACAAAAATGAAATTCTTCGTGTTGGTGGAAGATTAAGACAGGCAAACCTACCTGAGAGTCAAAAGCACCAAATGATACTTCCCAAAACGCATCACATTACAGATTTAATTATAAAGTACTTTCATGAAAAACATCTTCACAGTGGAACTCAGTTAACAATTTCAGTCCTGCGACAACAATATTGGATAATTAATGCAAGAGACGCTGTGAAAAGGAATCTGCGGAACTGTACGAAGTGTTTTAAAGAACAACATCGAACTTAGCTTCTCAATTGATGGGTGATCTTCCAGCTGCTTGTGTGGTGCCATCGCGAGTGTTTTCGAAAGTCGGGGTTGATCTTGCAGGCCCCTTCCTCATCAAACCTCGTAAGGGCCGAGGTGTTAAATCTTATAAAAGTTGTATTTGTTTATATATTTGTTTTTCCACAAAGGCAATTCATTTGGAAATACTCAGTGATCTCACCTCTGAAACATTCCTCGCATCTTTGAAAAGGTTTGTCGCTCGACGAGGAAAACCTGAAGAATTGTTTTCAGACAGAGGAACGAACTTTGTAGGTGCCGACAATGAAATGAAAAAAATTATGTCCTTGATCTCTTCTGAGGAAAAAATCCACAGATATTTGTCCGAAGAAACAATCAAATGGAATTTTAATCCCCCATCGGCCCCCCATTTTGGAGGCTGGAATAAAACAGATGAAAGGTCATTTAAAAAGAACTATTGGCGAACAAATATTAACTTATGAACAGTTCCTTACTTTAATTACTCAAATTGAATCGTGCTTGAACTCCAGACCTCTTGTTGCACTCTCGAATGATCCAAGCGACTTAAATGCTCTAACTCCAGGACATTTTATCATAGGCACTGCCTTGACTTCAATACCAGAACCTGACTATTCTTCAGTTAACCTAACCCCGCTAGAAAAATGGAAACTTCTGCAAAAAATTTTTCAAAGTTTCTGGAAGAGATGGTCCTCAGATTACCTATCAGACTTGCAAAGGCGATCAAAATGGTTAATAAATAAACCAAATTTCAAGAAAAACGATTTGGTTTTAATAAAAGAAGATAATCAGCCCCCTTTGAAGTGGAAACTGGGTCGCATAAACAAATTATTTCCTGGAGCAGATGGCAAAGTTTGTGTCGTTCTACTGAAAACTGTTTATGGGGAGTTGAAGCGTCCGATCGCCAAACTATCTCCTCTGCCATTTTAAAAACTTTTGAACTGATAATTCAGAACTGTTGAACTTTATCTTATTTTTATTTTATTTGTTTTTGTTGTTGTTCCTGTATTTTATCCACTTATGTTAATAATCTAGTTATAATGTTTCATTATGTATATTAATCTCTTTTCTTATCTATTTGCAGTTTGAAGACAGAAAATGAAAAACCTGTAGCAACACTAATGTTGTTATTGTACATTTTAGGATATTTTTATGAACCTCCGTTCATGGGGGGTGGAGCATGTTTGAGCGTAGATTGTACTTTCGATTCACGCTTTCCCCCCCTCACTGGTAGTTTTGGCTCTTTGCCAAATTAGAGGTGAATTTTTTTCTCTCTTTGATGTTACTTTTTTAGTTTGTTTTTCGGCCTGTCTTAAACAGGTAGTATATTTTTCTTGAACATGGAAAAGTTATTATTTACATCTCTTGGTCTTGGCTCCTTTATGAAGAAACAATATTATTACACGAATAACTCCAGCAGTTAATTATAATTTGTGAATCAGTCTTTAATATTCTGCAAATAATTTCTCTTTTGTATCTCTAAAATAAAATATATGCTCTCCCATTCAAGAACTTTTTCTTTGACTAAAACTGAACACTTGGTTGGTTGGTTGGTGTCGTGTCATGGATAGGAAAAAAAAAAAAATTAAATGGGACCAAAGGTCCTATATACAGCATCTGCGATTTGAAGGCAGTTGTCTTCATATAAGTCTGCCCACGGACTGTCACTTATTTGCTGCAATTGCTCCAGAATAGCAGGACAGTTGAAAAGATGTTTGGGGGTTAGTTCTATGTCTGAGCAGTTTTTGCAGAGGCAGTAAGTCCTTGTCCCGTCTTTATGGATCTTCATCCCCCTAAAGTGTCCTGTCCGGAGTCTTGTTAGAGTGCTGGTGAGAGTTCTGTTGGTACTGATTTCAGGGATTTGGTGTCTGATTTTAAGTTTCCTATCGTTGAATTTTGCCTTAGCAACGGAATTGATATCGCTGAGGGTGACATGAGTAACCCTGCTGGTGTTTAATTGTCTTGCTTCTTTTGCCAAGGCATCAGCCGTCTCATTTTCAGTAATGCCAACATGCGCGGGAATCCACTGCATGGTGCACTGTTTCTTCAAATGGAAAAGCTTATGAAGTGTACGGTGTATATTTATAATTAGCCCTGAGGAACCCCTTTGAATTGCTTGAAGAGCAGCTCTGCAGTCACTGAAGATGATTAACCCATTGGCTCTTTCATTTTCTTCAAGATTTATATACTCGTCTAGGGCTTTTTGGATGGCAATGAGTTCACAAGTGTAGTTTGAAGCTATTTTGCCTCCTTCGATCTTAAATTGCTTTGTGCTTCCACTCTGTGGGAAAGTAAAGTTGACACCAGCTCCTCCGTTGTCTAGAGTTTCATCTGAGGAACCGTCAGTGAAGGCAAAGACAAAATTTTCTCTTGAATACGAGGCAATGGTTTTATCACCTTTTGTTTTAATAGCCGAAGTTTCTTCTTTTTTGGAACACGGTTCCAGAAGGTGAGTTATAATTTTGGTGTTTTCCGGAAGAGTCGAAGACAAAATTGGCTCTTGCAGAATTTCATATGTGTTATGCTCTAGTCCAGTTTGCTGCCTGACCATTAGGTCATAGTGTAAGGTGGAGGATCATTTGAGTCTTGTATTTTAACTGAACACTTGAATTATAGATTTAGAAGTGTTTTTATGATTACATAATTCTGCATTTTTTCATGGTGCAGTTTTTTTCAACTTTCGTTTGAGACATTTATAAGTGAACATAAAAGAAAGAAGAAGAAAAAAAAAAAAAGAATCTAAAAGCTTCAATGGCTTAGTATGTTATGGCCATTACGAAACTTTCTTTTATATCACTCTACATAACAAAGCTACACGCTGTTTAACATGCACAGAAGAAACTTAATAATAGCTTCGCACAATAAAGATTTTTGATATGGAGTTTAGTGCAATTTTAATCAAAAGATTGTGAGATCAAGTGGAGAATCATAGAAGGTGAGGAACAACTGCGACATCTGTTGGTCAATATACACCCAAATTAAGCCAGCTTTTCGTTCTCTTATTATTTATCTTGCATATCAAGTTAAGTGCAGTTAAATTTTATAGATGTTGAGATTTAGCCTTCCAATTCACAGGGTAAATTGCAGCATAGTATAGCCACTTATCGACCAATATGCACCAAAATTGAATCAACATGATGTTTCATAAAAATGGCCCTCTCACATAACAAATTTTGTGTAATTATACACAAATAAATCCAAGATAATTTCTCCATTCACGGGAAAATTGCAGCATAACAGCATCGTCTATTGACCGATATGCACAGAAATTAAATAAACGTATTTCATAATAGCCCTGTGACATATTTAGTCTTTTTTTTTTTTTTTAATTATACACAGTAGAAGAGATATAGTCCTTTCAATCTGAGAAACCACAGTATAGCAGCGCCACCTATTGAGTAATTTACACCAAAAGTCGATGGGCACTTTTTTTTTTTTTTTTTTTGCGCAACTATGTATAAATTTATATGAAATTCTGTGAGCATTAACTCTTGAACTAGAGCTGCTACACAAAACTTTTATCAGACAGACATTTTCTAAAAACGGTCAAATTCAAAATTCTGGTTCGCGCAAAATGCGTAAATCCACCAAAAACGGGAAGTCAGGGAAGAAAATTATTATTATTTTATGACTGTACATATGCATATGTGTACATATGTTTGTGAGTATGTATATACTTTTTTCAGGAAAGTCCAACGTGAAAATTCGGATCAGAATACATTAATTTAAATTATTTTCATTCATAAATTAACAATAGAATCATGAAATATTTATGACTATATATTAAAACTATAATAAAAAGAATGAATAATAGATTTAATAATATTTCATTACAACAGTTCTTTAGCTACCATAGTCATTGAAAGGTATTTTCATTTTGAAAAGTCAGATCATATTTATTAATTTTTGATCCGTTAATCAAAGTTATCAAACTTTAAATATTGTTAGTTTCCTCCCGGGATGCAAGAAACTATGTGGTGGGCCGCATGGCATGCGGCCTGTAGGTTGTCACCCCTGATCTATATGACATAAAATTCTATATAATGCACAACATTATGTTTTTTGGATTGCGTTATAAAAATCTATTGTATCTGCAATTGTTCTGCATTAATACAGTTTGCTCTGTGACCTACATGCTAAATTTCTGACATATTCTGTTTTGGATATTTGAGAGAACAATATTTGAATTTTCTTGAACAGTGACGCCTATGTAACATCTGAAGAATTAATTATATTTTATAGATTAGGAAAGAAAAAAAAAATACCTAGAACAGAGAAAAAATAAAATATTTAAGCAAACTATTTATAATAGTTATGTTTTTAATATAAGTTCATTTTTCTTTCTTTCTTTTTTTTTCATTAGGTTGATTAAAAATTTTAATTTTGTAAATCTTGAAATTAAAAACCTGAGAATTTTTAATAGATTTTATTTAACAGCTGGATAAATATATACACTTCCTAAATGTTAATTTACAATCAGTTATTTGCTCTTTTTTTTTTTTTTATGTTCATGATGAACCTAAATATTGATTAGTAAATTATTAAATTAGTATGAACAATGTCCCAATAAAAATTTTTGAAAATTATAACAAACACCTTATCCAAATTTAATATTACTACTGTCAGATTTTTTGCTTCTAGAACCCGGTATTAGATGCCAGGACTAAACTTTTTAAATAACATTAGATTTGGATTTTTTTTTTAACTGTTTGAAAAATTGAGTTTTACATTCCATAATATAAAGTTTGTGCTCTTGGTTCCATTACTTTTAAAGTAATCTAAAAGAATGTCTTGCTTATTGAGTTCAAATGAACATATCATTATCTAAGTAGCATGCAAAATAGTATGTTGACAATGCTAAATTATTCAATGAAGTTTAATATATCATTTTGTGTTCTTTGTTTTTGTTCTAATGTGCAAGTGTGGTGTGATATTTGTTCTTCATCAAAATATGTGTCTCATCTATAATAATAAAAGAAGATGTCTGTCTGTCTGTCTCTCTGTCTGAGCATCTATACGTTCAGCCCCTACTGAACGCAGAAGTATAAAATTTGACATACGGGTTCTTAGAAGCCTTCCCGAGTTGATAGTGAAAACACAATTTAAAAATTTTAAATAGTTGCGAAGATATTAATTAAAATGTCGACCCATGGCGATCGAATAATTGCTTAAAAGGAAACATTCTATCAGCAGACGATTTTCTAAGCTGTCTCGATCGGAAACAAAACACATGCAAGACAACTGTCTGCGATAAAAAAGGAAATAAATGTAACCAATTAAGATATCACGTGTTTCATAGTGGGGATAAAAATTTCAATTTTCAAACTTTTTCAAATTTTCATTCACGTTACATTTAAATTAATATTTGGCCTAGACAGCATATTATAAAGCTACTGTTCAATTTTCATGAAAAGATCTGAATAAAGAAAAAAAATACATTTTTATTGGGAAAAGATTATATTTTGCAGAATTTTAAATTGAGATATGCAATTGAAATTTCGTAGTATTTGGTTTTAATGCCTGATAATTCGATTGTGAATCTTTTTGAAAGAGCAGAATTATTAGGAAAGCTTGAAGCAGGGAAAGAAGGGAAGAAAAAAAAAAAAAAAAAGTTATAAAATTAATTTTTATTTTACAATAATGATTAAATTCTTTTTAATACATCATTTGAAAGATATTTTAAAGTACTTTTATATTATTGAAAGTGGAATTCGAGATTTCACCTGATTTACAAGTTTTAAAGTGTCCTGATTAGGTTTTCTTTTGTATCTCAGCTACTAATTAAAATAATTTCATAAGTAATACATCATTTGAAGGCTTTGTTGATTTGGAATTGAACAATACATTACAGAAATTTCTACTGCCAGATGGCGATGTAATATTTTAAAATTTCAATATTTCAAATTCTAATGAGTGAAAAAGGTGTTGTAAGTTCTAAAACGGGGATAAGGCGCCGCAGACACCACCGAGCGGGACTTATCTAAAGTCAGAAATTTTAAAGATCATAACATGGTGAGCGAACAGGCTGTTTCAGATATTGAAAAGGGAAGAGGGCGCCTAAGGCGCTACCGCACGGGAATTTACTGCGATTAAATTTTTCAAAAAGCTATTTTCACTATTTATCAATAAGCTGTTATTAGACCTGAAACGGGAAAAAGGCGCCGCAGGCACCACCGAGCGGGAGTTTCGTAAAGTCGGATTTTTCAGGGATCGCGAACCAGCTGGTCACCGAAGGCGGCTAGTCAATAAATATGCTGTTGACAAGTAAGATCAATTTTATTCATTCATTGTTATAAACTAAATTCCAGATAAGAAATTAACTATTACAGGAGTCAATCCAAATAAAAACTGTAGCCCTTTATAAAAACAAGACCCTTTACAAAATTCAATGCGTGAAACGGACATTTTCATAAAATTCAAATCCATGAAAAAGGCCTTTTCACAAAGTTCAGATTCATAAAGTTGGTCCCTTCATAAAATTTTGTTTTATAAAAATAGTCTCTATAAAATTTCTCAATGTTTTCAGTATTATATAAAGTGACTGCTAAAACGAAGTTTTACATAATATTTTAGTTTTTTTTTTTTTACACAAAAGTGGGTTTGAAATCTTGAAATCTCACCTAAAAGAAAACTTAAGCAGCAAGCAATTGCAACATTCCATTTTTAAAGTTTCATTTGTTTTACAAGATATTTTTTAATAATTAAATTGTTAAACAATTAATACTGTAGTAATTATGAAATTCTGATTTTAATTAATAAAAGAATATTTCATTTTAGTATATATCAAATAATAATGAATAAAATGATCTAGTTTGCTCCTTGTCTAAAACAATTCTACTCTCCATTATTTAAAAAACGTTATCACATAGTAATGCCTCTAGGCTAAAATGGCAGGGTGCAGCACCCAGCAGTCTTTTTTAAAAAACACATTTCAGCATTCAGCAGCCTTTTTAAAAATGCATCTGACAGACTTTTCCCAAGTTTTTATTGTCCAGGGTTTGTATTATTTTCCTTTTACATGCAACTTTCTACAGATAGTTTCATCGCACTCTTGCCAAAAACTGTTTAACACTGTTTTATTTAGCGCTCTTTTATTTCAACTCAACCCGGGGATTTCCCGAAATTGTGTACCGCTGTTTCACATTACGCTCTACTTTGATGGAATGTATCCCCCGCGTTAAGCGGGGTCTTACTGTACATGTAAAAGTATTATTTTTACTTTTGGAATGTGCATATATCCTAAGTATAACCAACATGGAGGGCACAAAAATAGGCGAAAGACAAAAAACATCTTTATGAAAACAGGTTGCTCTTTTCACTGAGTTCTACATGAAGGCCCTTTTATTCTACAGTTAGCATTATATCACACCGTTGGTTTTACTGATTGCACTAAGAATGGCAATTGGAAGTACGTCAACTTGTCATTTTGGCTGAATACTTCAATTAAAAAAAAATAATTTTTCATACACACACAAAAAAAAAAAAAAAAAATTAAAAGTGTCAAAGATATTTTATAGTCCTGCAACAAATAATGCCTTAATTGTGTTTGCCTTTGCAACAGTAAGCTCCCGAAACATTTTAAGTCTTTAAACACTGACAAAGAGCTTTTAAGGAAGAAATTAATCATTCATACATAACTACATGAAATGAGTGGCAAAAATTTAGAATGAATGAATGACTGGAAAAATGGAATTCTCAAGTAGAAACTTCATTTAAAGATATCCTAGATTTGAATTAAGTATTAACATAGTTGGAAGGCTATGCTATCTCTGACTAAATCAAATAATAATAATAATAAACAACTTATTTAAAAAATAAGTGTATTAACTCAACATTTTATTTGCACCTACCATTATTTATTTTAATCTAAATATTTCAAATAAATTAATAAAAACATGTTTGCTTAAAAATATCTGATACATATTGAATTTTCACAAGTAATAAAAATAGACAGTTTTGACTGTATATACGAGTAAGTTATTAGATGTCACTTTAGCTTATTTAAAACGAAGCATAATTCAAATAAATTTAATAAGTTACCTTATTCTTGCTTCATTACTTGTGAGCTGCTTTCGGTTTGGGGCCCCAAACTTTCCTCAGACGTTGCTCGAGTGGTAAGTGGTTTCGTATCTTGATGTTCTTCCTCACCTGTGATCAGGCGGCACCACTGGGTGTCTATTCCGATTCTTGATTCATGGTCATTAATCGAATTAAGTTCATTGATGATCTCGACGGTTTCGCGGTAGTATGCATAGATGGAGTTATCGTAATTAGCTAATTTTTTGACGTCATCAAACTGGATATTTATTCTGTTTTCGTGATAGCTTTTTGATAGCGCGGTAGTATTTCTGTCACTTTTTAAATCATTTTGGTGCTCTTTAATCCATGTTCTTATTTTCCTTTTTGTTACCCCCACATAACAGCCTGTTTTTCCGTTGGTGTGTTTAAGAGGGATTTTATAAATTCCGGCAGTTTCCAAAGGGGATATATTGTCCTTATCGTTTCTTATAATTTGAAAAATGTTCTGATTCGGTTTAATTGGAATATTGACGTTTAATTTTTTGGCGGCATTTTTAATTTTGTTAGATGTACCTTGGTTATACGGAATTGAATATGTAAATTTCTTCGATGAATTCTGGCGACTAGGTATATGATTTAATTGTTTAATTAGTTTTTTATATAACTTCTCTACAATATTCTTTGGATAGCCGGCCTCAGTGGTTAGCGTTTTTATATAGTTTAATTCTTTTTTCAAATCGGACCTATCTGTACAAATCAAAATTGCGTGGTTTATGTAGCTTCTAATTGCATTAACTTTATATTGGTATGGGGTTTTACTTCGGTTATTGATTATTTTGCTGCTAGCCGTTAGTTTTCTATAAACTGTGGTTCTTAAACTGTTATTTTTACGCCTAAATAGTTAATCTGGTTTTTAATCTCGCGTTCACAGGTAAATTTAATGTTTTTATCTAACTTATTTAGTTCGTTAAGGACCACATTAACATCTTGGTCTTTAAAGATTATAGCGAAGACATCATCCACGTATCTTACCCAAAAAAAGATTTTATCGTTTAGAAGTTTCAGAATGTTATTTTCCATATTTCTTAGTTTAAATTCAGCTATTATCCCGGATATGGGTGAGCCCATAGGGACACCCATATTTTGTTTCTAAATGTTATTATTAAATTTAAAGAAACTTTCGCGAAATATTAAGTTACTGGTGGATATTAAAGTGTTGGCTATTTCTGTTTCGTAGTTTTCTTTAATTGCATCATTAATTATATCTGAAATTTCGTTAATGTCTATTGATGGAAATAAATTTACTACATCGAAGCTAACAAAACTATCGTTGTCACTGATTTCGAGTTCTCTTAAACGTTTAATGAAATCTTCTGTCGAACTTAAACTATTATTTCAAGGGGGGAGTAGATTACGGTAGATATTTGTCATGTATTTCTCCAGGGGGTACGTGGGGCCTTCTCTTTTATTGACTATTGGACGAAATTTAGGCGGATCTTTATGGTCTTTAAGGCGACCGAAAAGGCGAGGGGTGTTGGGAGCAAAATTGGTAATAAAAGGTGGGTGATTATCAGGCTATTTATCATGCTTAATTAACTGATTTACTTTGTCTATTAGCTTTTTATTGGGATCATTTTTAACTTTAGTGGTGACTATTTCTTCAATGGTGTCGCTCATTTTATTCATGTAGTCTGTTTTATTTAAAATTGCAATTTTTCTGGTTTTATCCGTTAATGTACAGGTTATCAAGTACCCCCTGGAGAAATACATGACAAATATCTACCGTAATCTACTCCCCCCTTCAAATAATAGTTTAAGTTCGACAGAAAATTTAATTAAACGTTTAAGAGAACTCGAAATCAGTGACAACGATAGTTTTGTTAGCTTCGATGTAGTAAATTTATTTCCATCAATAGACATTAACAAAATTTCAGATATAATTAATGATGCAATTAAAGAAAATTACGAAACAGAAATAGCCAACACTTTAATATCCACCAGTAACTTAATACTTCGCGAAAGTTTCTTTAAATTTAATAATAACATTTAGAAACAAAATATGGGTGTCCCTATGGGCTCACCCATATCCGGGATAATAGCTGAATTTAAACTAAGAAATATGGAAAATAACATTCTGAAACTTCTAAACGATAAAATCTTTTTTTGGGTAAGATACGTGGATGATGTCTTCGCTATAATCCATAAAGACCAAGATGTTAATGAGGTCCTTAACGAACTAAATAAGTTAGATAAAAACATTAAATTTACCTGTGAACGTGAGATTAAAAACCAGATTAACTAATTAGACGTAAAAATAACAGTTTAAGAACCACAGTTTATAGAAAACCAACAGCTAGCAGCGAAATAATAACCGAAGTAAAACCCCATACCAATATAAAATTAATGCAATTAGAAGCTACATAAACCGCGCAATTTTGATTTGTACAGATAGGTCCGATTTGAAAAAAGAATTAAACTATATAAAAACGCTAACCACTGAGGCCGGCTATCCAAAGAATATTGTAGAGAAGTTATATAAAAAACGAATTAAACAATTAAATCATATACCTAGTCGCCAGAATTCACCGAAGAAATTTACATATTCAATTCCGTATAACCAAGGTACATCTAACAAAATTAAAAATGCCGCCAAAAAATTAAACGTCAATATTCCAATTAAACCGAATCAGAACATTTTTCAAATTATAAGAAATGATAAGGACAATATATCCCCTTTGGAAACCGTCGGAATTTATAAAATCCCTCTTAAACACAACAACGGAAAAATAGGCTGTTATGTGGGGGTAACGAAAAGGAAAATAAGAACACGGATTAAAGAGCACCAAAATGATTTAAAAAGCGACAGAAATACTACCGCGCTATCAAAAAGCTATCACGAAAACAGAATAAATATCCAGTTTGATGACGTCGAAAAATTAGCTAATTACGATAACTCCATCTATGCATACTACCGCGAAACCGTCGAGATCATCAATGAACTTGATTCATGACCATGAATCGAGAATCGGAATAGACACCCAGTGGCGTCGCCTGATCACAGGTGAGGAAGAACATCAAGATACGAAACCACTTACCACTCGAGCAACGTCTGAGGAAAGTTTGGGGCCCCAAACCGAAAGCAGCTCACAAGTAATGAAGCAAGAATAAGGTAACTTATTAAAATTATTAGATGTCTTTACATATGAATATTCTAGAGAAGTCTCTTATTTAATATTTATATATACATTGAATAAATTACATGGGGTATTTAGGCATGTATATGTTAATATGAATGAAATAATAAAAAAGTTTTTAAACTATGTTTGTAGAGCATATATTAGCCAAATCCAAATTAAAAAAGTAGTAAATATATGGTATATATTTATATAAGTTCTAAGAAGTTTTTATAACAACATTAGAAGCATCAAGTTTAGATTTTATATTATTATTATAAATATTTAGCAGATTAAAACTTTCTCCTTCATGAAGTTCAACTTCAACATTACTTTCCAAAGGTATGTCAATAGCATCCTTATTAAAATTTTGCAACAAACCACTATTATCATTTTGAATTTCATGATCCTTCATATGATTCTTAAAAATTCTAATTAAGGTGAAACGTTTACCACACTTATTACATACATGTGGTTTTTGATTCATATGCATCTGTAAATGATTTTTTAATCTAATTTCAGATGTATAACTTTTGCTGCACACGTGACAGATATGAGGCCTGTCTGGATTATGAGTCTGAAAGTGTGTTTTAAAAGACGAAACACTATTAAATTGTTCAGGGCAAAACTCACAAATATATATTTTTCGAACTCGTTTATGAGTTTGAATATGTCTTTCTAGATCGCTTTTGTTACGAAACCCTTTAGAACAGAATTCACAAACAGCTGGACGATAACCTGTATGTGTCAACTGATGTCTTTGGAGCTTACTTGGTGATGGGAAACCTTTACCACATATGCTGCATACATGTGGATGCCCTCCTGTATGTAACAGTTTGTGAGTCTTTAAATCACTATTAGTGGTAAACCATTTTTTACAGTAATCACACAAATAAGGCCTATAACCAGTATGTAATAAGCTATGCTTCTGGAGAACGTAAAACGATTTGAATCCTTTTTTACAAATTTCACAAATATAAGGTCGATCACTACTGTGAGAAAGCATATGACTTTTCAAATAATGCTTTGTGCCAAAAGCTCTATTACATAATTCACAAACAAAAGGTTTATCACTAATGTGTGACAAGCAGTGTACTTCTAAAGCAGAGGATGAAATAAAACTTTTATAACAAAATTGACAAATAAATTCTTTACCTTCATGAATAACAGAGTGCCTCTGAACATCACTCAATGAACGAAACCCTTTTTTGCATACTTGACATTTATGAGGTTTCTCACCTGTGTGTGTAAGTGTGTGCCGCTGAAGTTTACTTGGAGAAGCAAAGCCTTTATGACAAATATCACAGGAATATGGATATTCTCCAGTATGTGTTAATCTATGTGTGTTTAAGTCACCTGTTGAAGAATAAGTTTTATCACAAATATCACACGCATAAGGACGTTCATCAGAATGACTCAATAAATGTTTTTTCAAACTACAGAGAGATTTGTAACCTTTAGAACACACATTACATGAATGTGGCTTTTCAAGAGAATGAATCAAGCTATGTGCTTGCAATGTACTTGATGAAGAAAAGGATTTTTTGCAAATATTGCATTCATAAGGATTTTCACTGGCATGAGTCAAGTGATGCATTTCAATATCAATTGTTGATGAAAATCCTTTTTGACAAAAATTACAGGTATATGGATATTTATTATGTGTCACTTTATGCCTTTGGAGATCACTAGCAGATCGAAAACCTTTGGTGCAAACATCACAATTGTAAGGCCTTTCCCCTGTATGAGTCAAATAATGACGCTTCATTTTACTTGGGCTTGGAAAGCCTTTATTACATACATGACAAATATGTGGATGGCCACCAGTATGAATTAAACGATGGATCTTTAAATCACTTGACGTAGTAAAGCCTTTTTTACAAATGTCACATTCATGAGGCTTTAATCCAATATGGATCATGTTATGTTTTTTAAGATTGCTAGCATTTTTAAATGACTTGCAACAAATATCACAATAAATTGATTTATCCTTAGTATATTTCATGGTAATGCCTTCAGACTCCTCTTCCATACAAATGAAAGTTTCTGCAGTAATTACTTTTTCTTCATCCATGTTTACTATTATCCATTTACATATCCTAGGAAACATAAAAATATTACATAAAAAAAAAAAAACCCATAAGAATATTACATAGTAGCCAGGAAAAAAAAAAATCATTTGATTATATAATATAATCTTAACCCTAGAACACTAGCATGCTCATATCTGCCACTGCCACTAGAGATATGTAAAATTCATTTTATTTGCTATTATATTACATTAATGTTGTTTTTAAATATGTTTAATTATTTGCTGTTTTACCCAATATTACTAATTTTTCCTTAACTGAATAATTATTTGTATTTAAAAATACATTTGAAAACTATGAAAAAGTGTACTAACAAAGGAAGACCACATGTAAAATTTGCATACACTAGTGTTCTAGGGTTAAAAAAGATCAGATTCTAAAATACGTGTTATTTTCAGCACAAGCAGCGGAGCCATAGGGTAAGAGGTGGGCGGGAGGGGGGAGGCATCTGCCCCCTCTTATTTTAAAGTGCAGGGGCAACAACCTCTCTAAGATTCTAGAAAGAAAAAAAATCATTGTTTCTCACAGCTTTCTCATTTTATATATATCATAAACAATCTTTTAATGTTTCGAATGTATAAAAGTATTTATAAAAAAAATATATTTGTAATTCTGTGTGTTTACTGATCGGTTCACTACTAATAAATTACATAGTGAGACAAAAGACCAACACTACCTCCTATATTTTGGGAATGCATTGGGATGTCTAAAAATTGTTTAAAAAAAAAAAAAAAATGCATTCAACCATTTTGATATGGACTTCATTCTATTTTTTAAAAAAATTGAGGCTCAGAAAAAGCTTTCAAATTTTTAATGCCTAAAAAGGTGTTTTATAAACTCGATGGAAAAGTATTTTCGAGACAAACATTTATTCAAAAAATAGGACTGCTTTCCTTTTAAGAGTTTATGTCTGATTAAAGATTTCGCTAAAAGTTCCATTTTATCTCTTTCTCAGCGACAGCTCAGAATTCCTCAAAACTGTAAAAAACATGTTTAATTTGAGGGGGACTCAGTTTGATTTTTGTTTTTAAACTGAGGAAGTCACTGGGGCACACCTGGTGTGTGTGTGGGAGAGGGCTAATTTGGAATGGGAAGGGGATGTTAGTTCATTGAAAACTGTTCTAAAGTTAGTATATATATATATATATATAGAGAGAGAGAGAGATAATTTTTCTCCGCACACCCTTTCAGAATATAAGACTTAGACCTCCTGCTATTATTTGTTTTGAGTAATGGAAAATAATCAGAAAATGTTAGGTAGCATGCTTACAGATTTACCAATCGTAGTAAAAATTTTCATGCAATTGTACCTCCTTGCATTCAAATAGCAGAATTTGAACTTCCTGTAATTATACCTTTTTATGCTGATAATAGGCAGGCATACAGACATACAAATTAACCGTTAAAACTTGATTTTCAAATTCAAAGCACCTTAAAACATGTAATTACAGCAAAAACTCAGGTTTGGAAAGTCAACCTCAAATAATAATAATAATTACTATATCATATATGAGTAAGGGAAAAGGGAAAGTAATCCTGACCTAAAATGTTTTCTTAGACATGGTAAATAAAGTACTTAGTGGTATATATTAAAACTGCAGTGGTGATGTTTTCTCCTAATTTTCACTCATGGAAATCATTTAACACAATTTTCTTTCACAATGAATTCAAAATCATTGTTACCAAATATGTAAATATATATATATAAAGAATATTAATTAACTTTCAAAAGATAATCAATTAACATCCAAAAGATAGAGAGGTTGAATAACAGCTATGGAAATTGATATTAGATTGCTATGGAAAACAC
This sequence comes from Salticus scenicus, assembly GCA_963930645.1. Classification (NCBI taxonomy): domain Eukaryota; kingdom Metazoa; phylum Arthropoda; class Arachnida; order Araneae; family Salticidae; genus Salticus; species Salticus scenicus. The sequence goes on from OZ005649.1 coordinate 288,969,598, forward strand.
TATATTGTTTTGATTTGGGGAAAAGAATTTGGTAGCTTCATGACAAAACAATTTTAATGCACCAAGAGCAAGACCTCATTCCACAAGATTCCCTGTCAGATTAGTTAATTTAGCAATCTGACTAAGGAAAAATTAAGATCATTAAAAAATTTCATGCAATTAAATAAAAATCTCGAAAAATTGCTTTTGTTTAATAAATTTTTTCTCATAATACATGCTGAAAATAAGATTACTTTAAGTTGCAAGTAATTAAAAAATATATTCTATATTCTATCATTCTTAGATGCATTACAACTTTATTATTTTGCCACAGCTATTTGTCTGAATACTTCAAGTTTTGTGAACATCTGACAAGCATTATAAAATGAGAAAAAGAAAATAAGAGCAATGAGAAAACCAAACTTCAATTTTCTTATTATATTTGTTGACAATGTTCAATGATATTTGTGATCCTTTAAGTTCAGTTACATTAGTAAACTAGATATTTATAAACAATTATAAGTTTTGATGATTCTAACTAAGCAGTTATTTTAATATTATTAATAACCAATGCATACACAATATTGTTTTTTAATATGGGCAATTCCATGAAAAATGTAACGTCAGTCACAAATAGGGATAATTCTGCTGTCATCAATATTTTCTAACAATAATCACTGTCCTATTCAGTCATAAAAGTCACAGTAAATATGCCATTAAAATTTCCGTATACGGATACTGGTGGCAAAAAATGAGGAAATATTATCCTTTTTTGTGACTGATGTTACCTTCTTCCATGGAATCACCCATATGCTTATGTGTTTCAATTTAGAAGGTGTCCAAGCATAGCGTGTTGTGAAATTAGGATAAATCCTTACTCAACAATGGTATAAAAATAAAATTTTAGATGGTAACGAATTAAAAACCTGTAAGGTTGTTTCAGACAATACTGTTGCAGTTTGCCAGAAAAGCATAAAAGTGAAAGGGTTAATTTTGAAGAAAGTTTGCAACATTTAACAGGGGTACTAAAATATTGAAATAATTTTAACTAAGCTACTAACATTTAAAATTAAAACCTGTTTAAAATGGGAGGTGTCTAACAATTATAAAGTTTTTGTTAAAACATCAAACGCGTGTAGAGCATTTATTTAGGTAGGTAGGTAGGTAGGTTGAAACTGAGCTTTGTGCTATGCCAACACTGGCAGCTTAAGCTCGAAAGACACCAACAGGAGAGGAAGGCCTGAGCCTGGACCAGTATTAATTACGGGTAGAGAGTGCGTATTTGGAGAACTGAATAAGATGGTGAATACCCTGGGGAGAACTAAAAGCAGCAGTCATGATGTTGTCATAAGAGGGATGGGTATTAACATTCAGAGCAGATAGGAGATTGCGCCGAGGAATGTTCAGACGAGGACAATGTAGCAGAATATGTTCCGGAGTCTCGTGATCGTAGCAGAATCTACAGAGTGGAGAGAACGATAGTTTGAGGCGGTAAAGCTTTTGATGAGTGATGATCGTTTTGGATCTCCAACGAGCCATAGTAACATCCATCATCCGGGAGTCGGACCAGCTGGGGAAATTTCTGGTTAAGGAAAGGTGAGGGAAAGAGGTCGCGTAATCGCAGTTCATCCATGCATAGTCGTTTTCGATAAACCAGGCGTTCCTGACATGCGTCCGCAAATCTTCCGGAGAAATCCAGGGAGGAGAGTAGCAAGAGTACGGGCCAGAGTTGGCGAGTGCATCAGCCTGCTCATTCGGGTAGATTCCTTTGTGCCCCGGGCACCAAATAAGGGTAATCTTTTGGCCGTGAAGGTTGCGAGCGTGGATGAAGGATAGAAGGAATAGAATGACCTTTGGAGATTGAACCGACCAAGCGCTAAGCGCATTAAGAGCTGAAAGACTGTCGGATAATACAAAAATATTGGAGAAGCCGGAAGGGAGTTTAGAGAGGGCGAGGCAGATGGCAAGGGCCTCAGCTGTAAAGACGGAGTTCAGATGCGGGACCAGAGAAGCAAGAGAGACAGAGGACTCTATGTCGACAGCCGCAATCGCAGTCCGGTTAGCATCTTTAGAGGCGTCGGTGGCAAAAATTGAGCAAGGGGGGAGAGAGGAGCGCCAGCTGCACCAAGCTTTAACAATATCCTGACCAGAGATAGCCGTGTTCTGAAACGGCAGGCCTTGTGTAATAACCTGAAAGTTTAACGTATTAGGGAGAGGGGGCCAAGAAAACTGGATAACTTGACTAAGGGGACAATGGAGGGAATCCTGCAATTCTTGCAAGGGTTTCCACCACTTCCACCCGGTAGGCTGGGAAGTCAGAGAAGAGCGCACAAAAGCTCCGAGGCGAAGGCCAGGAGGCGAAGCAAGCAGCCGAAGCAGGAATTGTTTAGTAAGAAGAGAGAGACGACTGGTGATACTTGGAACCGCAGCTTCACGGCGGAGAACAGGAATTGGGGTCCACCGAGGGACACCAGTAGAAGTTCTGATAGCAGCATTATAAATGACCTCGAGTTTCCGAAGGGAGGTCGGAGGAGAATCAAAGAAAAGTGGAGCACCATATTCCAGCAGGCTGCGAATGAGAGCATTGATGATCTTAATCAGGTGGTTGCTGTTGATGCCTCGCGAGCGGCCAGCAACAGCTTTCACATAGTTAAGCCGACGAAGGGCTTTAAGTTTCAGAGTAGCAAAATGGTGGGAGAAGGTGAGGGTGCGCGTGAACCAAATACCCAGAATTTTTACGTGGAGGCTCCAAGAGATATCTAAGCCAGACAGTTTTAATGGAGGGCCAGGGTCCCTGCAGCGGGTGAAGTTTATAGCAGAGCATTTGTCCGGTGCAATAGTGAGCATGTTAGAGTCACACCAAGTTAGGATTCTGCTAAGGGTATCCTGGAGCTTGCGACGAGACCTCTCTTCGTCAGGACCGAGAGCGTAAACAAGAATGTCATCAGCGTATATAGTCATATAGACACCATCCTCCAGAGTCTCTGCAATATCAAGCAGGTAAACAATAAAAAGAAAAGGAGAGAGTACCGAGCCTTGCGGAACCCCTTTGGAGCAAAGGCCGACCTGGGAGAGGCCTTTCCATCGAATTTGGATCTGCCTGTGGTTCGTGAATGACGCCAGCCAGAGGCCCATTTTCCCTCTGATACCACGGCAGGCAAGCTTATAGGCGAGAATGTCGGGTTGAACGGAGTCATAGGCGGATTTGATGTCCAGACTGACAGCGGCTGCAAACCAGTGGTTGGACCTGGCAGTCGAGATGTCGTGGAGGAAAGTACAGAGAGCCATGGTACAGTCTCTCGTGGGAATAAACCCGAAATGATCCCCATGGAAAAGCTTCCGCTGTCCAGCCCAAGAAAGGAACCTGCGAAGTATCATACGTTCAAAGAGCTTGCAACCTACAGAAGTAAGGGCGATCGGCCGATAGGAGCTCACAAGATGGGACGGCTTGCCAGGTTTGCGAATGGGGACGATTGTCGCCAGTTTCCAGGAGGGAGGAAGGTCCCCAGACTCAAAGGAACGGTTGAAGGTGTCTAGTAGGGATTTCAGATGATTAATGGAGAGGCTTTTCAGGAGTTTCACAGAGATTCCATCCGCACCAGGGGTAGTCGGGCGAGCGTGCCGAAGAGCATGCGTCAGTTCGTCGAAGGAGAAGAGGGCGTCAAGATCTTTATCGCCTACTCCTAGGTCGTAAGGGATGATACGCTCTTGTTCTGTTTTTGAGAAATGCAGCAGGAAGGCTTGAGCTTGAGAGGAGGCCGAAGCAAGGGGTGAAGGATTTCTTATAATGTTGTCACCCTGGACAGTGTTTTTATTAGACAGCCTTTTGAGGATCTTGAAAATTGTCTTGCTGGAGCTACAGTTCCGGCAAAGATTATCCCAAAAACGCCGAGAGGCCTGCTTTAGATAGCGACGAAGCTTGGCGGCATACCGCTTGTAAACGAGCCAAACATCCCTGGAGCAGGTGGAGCGAGCGAGACGTAGATGCTTACGCTTTTGGGCTAATAAGTGGTAACATGTAGCGTCCCACCAGAGGCAGCTGGGACGATAGGGACTACGATGATTAGTTTGGGTGGCGACGATAGCTTTGGAGCAGGCATTTTCAAAGTCCTCATAAGACTGATTGGGAAGCTGGGCAAGGCTGTTGAGAGCGGCACCAGCTTTGGACCAGTGAGTGCGACGGCGATTATGGCCAGAGTCGGAGTTAGGGAGATTGGAGATGAGAAGGATAGGATGATGATCAGAATCGTAGACGTCGGGGTGAATGTAAAATTTGAATAAAGAGAAGAGAGAAGGTGACATCATGGTGAGGTCCAGAAGAGATGCAGAACCACTAAAGTTGGTGCGAGTCGGGGAGTCTAGGTTCAAGATGCACAAGTTTTGTGCACTGATCCACTCCAGCATTTGCTGAACTCTGAGGGGAATGGGGGGATGACGATTCAAGAGGTTTATGTTAAAGTCGCCAAGGAGGATAACTGGAGAACCCTGTGAGGCGATGACATCAGACAGCCAGTCTTCGGGAAGAATCCCGGATGGAGAATATATGTTTAAAATTAAAGTCCAAGAATGGTGAAAGAAGACGTTAACTCCTAGTGCTTCAAAATCTTGGATGGGACAGGGGAGAAGATCAACTTTGTAGGAAGCAAACGAAGAATGGACAGCGGTCAGAAGTCCACCTCCACGGGAGATCAGCCTATCAGCTCTATAGGTAGTCATATGGGGGAAAGAAACAGAATCTGTAGGGTTAAGAAAGGTTTCCTGTAAACATATTATTTTAGCATTTAAAGCTGGTGAAACCTTGAGCCAGTGGCCATTCGAACGAAAACTGCGGCAATTCCACTGCAACAAAAAAGAAGAAACACTCATAAAAAGAACGAAGAAAAACAGAGGGAAGCTCTCCTCGGAAAACGAAGAAAAGAAAAGAATGGCCGTGAGCAGAAAGTCCTGACCACAGAGATTAAGTCCCTGGAGGGTTGAGATTGACCGGAGGGTGAAACCCAGAAACGTCTTGGGAGTCTGATAGCGGGATGTCCATAGGACAAGTGTCTTTTTGGTTGGGCTCCGTGATACGAGCTTTTTTACTTCTGAGTATCTCTGAGAGCACAGAAGCATTTGATTTCTGTCCTTTTTTAGTTTGAGATTCCTGAATGCACTCCAGGAGTGATTGTGTCGCTGACAGGAGCATAGATTGAAATGAGTTTGTGAGCTCCACGCACATCGCCTGAACCATTTTAGTGAACTGTGAAGTAATTTCCTGGAGGGCTGCTTCAAAGTCTGTTCTGGTGACCACATCGGGAGGGGGGCAAGTAACCACAGATGCAAAAGACCTGTTTGATGAGACTTCCTTGTCAATAAATCGACGCCGTGCCTCGCTGAGAGACAAGTGGTTTTGACATTTAAATTTTTGGAGACGGGCCTCTCGCTGATAGCTAGGACAGTTCTTATCGTTTGCTGGATGGGCGTTTCTACAGTTGATACATTTGGGTGAGGGAGCCGTGCATGGGTCATTGTGGGTTTCGCCGCAGGTGATGCACAATTTGTTACTCAGACGGCAAGCCTTGGTTGAATGATTATAACGGTGACAGTTTAGACACTGTCGAGGTCTGTCGATGAACAGCGATATTCTGTGCAATTGAAACCACAGCTTGACTTCCGAGGGTAGATGAGTACCGAGCAACGTTACCAGAACAGTCGAAGAGGGGAGTTCGGTGCCTTGGGACTTTCGGACAAACCGGCGGACCTCAAGCGTGTGTAGACCTTGCTCAGCGAGTTCCTCCGCAATATCTTTGCAAGTAACAGAAGTGTCAATATTATGCAAGAGGAAGCGTGTGGTGACAGTTTCGGTTTGGATGAAAGATTCTACTGGAATACCAAGTAGAGTTTCAATGCTTAGAGCTTTTTGAGCTACTACAGTTGATTTCGTAGTTATCTGAATTTTGCCTTGACGGGTTATTTTAATATTATCAATGTGCTCTTTATGCACCAGCTTAGAAGCTAACTCCTCCTTCAATTGGCGGGGGTGGGTGCGTGGAAAGCTACCGGTTTTAGGAGAGATAAACAGAGATATTTCAGTCCCGTCTTGCAACGCAATTGACAAATTATCATTAAAATTGGCAACATTGCTATATATGTTAACCTGGGATAGCGACTCTGACTGAGAGCGCACGTTTGCCATTAAAGCATTCGTTTTTGTTGTCATGCGCTGATGACAACCACAGAAAACAAATTTAACAACCAGAGAAATAAGTTAAAAAGGGTAAAGAAAGAGGAAATACCTGAACACTGGCAGGGAAAAACAATGAAACAGACTGAAAACACAGACTTTGCACAGAATAATTAACGAAAAACCTGAAGATATCCGCAGCAGGAACACCTGAACGATAGTAATGGCGACCAAAACAATCCACGTAGAGACGAGTTGAGGAGACGAGCGGCAACCTACCACCTACCTCCGTCAATCCCACACATACCTAGAGCATTTATTTATTTTTGGATCCCATATTTTTGGTTGGTTGCCGATTGGTTGGCAAAACAACTACGCGTGTCTCTAATAATTTATTATTATGATTAATATGGTTATAATAATATGTTATACTGCTTTTTTATGATTAATATAAATGGTTTATTAAACATGATAATTTTACTATAATTTTTCAAATATTTTTATTCTTTTTTAGACGGTCGCTTCCCAGGAAGCCCTTTGATCGTTGTTAACTAACCAAGGGTAAGTTCAGCGTTGCTCCCCATTCTCCCCGGGCTCCTCAAAAATGACGTCACGAATTTCACCCGGGAAGTTGTGTGGGGAGAAGATTTGCTGAACGCCTTTGGGGAGTTCACTCAATCAACCAAACAATAACAAACATGGCGGATATCGTCAATATTTTGTGTATATTTTAAAAGATACCAAAACGAAGAGTCACAAATAATAAATAGCTTAAATAAAAGGAATTATCTTCCAAGAATAAGATATCATATGAAAATTATAAAAGAAATGGATGATTAAACAAATTTCAGGAGATATTTCATACTAAATCGTGAAACAGAAGCTGTTGTTAGAAGCATGGTATGTTTTTTAAATCGTATTTTCAGACGAATTCTTTTCTTTAGTTTAAATTATTTTATACTGAGAAGTATTTGAGCGGTTAAATCACATTTTTCGGTTTATGTTGGTATTATTTATACAGGTTTCTTTTTTGTATTTTGCATTAGATTAAATAGCACTTATTAATTGTGCAGTTGTACTAGTGTGACATCGTAATGCATATCAGATTTAACAGATTCATGCTTCGCATGTTAATTTGGTTTTATGTATTACTATCGTTTTAAAAAAAATGTAAATTCCTATAAAATGTACATGCTAATGTTTATGTTGAAATTTAAAGTACTACTAAATTTTATGGATGATCAAGTTTACATTGAAAAGATTGAATTAAAACCGGATACTTTTCATCACGTATATGTTTTATTGCGTCTTATTCAAAAAATAAAATTGTGTTCAATTTTTTAGAATGTTATCTATTTTATAATGTATTTAAAATTCATTGTTTTAAGTAAGTAAGTACTTTGGTTTATGAAATATAATAAATGGTATCCTGATTAAGAAATATTACATTCTTATGAAGTGATGCTGTGTATGTAATGGAGTGACTATTAATTGTAAATTAACATTTAAAAATTTGTGTGTGTGGAGAAAATTTTTCAATCATTGAATAAAACCAAAAATAAAAGAAAAATTTAAAAGTCTCAGAGAATGTAGTGATTTATGCTTTATGCATTTATACTTTGTTTTTAGCATAAGCATAGATTTGATATGTTGTCCTTGGGAATCGAAAACATACATGACATGTGTATATTTTCATGGTATATATTGGACAAAATATTGTTTCATATTACTGATTGTTCCCTTAATATACCTTATCAAAATAATCAGGATTTTTCAGAGGAATCAAGTATGTTTGTTAAATAAATTTGTGATCTCTTCTTTTTCACTAAGGACAACAGATATCATATCTTTTTCTTAGCATGTTTATCACATTATAAAATTTTGCAATTTAAACTTTAAATGTAGTTATATAATGTAAAATTGATCAGGCCTGGGATTCTCGAGTACTCAGTTGCCTTTAATCTTAAAACACCAAATACCAATGAAAACTTGATCATCCATAAAAAAAAAATAATAAATACTACTTTAAACTGTAAAAAAAAGATCCAACTCGCATTTTTTAAAACAACAGAATCTATAAAATCTGAAATGTATTGTGAAGTTTGGCTAATACAACTGCAATTAACAAGTTTACTTTAATGTAAATAAACGTATATAAATACCAATATGAACCAAAAAATGTGACTTTTCGTTCATTTGCTTAAGCACTTCCAGTATAAAGTACTAATAAAAACTAAAGAAATGTGTTCAACTGTAAATACAATTGAAAAAAAAAAACTAATATTTTCACAAGAGCTTCTATTTCCTAAGCCTAAAGTGTCTTCGGAAATATGATGAATCTTTCACTTCTTTTATAATGTTGCAAGCATGCAATCTAATAGTGCAATTCACATTTATAAGGGAAAATTAGTCTGTTGGTCCACTTGGTGTTTTTTTTTTTTTAAATTGTTAACATTGTACCGCAGTTATAATAGCCCATTGGCAGCATAAGATAGCAAGCTTTTCAGTGATCTAAATAATCAACAAAACATGTTGGAAAAAAAGCAGTTTGATCAGAAACAAACATAGAAAACAAGAAAAATCATCTTCAATACAATTTTTAATAATTTTACTAAAAATTATGAAACTATAACATCCAATTAGAAAGAAAATGCTATAAATCTTTATCGACTACTAGCAAAGCACCGGTTCGGGAACGTACCGATTTCCGAATGTGGGAAAAATTTCAAAATCAAACTCGATATGTACAAAATTCGGCCTGATGCTGCCTGTGTGCCAATAGATCGAAGTTTGTTAATGAAACCATTTTTTAATTAATGAAATCAACAAAGGCTTTTCTTGCTTCGCTGGTCACTATATTTAAAGAAAACTCTTTTTCTATATCGTTTTACAAACAAAAATAAAATTTAAAGACATGAAATTGCTTTAAAGCCCGCTTTGGTTTCCCACTGCCTTTGGCAGCGACCCACTCTTTCTCGGGTGTCTGTCCCTATTGCCTGTGACAATAGCTTACCAGTAGGCTTCCATTTGGGTGCTTATCAGATTACAGTTTCGAAACGCTTGGCTTAAAGTGGCTTTTATGAAAGTGGAGTCCTTGGCGAAAAATGTCCGATCTATTTTAGCATCAAAATTTAAAAAGTAATGCTCTTTAATTTAATGCTGAATTAGCTTTTATGCCAAGTGCGATTCATCCGTGCCAAAAACATACTATTTAAACAAAAGGGGAAAAAATCTAAAATTCAGGTAATATTTTTTTACTCCATGTGCAAGAGCAAATTTATTTAAATTTTTTTTTTGCATGAAAGCATATTTCATTTTATGTTGAAAAAAAAAAAAAAATAATAATAATAATTTTTTTTTAGCAACAATTAAAAATTTAAATGTCCATTTTAAAAGCTTTTACCAGGTTATTATTTTCACGTTTTAATTAATTAAAAAAAAATCTAACCAAAGTTTCGTTACAAATAAGAAGGGCATTTTTTCTGAATCCGTTGGTTTAATTAACTTATCGATCGGACTATTAGATTTTTTAAAATTAACTAAAGTATGAAAATCTGGTAGCAAATTGCATCAACACACAGACAGAGTCAAAAATCTCTTAGCCATTTATTTATAAAGAAAATAGCAAGCTTTGCGCGCTTCGCTGGACACAATATTTAAATGAGTTGTCAAAATTCCATATCGTTATTAATTAACCTGAGTTCCTGTTGTGTTCGGTAGAGATTTTTCTCGCTCGCAACGTGAGGAGTCCATGTTCCCACTGCTTTCGGCAGCAACTTTCCTGATTCTTACTTCCCCTTCCCTAGTGGCTAAGTTCGAAGTTTTGCAAAATCTCGACAAAGTACATATTGCGTATACCTAATAAACATCCACACACCAAAGTTTGCCATTCTAAGATAATTTAAGGCAAATTCAAATGTAAAAATGTGTTTTTACACGTGTTTATAGCCCCCTCGTCCTCAAGTGGGTAAGGGGGGGGGGAATTTTGTAAAATCCCATTACAATAAGTGTCAGATACATATAAACAATTTACGCGCCAAATTTCGTTACCGCAGATCCCATAGATTTCCAAAGACAAATTTACCGCTAAAAGGGGGGGGGGTCTTGAATTTGCTACTTTGTAAACCCCCCCCCCCCCTAAAAAAAAAAATTGAAAATCACAAAAAAAGAAAATGTGTCTTTGGAAATACCTTTGTAAAATCTTTAGTAAAGCTCTACTAAAAAATCCGGAATTTCTGAAATTTCCCCCCAAAAAACGATTTTTCCCCTTTCTTTTTTAAGAATCAAGAATTAAAAAATGGTATTTGTTTTATTTATACTCAATTTTAATCTCACCATGTACAATTTCTTCACCGTGAAGCAATTTGGGGCCGCGTTATGCTTACAAACGTTTTTTTCTTCCTACCCTCCAGGGGAGAAGTGGGGGTATTTCGATAAATCCAGTTTCTTTAGTTGTCAGATACATATAAAAAATTCAAGCACCAAACTTCATGACCGCAGCTCTCATGAATTTCCCAGGACAAATTTAGCACTAAAAAGGGTATCTCAAATTTGCGCTTTGTAACACATACCATACCCCTCCCCCCCCCCCCCAACCAAAAAAAAATGGCAGGCGACAAAAAATTAAAAACGTGTTTTGGAAATATCCTAAAAAAGTCGAATGGCTGTTTTTTACATCTTTGTTCCATTCTTTGGAGAGTTTTACTCAAAAATCCAGAATTAGCAAAATTTTCCGCCAAAAACGGATTTTTCCTATACCTCCTCTTAAAATTCGGAATTTCCTAAATCGCTGATAATGTTTTAATTGTACTAATGTGTAGTCTCCCCTTGTGCAATTTCTTCACTGTGAAGTAATTTGGAGCTGAGATATGTTTACAAAGGTGCTTTTTCCTTCTGTCCCCCTTTGAGGGGGGGGAAATGGGGGTAATTTTGATAAATTCGTTACTTTAGGTGTCCATTATGGTGTATGAACAATCCAAGCACCAAAATTCGTGACCGCAATTTCCATAGATTATTCATAATGAATTTAGCACTAAAAGAGGTGTCTCGAGTTTGCCCCCCGTAACACTCCCACCAAAAAAAAAAAAAAAATTGGAAATATCCTAAGGAAGTCGCATAGCCTTTTTTCAATATCTTTGGTAGAGTTCTACTCAAAATCAGGAATTTCCAATATTTCCTGCCAAAAATTGATTTTCCCCCTCCCTTGCATTAAAAATCAAAAAATTATAAATCACAGATAATGTGTCATTTGTACTCATGTCTAGTCTCCCCATGTGTAATTTCTTTACTGTGAAGCAATTGGGAGCCTAGTTATGCTTATAAATGCACTTTTTTTTTTTTTTGTCCCCCACCCTCCTGCGAGGCACTGTTGGAATTCCGCCCAGCCGTTCTTGAGTGATACCTGGACAAACATGTTTTTGTCTTTTTCCCCCCCCAGGGGAGAATGTGGGAGGAATTTCTGTAAAGATAGTAGCCCATGTCCTATTCTAGACTATTATCTATCTCTGTACCAAATTTCATCCAGATCCGTTTAGCCGTTGTGGCGTGATTGAGTAACAAACATCCAAACTTTCACATTTATAATATTAGTATACAGAGTGTCTACTAGGTCATGAAAGTCAACGATGGGTCATGAAAGTCATGAAATTCAGCAATAGGTCATGAAAATTAAGAACAGGTCATGAAATTTGACCGTCGGTTTGAGTCACGTATTGGTTCAGGTAACCCAATTTTACTGGTCGGGTTGAACAATTTTTTTCTCTTGCAGTTCGGATTGAGTTGATTGAATTTTCATTTCTACGAGTCGGGTCGACTTGAGAATATCTTTCAAAATAATTTCATTAACGGGCAAAAACATAATTCGGCAACGCATCATTTGGTGCATTGTCGCTTTGCTTGTAGCACTCGTGCCCACTTTGTTCGCCTGATGAATGGTCGTGTTTTTTTTTCAACCCAAAGCAATTGTTGCGAGTTTATTGCATTTTATGGTGTGTGTTTATTCATAGTTTTGTACTTATTACTAAACTTGAAGCACATTTTGTAACACTTGAAGTACACAACACACCTAAATGGTTAAAAATTATTGTTTATCCATTTTTCAGATTTTAAAACTTTTAACTTGGTGCATTAGTAATTACATTTTAAAGTATTTACCAGTTTTATAGCAATAAAAATTTACTTTATAACTTAAATTTCAAGATTTTTAGATGAATTATTAATTTTCATTTTAGGTTTTGAGTCGGGTGTGGGTCATTAAAATTCTCTATTATGAGTTCATGTCGATTTTCAGATTACTATTATTTAGTAGCGTAAATATATAAACATGATTATAAACCTAGTATACTCATTTGTATCTTTAAAAAAAATTATCTTCTATGAAAATCTACAGTTGGATATGTCGATAAAAAAGGTCATGAAAATTTTTTTGAGGTCATGAATTTTTTTTCTGTCAAGTCAGTAGACACCCTGGTATAGATTGTTAATATATAATTTCAGATTTTAACGATGCCAACAGGAGGTTGTGTTGTTTTCCTCATATGCGATTTGGCGAGAAAAAGACCACTACATTTGGTATGCTTATCGCCCATTCTTAACTAGACCTGAAAATTGTAAACATTTACAACTATATTCAAACATAACAAAATCCTTCAGATTAGTAGAAACAATAGGACACAAGTAAACTAAAGAACTTAATTATTAAAACCAAATGCATTTAATAACATATCTATCAACATTGAAGGCTCAAAATAAGGGTGATTCTATATATGGTATTTTCAGGTTTACATAATATTGGTTGACTTTAGTTTAATAATATTGACAGGCTTTAGACATATGCGAGTTTTTAATAATTTAATCCATGATTTAAATCGTTAAAAATCTTTATGCATAAATAAAGTTTAGCAATTGAATGAAAATGTACTAATTGATATTTTAAAATAAATCTGTATATTGACTCACAAGATTTTTTTTTTTTTCAACAAAAGTGAAAGTAACTAGAAAATTAAAAATTTATAGAAGTTTTTGATAAAATACACGTATAACTTTAAAATGCTCCAAAAAAGGGGGGGGGGGGAGGGACAAATATATGAGAATAAGGAGCAGTAGATGATAATCCCAAAATAAAAGTTTTGCATAGTTGGCAAGTATGATATAATTACGAAAAAATATTCCTGTAATCAATTTAAATGATATGCAGAGGGGAAATGTGTTTAAAAAAAAAATACTAACTTAAAATAACGTTTGAGATTGCTCATCGTTAACACATAGCTCAAATGAAGATGGTAAAAAACACTGCTTTTTTAAAACAAGTGGAAATAAGTACTATTATTTACTGTAAAAAAGCCCCGTGTGCAAAGGATTAATCCACTTTTCAGATTTTTAACTTATTACAATTACATTTTTAATTCTTTTAAAAATAATTTACCAACTGTGTGACAATAAATACAATTTTATCTTATTTTATCCTTGAAAAAAGTTTTTCATGATTTTTAGATGAATTATTAATGGTCTTATAGTTTTTGGGTTTGGATATAAAGAAAGTAGGTGTGGGTCACAAAAATTCTCTACTGCGGGATCGGGTCAGTTTTCAGGTTGATGAAATTTTTTTTGTAATCTCTTTAATTTGTAATATTTTAATCTCTCCTAAACAAATCTTGTAGACTTTTCTTCTTTAAGTATTTGTAATTTCTTAAGATTCTGTAAAATTCTAGGCAGTTCACAGCACAAGGTAACGATACTCTTTTATTTTTTCTTGTCTGGAAAGATTCAGTTTTTTCTTTTTTTTTTTTTAAGTATGACAGATCTTACTATTTCCTTCAGACAAAACTGTAAACAGTAAAAATCAGCAAATATAAGAAATTGACATGTATTGCCCTGTTAAAAAAAGGGCCATAAAATATGAATTTAAAAGAAAACGTATATTTCTTTAAGTTACAATGATAAAAAAAATAAATAAATACGGTTAACTCTTTGTTAACAGGCATTCAACTAACACGATAATTTCAAGAAACACTTTCTTTTTTCCTCACTAATAAATTGTTTTAAAAAATTTGCTGCTTTTTGTAAATTATAAATAACTGAGCATACACACACACATACACACAAAAAATAAATAAATAATCTCATTATCATAAAAACACGGAAAAGTATATATCAAAATACTCATACTTTATTCACTGGATTAAAAAAAAAAAAAAAAAAAATGTGTTTCTCACATCGTAAGAAAAAGTAAATTGCTATACTAGTTAACTAACTGTGGCATTTAAGTATAACAGTAAGGACTTTGTGTAAAACATCATTCAATATAGCAATACTTTGAAATTAATCTAAAGAATGACATGTAATTTAACAATCTATTTTTCTTTATTTAACTTATCAAAATTTTTTAAACATTTAGAACTAAATTCAAACATAAAATTCTTCAAATTAGTACAAACAGTGGCACACAAGTAAACTAAAGATCTCAAATGCATTTAATAACTTAACATATCTACCAACATAGGATCAATATAAGGGTGATTCTATATATGGCATTTTCAGGTTTTTACATAATATGGCTTCAGTCTAATAACTTTGGCAGGTTTTCGACATATGCCAGTTTTTAATAGTTTAATCCAAATCCATGGCTTAAATTGTTAAAAAAAAAAAAAAAAAAAAAAAAATGCATAAATAAAGTTTAATAATTAAATAAAAATCTAGTAATTATTATTTAAAAATAATGCTGTCTATTGAGACGCAAGATTTTTTTTTTCCGGCAAAAGCGAAAATCACTGAAAACTTAAAAATTTAGTGAAGTTTCGCATAGTTGGCAAGTATGATAACGAAAACATATTCATGTAATCAATGTCAATAATATGCGGAGTGGAAATGTGTTTTAAAAAATAAACACGTAAAAACATAGCTCATTTAAATCATGTGATGAAGATGAGAAAAACACTGCTTTCTTAAAAACAGTGAAAATACGTATTAATTATTTACTGTACGAGTTTTATATTATGAAAATATTTTATTACTTTTCTTAAAATGTAATGTAATATACTTTTATAGTCTGCCGAAATTAATCAAAGTTAATTGCATTAATAAAATTTCCAATAAAAGAAGCACACAATGCAAAATAATTACGATTCTGTTGATAAACAAACACACACGCATGCGCGTTACACGTCACGAGACCAACTCCCCAGAAAATCTTCCAAGTTCCCGTAAAAAAAGTCTGGGTAAAATGGGAACATCCCGTGCTCCCCAAACTGGTGCGCTGAACGCCTTGGGTTACCCACAAATGGTCACGTGATGACATCGCTGAACGGCTTGGGGAGATCCCGGGGAGACCGGGCTTCCCGGGAAGCGACTGCTGAACTCAGCCCAACTAACAGCTAACTAACTACCAATCTACCTCGTAGGGCCGTGGTTTTTGTTTGTAATGTACACGAAGGTAGTTTAATTTAATCTAAAATTAGATTTTATGCCTGCTCAGGTTTTTGATAATTTAAATCAAGTTAATAAAATGTAGTATCAGAAATTTTTTATAAGAGTAAATTAAAAAAAATTAATTCAACTCTATATATTTTTTGTTAGATGATTGCTTATATACTTGCGATTCCCAACAAAAATTTGGATATTAAAAGGCATTTTTCCTTTTTCTGAGTTTTAGTTTCTTATATGTTTGTGTTAAATTAAATTCATATATAATCATTTATATTTTAGTTTTCAGATTAAAGTCACATTTTGTATAGAAACTTCAATACATTATTTAAACTGAAGAAATGGATAACTTAGACGGAAAAGCATTTTTTCCTAAAGTAAGTGTCCTAGCAATATTAATATGTATGTCCTTTCTCTTTTATTTTCCATGCAATTAACTAATTAATTTTATCCGCAGGTTTTGGATGAATTTGATAGGTTTAGTAGGTTTTTTACATTTTACATCCCAATTGGGAAAATCAAATTAAAACTTTTTTTTAAAATTAAATTGCACTAATATTGACTTGAAAAAACTAGCAGACATATTTTAAAAGATGATGTGATTTTTTACATTCCTATCATTAGTTGGTAACTGTACAAAAAATCTGAAAAATGATCATTTTCATATTTTTATTTTTTTTTTACAGAGAATAACTAAAAGAAATGATTTGAAGTTTGAAAATATCTGATGCTTCTGAAAATCATTGGTATATATTAAACAACCCTTATTATCATAAAGGACATCAAATTTGATAATATTAAAAGGATGATATGAATAATCTATAATATTAATAATTATTATTAATGATAATTAATATTTATGTGTATATTTTTTCCATTTAAATGATTAATATCCCTTAACTAAAGCATTGTAAGGTAAAATATGGAAAAAAACTAATGAAAAATATACCTGGATCTAAACTCGGCCTGTAAAAGGTTAAAATCATTCATTTTATAAGAAAAGGATTTTTTTAATGATAGGATTTCATGAAAAAATCCTTTATAATAAGTCATTTAAGATGTTAGTTTTTTTTTTTTTTTTTTTTTTTTTTATCTTAAATTAAATATATTAGCATGCATACATGGGAACAACTATAGTATTTCCCCTCAGCTAGATTTGGCGATTTTTCGTTGGCGATTATGGGTAAATTCTACTTTTGAAGTGGTTGCCATGGATTTCTAACGTAAACAAAACCGAAATATGTTTTTCAGAATGGGATCATTAAAATAATTCATTGAACTTATTTCTAATAATAACAAAACAAATATGTATTTAAAATTGACTTACTTTCTTCATGTTTATGAATTTCGTTATGCTTTTACATTCCATACAGTTATTCAGTTTAAATGCTATTTTATATTTACCGGTAAAATATGATTATATAAATTAGAATTTCGTTTAACATTTTTAACAAAAGGAAAAAATTATTTTTAATGTACATATATGTACATTTATTTATATATATAAAAAAAAAAAAAAAGTAACAGCTTTACTATACGGCACCCATTGCTTATTGCCGTTGCCGATGTTTTGATCACGTGGTATGATGGTGTTTTGATTCAGTTTGTGAGTCGGTACTGTGAATCGTTTCACAACGTCGTGAATCAAATCAAAATGTTATGAAACAATACTTTTCATCACTATGAAACATTTTTTTTATGTTTCACTATGTTTTCTGCTGTTTGCTCGCTTCACGAGCATTAAAACCGAAAAAAACATCACTGGATGCCCCTAATTCGTGGAGCATGAATCAGTAAAAGCATGAAAATTCATGGAGCAGCGGTCACTATGTTTTCTGCTGTTTGCTCGCTTCGCGAGCATTAAAACCCAAAAAAACATCACTGGACGCCCCTAATTCGTGGAGCATGAATCATTAAAAGCATGAAAATTCATGAAGCAGCGGTCACTATGTTTTCTGCTGTTTGCTCGCTTCGCGAGCATTAAAACCAAAAAAAAACATCACTGGACGCCCCTAATTCGTGGAGCATGAATCAGTAAAAGCATGAAAATTCATGGAGCAGCGGTCACTATGTTTTCTGCTGTTTGCTCGCTTCGCGAGCATTAAAACCAAAAAAAAACATCACTGGACGCCCCTAATTCGTGGAGCATGAATCAGTAAAAGCATGAAAATTCATGGAGCAGCGGTCACTATGTTTTCTGCTGTTTGCTCGCTTCGCGAGCATTACAACCAAAAAAAACATCACTGGACGCCCCTAATTCGTGGAGCATGAATCAGTAAAAGCATGAAAATTCATGGAGCAGCGGTCACTATGTTTTCTGCTGTTTGCTCGCTTCACGAGCATTAAAACCAAAAAAAACATCACTGGACGCGCCTAATTCGTGGAGCATGAATCAGTAAAAGCATGAAGATTCATAGAGCCTCGGTCACTATGTTTTCTGCTGTTTGCTCGCTTCACGAGCATTAAAACAAAAAAAACATCACTGTATACCCCTAATTAGCGATGCATGAATCAGTAAATGTTACGTTTCGATACAACAGAAAAAAGTATCGATACTCTGATTCGGGTCTCGAATCACCGTCATATCACGCGATCAAAACATCGGCAACGGTAATAAGCAATGGCTGCCGTATAGTAAAGCTTAGCCAAAAAAAAAACAATAGAAACAAGTTCCGTACTTATAAGTAAACAATATTAATCACTAATTTTAATTTTCCTGTCCTCCCATGGTAATTAAAAAACATAACGCTAGTTGCTATGGCATAAAAAATAAATAATATGCAGCCTGCAGACGATGTTGAAATGATGTTATAATATTTCACCTACATTACTACAAAAATCATTATATAAAACGGTCGTATTTTATTTTTTACTATTGATTAATTTTGTTTATAATTTATTATTAATTTGCATGGTAATAAAAAAATGACCAAACGCTGGTTGCTATGGCTTAAAAAGTAAACTGCATGCAGGTTGCCATATTGTATTGCAAACAATCCAGAACGACATCGTTATCGCTCAAACCGGCGCCAACGAAAAATCGCCAAATCTAGCTGAGGGGAAATACTATAGTTGTACCTTTATTTGCTCTCTTATTTTTCATTTAATGTAATAAGTAGCTCACATTGTAAGGATCATTTTCAAAGTTTGCTTACTTATTATCTCAGAGAAATAAAAAGAAAATTCAAGCATTTATTATTATTCAAAGTTTAATTTCAGCTGTGCATTAAAATAAAGAAGACTATAGCAAGAAATTAAAACTTCTTCACACACCATAAATATTTATGGTGTGTGAAGAAGTTTTAATTTCTTGCTATTGTCTGTACGCCAGTTTTTGAATTTATTTTTGGTGAAAGAAGACTATATTTAAAATATTTTATATTGGAGATAAAAAATGATAAATTAAAGTCATTTTTTGTACAGTAAAGCACCGTTTAAGTCAGAAAAATCATACTATTAATGCATGACTGGGTACTAATTACATATATCATATATTGAGTATTATATTACATTTCTTAAGAACTATATGAACACATTTTGAATATTAATTATTTATATTGCGTATCTTTAATAATAAGCATACAATTTATGTCCATACAGATAGTCATTTGATAACATTAAAAAACTTTAATGTTCGTCTGATTTGCTGCTTGTCTATGAGTATTAAAAATTCTACTGGGAATTCTGTGATGTTGAAAAATCATATATCCCTTTTTAAAATAAAAAATAATCATAATATAAATTACATTTTATTTATTTAAAATGCAAGCAAACATTATATTTCTTAGTCTAAAAGAATCTAATATTGTTTTGTTTAACTCACTTAATCTATTTTATTTTTATTTCTTTTGCATTAATCTGTAATTTCGTATAATTTACTGTTTCCAGTATTCCAAACTTTTTTATGCTGCACTCTCATCAAGTAATCATTAAATAAAAAATATAAAAGAAAGAAAAACCCATCTGTTGTTTTAGCATCCGGTCTCCAATCAGACGAAAAAAATTCCGTTGTATCATAAAATAGCTGAAAATTATTTTTATTCGAACATATTAACAGCAATAAAGCGAACTACATTGGAATGACCAAAAGAAGAATTAATGAACGCGAAAAAGAGCACCGTGCCGATTTAAAATATGGTAAATCCTCCACCGCCTTTTCCACTACCCATAACAATAACCGAATTAATACTAATACCATAAACATTAAAAAAATAGCTCCGTATAACTCCTACAATTACGCCTTAAAAAGGGAGGCCATAGAAATTATCAATAACCCATTAACTGTTAATGACCGAGAACACTATCTAGTTCCACCAGAATGGCAACAGCTCATGAGGGAAAATGAAGAGAAGCGAAGATATCGCAGCAACAACAAAACAACGCCGGGAAAATAGAAGAAACGTTTAGATTGTGTTTCAGCACTGAAGATGGCCACGATGGTGGTTGAAATTAATATGCTGTCTCCATGTTTAAGGATATTTTTAAGGTATTTTTGTATGCTAAATATATATTATTTTTAATGTTTTTATCAATAGATTTTGCGCGCTTAGCCTATTTTTGGATACCTGACAAAAATTAATCACATCCTATGAAATAATTTAATCATTAGCCAATCTTTTATCTCCCCTTTAGGTTTACAATACAAAAAATTTTAAATGTGTTCGGCCAAATTAGTTTTCGAAGCCAAGGAGATTTGACGAAATATAGTGCGTTACAACTTGCCTTTAATGCTGACAATATGTGTATGCCTTAAAATTTTTCTTTTTCTTTCACTCTTGTTCTATAGAAATGCACTTTGTGGTTTCTAAAAAAAATATACCTTTAAACGGCATGGCTTCCTTAAACGTAAATAATAGTTTCTTGAAGAGATATCTTTCAAAATAAAAACAAACTTATAAATCTTTCAATAGTGATTTTTTTTTTTTTTTTTTTGTATTACGATGGATTGCTTTTGAGATTTATTATTCATACGAACAATGAAATTTTATTTTCTTTCAATAGAGATCAACTTTGTATTCTTCACACCAGCGATCGAACCTCGGTTCATATATATTTTCACAGCCAATTACTTCTTTGAGCTTCATCATCTAGTTTCCTCACTATAAACTATGTTATAAATTCGATTGATTCTTTGATCAGAATCCTTCGATCTTTCCTGTGTTCCTCCATTTAAGATGTTTTTTAGGAAAAATCCGTTTCATTCAGAATGGAAAATAAAGACAGGTCGAGAAATTTTGTGAATTGTAGTAAAGTAGAAAAGACATATAACTGATATTAGCGGCGTAAACGAAGAATTTTTGCCTTAAAATGAATAGGAATAAATCGGGACTTCACTGAAAGGATGTATAAATGTAAAAGACGTAAAACGAGAGACGTGTAAACGGTGCTTTACTGTACTTTATAGCTTAAAAATAAAATATTAAAATTTTAAAGAATCAATTTTTAGAAAACAAGAACAAATTCAACAGTTGTGAATTTTCTGAATGGGAAAACAAAATTTAAAAGGTATATATTAAATAATGAATAATTCTCATAAAAAATTCTGCATAGAATATCACACAGAGTTTAAAACTGTAAACGTATAAATTGTAAGATGTAGAGAAGAGCTTAATAAAAACCAGGTGTACTAAAAACAGAAGCTAAATAAGTATGTTTATTGCCATTCATAAAACTCAAGATCTGAGCAAAAGTCTTTTGAAAGTTATGTTAAAGGTAATTTAATGGATTTATATATATGTATATGATAAATAAAAAATAACTTAAAAAGTCCTCGTAAAAGTATCCTTTGCATGAAAAGCCAACTGTCATTATTATGCGCTACATTCAAATATTATCTCTATCTCTCTTTTTTTTTTTTTTCTCATGTATATAAATTTTATTGATTTAGATGGAAAAAAAAAATATAAGAGTGTGTGCATATGTATATTTTTTTAAAGTCCTTTGCAAGCTTTGTATATACGATTATTTAGATATGGTTTTATTGTAGTTATTAATAAGATTAAAAAAAAAAAAAAATGTTTCTCTTTTCAGTCTTTTCAAAATTTTAACAAAACAGACATGATAGTGGAAGTGATCAATACCGAGGTAATATTATCTTAGTTTTATTGTGCAGTCAGTTATATATTTTTAAGTATGCAAAGTAAATATCTTGGGTAATTTATATATCAAATCTCCATTTCTATGTTAATTATGATCATTATTTTGTATTTTCTTGTAGAAAAGTTTTTGTGAAGAAATTGAAAAATTGGAAGAATCAAAGACATTTTCTGTGCACAAATGGAATAATTCTAAAGTAAGTTTATCTATGTAAAAGCAAAACATTATTGATTTCATGTTCTTAATTAACTTACGCTGTATTACCGTGAACTGATTAAAAATAAAGAAATATGGGTAAAATTCCTTATTGATTTTGTTTCTCTTTCACAGTGCTTGAAAATTCAACTGATTCTTTCATCATTGTCTTTCTAAATTTTCATAATAATTTAATTCTTTTTTTACATTTTTCTTTTCTTTTTTTTTCTTTTACAGTACAGTTTTTAACATTTGGCTAATAAATTATGTTAAAGAAATTTTGTTAAATTTTGCACTCATGCAATGCACAGTGAAAAACTGTTTACTAAAATGCTCGAGGAAAAGTTTTTCTTAAAGGGGGAGGGGTTCATGGGCATGTACTCATATGAAATAGTTGCTATTGCCATGGATAATAAAATTAAAATAAATTAGCGCAGCTTAAACTTGCATATGCAGAAAACTTTCGGTGAAGGGGACATCACATTTAAAAGAGAGATGAACAGACAGACATTCGTACAAATGACAAAGTGATACTTGCCATAGTTGAGACCTAACTAAATCATTTGTTTCTGCTTGAATTTACATATGAGGAAAGTTTTGTGAAAATTGTTAAAGCTATTTTCAAGAAAGCCACTAGAAATAAATGTATAAAAATAAATTGCTCGTTTAATAGAGTAGGATATTGTGTTGAATTTTGCAAAATTAAAATTTTTTTAATCCAGTTATCTGTGTTTTGAATCTAGTTATTGTTATATTGTAGGGTGCTTCTGGAATTGTCAAAATTCTTGAAGATGGAGAAGTGTTTGACAAAATTGCTGTGTCTAGGACTATAGCTGATGGGGATTTACCAAAATCAGTGTTTCTTTTAATGAAAAATAGGTATAATTTAATGTGACAATATTTATTGGTGTTCAATAAAACTTTAAATTCTTCGTAAAAGAAATTATTATGATATTTGTTATATGTATAGATAAATATTGCGTAATAAAATGTATTATGATATTATAGTAATTATTTATTTAAAAACTGGGTATTAAAATCAGGGTTGGAAAAAAAAAAAAGGTTTAATCAGAGTTTTATTGGGTTTAAAATCAGGGGTTTTTTTTAGGTTTTATCATGTTTTTTTTTCAGAGTACTTTTGGGGTTTATCAGAGTTTTGAGGAATATTTTCATTCTTCCTTTTTTTAAACGTTAAATATATCATTCATAATAAGATAATTAAAAAAAAAAAAAAAAAAGCTTTTTATTCATTAAAATTGAAATTTTAAAATTTCTAAAATTTTTTTATGATTAAGTTATAAAGAAATTTTAAATATTAAATAATTAATTATTTCATGTTGCCTTATTGAACTTTTCTTAGTTGATATATTTTCATAAAACATTTTTAATTAGCATCCCTCTACATTGTATAACAGTGTTGCACTGTTAAAATTTTCAGAAATTTTTAAAAGCTTTATTTTTATTTATTTATATTTTACTTTCCTTGAGTCCTACAGTTTTCTTTATATTGAAAAACAACTCTGTTTTTTCTTGCTTTTATTTTTTTAATATAATTTTTTATTCTGTTTTAATAAGATAATTATACATTTTTTGTTTTTCGTGGAGAATTTTTCAGAATTATTTTCTATACAGCAGTTTGAGCATCTCCAGTATTTCTGAAAATTCTTTGTTCATGTTCTAATAATGTATATTATATTTGTTTTATATTTGTATGTTTATTGTAAGTTAAACAAAAGTACAAATTTAAACAAGGATTTTGAAAAAAATCACTTGAAAAAACCTACCCAGGTTTTTTCGGGTCGGACAAAATCTAGCCAACCCTGATTAGAATATAATTACTAAGATAAACTGTGTTGAATGAAATTTCTCAAAGTATTAAAACTCAAAACTGATAGATAGAGAGTGTCGGGTTTGAACCCAGGTAGATCTCATCAGTTTAACTCTTCAGACTCTTTTCTGAACCTTGCATGAATACAGGCTAGCACCTACATAGAAAGCATTTCTCTCAAGCCAAGGCTCTCATGAAGTCAACACCTTAAAGTATAGGAAAAATATTCAAAGAACCATACCACTGAAACATATTACTTTTCTTTTCTTTCCTTCTTTTTTTGAAAATTAAAAAATTAAAAGTAGATGGCTTATCTGAAGTGCTGAAAATAAATGCTTATGCCCAGATTAACTACAGAACAAAAATCATTACAGACAGTTGAGCAAAATTTTCTTGTTTTCTCGAGTTGATGCCTAAATTTGAAGTATAAAACATTACTCTAGAATTGATGCTTGTACAACCTCAGTGACATTCATAAAACTATCAGTAAGTGGATGTTTTTTGTAGAACAGTTTTCACTAATGATTTTTAAATTATTCTACTATCTGGGACTTTTCCACCTCTTACCCTTAAAAAATAAAATAAATGCCTGGTAAAAATATAAAATTTTGTTCTATAGTATTATTTTAATAAAAGCAAAATTTGTCTCACATGCATAATTGCAAGTTGCAAATGATAGAAAAGGGGCTGAAATATCACAAAAATCTTTTGAATTAATTCGGTACCTTATAAAAATAATATATGTCTTTTGTTTATGCTGTCATCTCCTGGTAAATACAAGGACTTTTGACATTACATTCTTTTACTTTTGAAACTTGTTAAGAAAATAATATATAAACTTGAATATTATTTTCAAAATTTTCTGGTTGTAACTTATGAATGACATGTAGAATATTATATATATATATATTTCCCCGAGAAATACATCTTGGAGAAAAGAGAGAAATTAGAAGACTTTTTAGTATACTTCTATTTATTGTTAAATTTGTTTGCAATCTTTAAAAGTTCTCATTATGAATATGAATATCCAGACCTGTATACAACCAGAAAGTATTTGTGCACATAATTAAATGTAGCAAAAAGTATCTGAAAGTTCATAGATACCTTTTTTTTTTAAAAAAGATATAAAAAAAGTTGATTCATAAACAATTAAGATAATGATTTTGTAACAATTTTGTGCATGAGGAAGAATATAAATAAAGTAATTATTCATAGTTTAGTAAAAATTTAAACATCCATTAAAGGAAGGGCTGAATTATATTTCAGAAGTTTATTTACCAATACTGTACAATTCTTAATGTTATGAATACATTATATGTATTATTGATATCCACGTTCTCTAGTTATATTTCTGCAAAAAAGTAAAAGTACCTGGCGTACCATGCTCCTGTATGTCTGCATTATACATCTTTGTGAATATCGTTAAGAATTCTATATTTTATTTAATATTAAATTTATCATTTGACTCAATAATATTGAAATGACACATTTTTAAGCTAAGATTATTTATTTATTAAATTTAAACTATTTTATTTAAATATTTTTTGATTTATCTGTTTATAATCAAACAAAAACTTAGGCATTTTATTTTAATATTTAGAAAAGAGTCGGAAAAATTTCCTCAGAATCCAACTTATTTTACTACTGGTATAAATGGTGTTGCTTATCCGGTATGTATATTGTTTAATCATGGAATTCATGCCTTATAATGTTTCATGATTTTTATAGCATCAATCATTTTATTATATAATTCTTTAGGGAAAATCTACTAATTATAATAAATAATATGGTTTATATTAAAACTAAAAAATATTTCTGTTTACATTCACATATTAATATGCATGATAAGAATTCGTTTATATCTTTTTATGAATTTGTAAATGGAAAATAAGCATGCAGTTAAAGTAAAAAAAAAAAAAAAATTATCTTATCATCAACTTCTTTTGAATCTATACATTTACGGGAGGGGGAGGGAATTAAATCATACGTGTCTCCAGAGAGATTTCACTTCATTTAGAATGTTTTCTGTTCAGTTGTCTATAATCTTGTAAAACATTTTGCAAATCTACCAGTCAAGTCTGCTATAAAGGAAAGGGCTATTAAAAAGGACAAAAGTGTCAAGAATAATCTTTCTGGAGGGGGGAATAATTTTTTTTTCAACAAGATTTAAATTTTTGCTCTACTTCTAGAGCAATAGAAAATAGTTTGAAGAAAGAAACTTCTGTATTATTGCCTTTCCCATCACCTAAAAGTTCAAAAAACCTTAACTTAGATTAGAAAAGTGCATGCAAGTGGAAAGCAATTTTAAATAGTTTAAATGTATTCAGAATATCATCTATGCTATATGAAATGGTATTGAAACAGAATATTAATATATATATATATATCAGAGAGAATATCTGACTGTTTCACCCTAAAAAGAGACCCCATAAAATATTAATTTAAAGAATAACTGAAAAAAAAATTTCTAAGATTCGAGCTGTCCTTATGATTGTGAACACCTGAAAAATCATTTTTTTGACCGTATTTAAAGTTTTTTAAGATAGAAAAACGATAAAACTTTTTAAATATCGTCTGTTAATGAAATCCAAATTAATAAAAAATATATTTGTTTTAAATAATAGTGTTCAGTGTTTAATTAATGTAGAAAAACGGGTGTCCTTATAATTATGAGAACCAGTGTATTTTGACCCAAAATATTTGTTTGAGGTTTTTGCAGTTTATGATGTTTGCTTACAAAGTTTATTATTAGTTTTTTTTGTGCTAGGTTTTTGCATTTTACTGCCATTACATTGATGAGTAATGTTTACATTTTAATACACTTTCACACAAATCAATGAATGAACATGATCAACAATTTTAGAAATTTGCCCCTATTTTTCAGAAATAAAAATATATTGTTTTCTTATTTTATTGTTTCAACCATAAATTGCTTTTCCATACCCTTTAAAAAATGTTGTAAAGTGTGTCTCTAAATTCAAATTGCAAGAAATATGCGCTTTAAAATGAAGATGGCTGAAAAAACACGAATCTACAAAAGTTTTTGAAATGATCATGGTAACTGAGTTTCAGGTGTTCTGATTAAAATTATACATTTTTAAACTTTAAAATTGTGAGTCAAATGTTTATTTTATTTTATTTCTTTGCCACTTTAAATTTTTGTATACATATTAAAATATTTTTGTTAACTTTCCGTCTATGTCTGCCATTTTGCTGTATATTTCATCCATAAGTAAAATTTTGAAAGTTTTGAACACTCAGAAATAACCACATCTAAAAATGGGATTTTTTTTTGGTAAACTAGCACTTTTTGCCTATGCTCAATAGAATCCAGACATCTTGCTTATGTAGGTAAGGCAGACTAGTAATTTTGTCCTGAAATTTTACTTTGTCGTAGTACTTATTATTGTAAATATATTAAAGAAGAAGAAAATTTAGGTTTATTTGTTGCAATAAATTGATGATGAACTTCTTTAACTACAAAATAAATGCTTTAGAATTATGCTCGAAAATGTATTCTTTCAGAATTTAAGTTTATATATATATTATATATATATATATATATATATATATATATATATATATATATAATAATGATGATCTATTAAGTATAGTAGAAGCCAAGCAACAGATACAAGATCACTGAAACACCAATGACCAATAAGCTTAAAATTTTTTTTATCAGTGGATGAAATACACTAATGTAAAGAAACCAGATTTATTAATTAACAGCTTGCAAAACAAACGAATCAATAAAGTAATACAACAAAGCTTAACTTAAAACCACAAACTTTATCAAAATTTTTATGAAAAAATAAATCTGCTTTACACTTCTTGATGTTATTTCTGGACCTTAATTAAAGTATCAATTTAAAATCTGCAAAGTTATTTTTTCATCTCATATAATGTATTCTAAAAGTTATGAAAAAAAAAAAAAAAAAAAAATCTGTGTTGGATACTGAATTTTACAAGCTCTAATATTGCATGCTGTATACATGAATGTTAGCAAATACCAGCTTTAAAGTTTGATGTATACATGTACATTTAAAAGGGAAAAATCTTCTAATATTCTCTAACTTTCTTATATTGTTTTTTTTATTTTATATTCTTTAATTTTCTGTTATATCAAATTGCAAGAGAAGTATTATTTTTATCATCTTTTAGTACTTTGCTACATTCAACGATATTTTACATATTATTTTATTTATGCTTATTAATTCATTTGACTAATTTTACATTTCGAGATATACTATAAATACAAATAGTAATTGCAGAGAGTGTAAGAATAATTCCTTTTATTTTTAGAAAAATCCTCATATTCCAGCTTTAAATTTCAGCTACCGCTACTTTGAAATGAAAAGTGATAATGAAATTGTATGGTGGTTTGGAGGTGGCACGGACTTAACACCTTATATTTTGAATGAAGAAGACTGTCTTCATTTTCACAAAGTTTTAAAAATATGCTGTGATAAATTTGATAAAAATTACTACAAACCGTTTAAAAGAGCCTGTGATGAACATTTTTATCTTGATCATAGAGGTTTGTATTATTGAAGTGTTTAATCCAATATCTTTTTTGTCTTCTCTAAAATTTAAAAATAATTTATAAATAAGTAAATTTTAATTAAAATGATATTAAATTAATCATTACTCACATTTAGTGCAGTGATAAAGGGCAAAACTGAGAAATTTCATTAGTGGTCAGTAGCCTGTACTGTGAGTTTCATTAGTAGTCACTTTTGTAAGGTAGTGACCACTTTTTTTAGGTATAGGGGTAGAGGATTTTTTCTTTCAGACAGCAAAATGCATCTATATATTAATAGGCAAGCATACAATTTGTGGTACACTTTTAACATATTAATTATGGATGTAGAGGGTTGAAAATGGTATCATTCAAAAGATATGGTTAGCCAATTGTGCAAAATACAAAAAAAAAAAAAAAAAAAAAAATTCTTACGATGTCAAGAAGGTATTTAAAAATACTTTTGTTTTTTATGCATTTCCCCCCATTTTTGCCTTTCATACAAGTAGTCTTTTATATTAAAAAATACCTAAAAGTAGAAAGTTGTTAAATCTGGCAATTTCTTAAATCTGAAATAAAATCATAGACACAGTAATTTGTATAATTTAGCATCACCGTACTCTTGACTACATATTTTTTATTCTAAGAGAAAACAGCCATTAAAATGGCAGGAATTTGAGTGCATGAGTGGTAGATAAAAAGTTTATACTGTTCAAAATAAACGCAAGTTAAAAAAGGATTTGATTTATGAGAGTTCTATTTTTTTTTTTCCGTATCTTATTAAGATCTAATTAATTTGAAGACATATTTTTAAGCAAAAATATAGTGCATTCCTATTAACTGAAATTGACTACTTTTTAAAAATGAATTTATAACGCTTGAATACACAAGCGATGTGATGGCGTCACTGACTGTATGTGGGGTCAAGCAAAAATTTCCTATGCTGATGATAAATTGGATTGATTTTAAACATTAATTGATTTAATTTTAAACATTAAGGAAAATTATCTCCCAATTTTAATCCCCATATTTGGGTATAGTTTTATATAAGTTACTGTCTGCGTGTGTTAGATTTTTTCTGTCAAATTTATAAAATTTTAATTTTAAATTTCAATGTTCTAGAAAAATAAAACGGCAGTTTTCCATTTTCAATTATAAACATAAACATTTCAGTTCAAAAGAATGAGATTCATTTCAAAGGAACTGATTTGATATGTGTCGTCCTTGGCAGAAAATAAATAAATAAATAAATAAAAGATCACTAAATTATCTTGTGAACATATCTAATTCCTTTCAGAAAACATGGTTATTTTAAAAACATACATTAAGAGAGCAATCAGTAATGTGAAACAATATTTCGTACAATATATATGTATTACAAAAATATACATCGGACATGCATGTTTTCGTATTACATTTTTGATTGCCGAATATACAAAGCACCAAGGATGAATAGATATCAAATCTATGCCCATTTTATTTCTAGAGATTTCAAATTTCAAATTAAAATTTTGTCAATTTGACAGAAAAATAATTTAATCTAACACATGTGCACGTTAACTAATTTGTAATTATGCCCAAATATTGGAATTAAAATCAGGAGATAATTTTCCTCAATTTTTAATAATTTTTTACAAAAAATCCAATGGACGATTAACATAGGAAATCTGTTACTTGGCCCCAACAATGGTCAGTGATGTCACACTTCGCTTGCATATATCTTTTGCATATATAAGAAGAAAGTATAAGATTTGGAAAAACTTTTGATTTCCAGTTTTCAATGAATTTACACATTTTGATTTCCTTGCATTTCAATTAACTGAAATCGGCTACTATTTTTAAAAAAGTAGATTTATTAGATTTATAGCTTCTGCGTGTATTAGAAGAAAGTAGAAGATACGGAAAAAATTTTGATTTCTGGTTTTCGCTAAATTTACATGTTTTGAGCTTTCCTTACATTTCAATTAACTGAAATTGACTACTTATTTTTAAAAAAGTGGATTTATTGCTAGCTTCTGCATGTATAAGAAGCTAGTACAAGTTATGGAAAAACTTTTGATTTCCGGTTTTCGATGAATTTACACGTTTTGAGATTTCTTTGCATTTCAGTTAATTGAAATTAACTACTTATTTTTAAAAAAGTGGATTTATTATTCTTTCCTCTGCATATATAAGAAGAAAGTGTAAGATTCAGAAAAATTTTAGGTTTTTGTTTTTCGATGAAATTACACGTTTTGAGATTTCCCAAACTCAGTTGGACCATTTTTGCAAAATATCTGTCTTTTTGAGTTAAAACATTGTATTTTATGAACCAATGGAATTAACTTAACTGAATTTGATATTTGGTTGGACCTTGGTTTGACATGGTACCAATTAGCTTTTGGGCTGTATCACCCAACAAGGAGCATTTTCACATTGCGATTTCCTTTCATTTCAGAAAAGGCTCAACATCTACAGTGCACCAAACTTAGAGAAATATATTAAGTAAAACTCTGCTGATTCAGTTAGAGTGCATATCGACAGACAATTGCCGCAGCTGTGTTGCAATTTAATTCCGTTTAGGACAAGGCAATAACTTTGCTTTGCAAAAATGTGGCCGAGTTTCAACCACTGGGCGATACTAGTTCTCATTATTTTGCAGACCACAGGAAAAATAAATAAGACTAATTTAAATACATATAATAATAAAATAAACTAATGGATAATGAAATTGTAATTTGTTACAATACATTACACATGTTTTAAAAATCTCATCCTAAATTAAAATCTTTTCAGGACTGAAATAATAATAGTAATAGTTTTTATCTTTTAGTTGATTAAGTTATATAGCACCTTTTTATTATTGGTATTTAAATAAAATAGTCTGTTATTTCACACTTCAGTATCATCATTACCTTACTCTTACATGATCATGTGTAAAGACAGTTAGCAATTTTATTTTTATTTTTTTACTTTTTTCTGAAAGCAGATCTATTTAAATAATTTTATTTCAATAGAGTTAAGGTATTTTCTCTTAAAAAGTATCGATACAAAGAAATTTAAGATAACCTTCATAGCTATCAGCACTGCAGCATTAAAAAAAAGAAAGATTTCTATTTGAAAATGGGAAGGAAAAATTCCAGTCATTAACTGGAAGAGGGGAGGGAGGGCACAAAAAATTACATGAGTGTAACATATTGAAAAATTCTACTTCTTTGAAGATTCTAGAATCTAATAAAGTAAGTTTTAAAAGAAGATTATAATATAAGTTGCAGATGTAGAAAGACTTGAAATCGCAAAGCTTCCATGATGTATTTGATCGCTGATCATTAGCGGGAAGGGAGGGGGGGGGGGGGGGGCACAAAAAAATTACATGAATGAGAGATATTGAACGATTTTAACTCTAGATTCTAGAAAGCAAGTTTTAAATGAACATTGACATTTATGCTCTGGTTGGAAAAAGATTGAAAATTATATGGCTTCCATGAGGCAATTTTATTTTTATTTTTTTACTTTTTTCTGAAAGCAGATCTATTTAAATAATTTTATTTCAATAGAGTTAAGGTATTTTCTCTTAAAAAGTATCGATACAAAGAAATTTAAGATAACCTTCATAGCTATCAGCACTGCAGCATTAAAAAAAAGAAAGATTTCTATTTGAAAATGGGAAGGAAAAATTCCAGTCATTAACTGGAAGAGGGGAGGGAGGGCACAAAAAATTACATGAGTGTAATATATTGAAAAATTCTACTTCTCTGAAGATTCTAGAATCTAATAAAGTAAGTTTTAAAAGAAGATTATAATATAAGTTGTAGATGTAGAAAGACTTGAAATCGCAAAGCTTCCATGATGTATTTGATCGCTGATCATTAGCGGGAAGGGAGGGGGGGGGGCACAAAAAAATTACATGAATGAGAGATATTGAACGATTTTAACTCTAGATTCTAGAAAGCAAGTTTTAAATGAACATTGACATTTATGCTCTGATTGGAAAAAGATTGAAAATTATATGGCTTCCATGAGGCATTTGATCATGATCACTAGCTTTTTAAAATTTTTATAAATCACAAAGTGGCAGCTGTAGTGATGATTGATACATAATTTTTTAATCACCATCTTTTTTTATTTAGTTGCCATGTATCGAGTAGTGACAATTGCCCTTTAAGCAGTGATATATATATTAGATAAAATTTTGAGCTACTTTTATTTAATATGCTATTTCTTTATTATTTTAAATATTAGAAAGGTAGATCTACTTGCTAAAGCTTTTCATTGAAGTTTCAGTTATGATATAAATCACCAGACAAACCTTTAGATTTTTAAATATGTACAATGATACATTTAAAAATAGCAGGGATATTTATATTTTAGTTATGTAGTAGAACTCTGTTATTTATTTATTTAATTCATTTATTATTATTATTATTGTGCTATAAATCCTATAGCTTTTCTTATTGAACTTTAATTTTTAATACTAGATTTTAAATTTCAAATCAACTTTACATTAAATTAAAAATTTACAACCGGAATTTTTAGTATGAATGATAAGATGTATTCATTCTGAAAACTGAAATTGAAAAGTTTCTAAACACCATTATATTATACCAGTTCTTAAAACTTTTGCTGAATTATTATACTTCTAATCTTTTATCATTATGAATGTTTTCTTCAATATTTTGAGCCTTAAAAAATAAAAATTAAAAAGATACCTCAATGTAATGTTTTTTTTTTTTTTTTTCTACTTTTACTTTTTGCTATGATAATTAAGGTTCAATTCTCAGTGTGCATATTTTCCACCTGATATCTTTATATATATATATATAAGGCAATGTTTGTGTGTGTGTCTGTGTGTGGACAACATAGTGCAAAGGTGGTAGCTCGGACAGTCACGTGTTTCGAAATGAAGCCCTCCGAGGGGTCCTTGTGCACCTCAAAGCCCGATTTTCAAATTTTTAATTTGTTTTCTTTTAATTAATGAAAATATTAACTTCACAATAGCTGTAAAAATAGTCATTAATATTTTATCATTAATTTAATTGTTGCCAAAAAAAATTACGAGTTAATTTTTTTTTTTTTTTTTTCCCAACAGGAAAATAAATACGTTTACTTAAACGTGAACAATAAAACAGTGAAAAAAATTTAATTATGCATTTCATAAAAATTGACGTCAGTATCACTTTGAAAATTTTATGCACATTGATAAAGTGTTAATATAGTTTATGGTACTATTATATGTTGTTCTACTTCTTTTTTTTTTTCTTTAACTATTATTTTGTAGATTTTTACTTACAAGTTGTTATTTAAAAAAAAAAAAAAAACTGCCCATGGCGTCACATTTGACTGCATAGCGTTTCTTTACTACAATAAACTCTATGAACTATAAATTTATTTTATCAGTTTTAGTATGTATAGATCCTACTCGGAGATTTTTTAAATTTTGGCATTGAAGTAAACCGGATGTTTTTCGCCAAGAAGTTTAGCCATTTTATTCCTTTTTTTTTTTTTTTTTTTTTTTTTTTAAACAATAGCCATTTAAAGAAATTAAACTGAAATTGTAGTCACATAAATGATCTATTTTTATCTGAATAGATAATTTTATAGGGGGAAAAAAATATATATATAGTTTTTAAAATATAAAATTTATTTCAAGAACTATTTTAAGCCTAAAAACTATTGAAAAATATAAACAGAATATGAAGAATTCTTACAAATTAACGAAAAGGTGTCCGATAAAAGTATCACCAAAATAGGATTCCCCCTTTTATACAAGAAATTATATTAAAGAAAAAAAAATCTTTTACTAATATGGTGACAAAAATTCAAAAGCCACCAAGGGAGAGATTTAATAATGTTGTGTAGCACGGTAATGTTTACATATTTATATTTTTATAGACCAATCACTACGCTAATTTATAATACAAATATACGAGCTGCTGGGTGTGACTGTACCGTTTGCTGTCCAGCAGAAATATTTGATTAATTTAAATTAATATTTAAATAAATAAATAAAAATAAGAATATGTTTAATGAAAATATATATAACCATAAAAATATTAGTTGTCTAAATTGCGGCAGAAATAGTGCTCATAGCATATTGTTATAAGGGATTAATTCTTTATCCTGCATTATTGGCACTGTTGCAATGAAAGCAGTTTTACAGGTTAAGTGAAAACAAAAGGAGTTCATTCACTTTCCGTAGGGTCAGCCTTGGCGACAAACTTGGTGAGTGGGCGACCAAATTTGATGAGAGGGCAAACAAGTTTGATGAAAAATGGTACTTTAGAATGTGTGAGCACAGATCTCGAGGTTTCCATGGAATTCTCAATGGAATCATCGCAAAAAGTTATAAATAGGAGTGAGTTGATTTATGTGAGAGAGTATGTACTCACTGCGAATCAGAGTTATTCAGAGACCAATTCTGAGTGATTGCATTTTAAGGATTGAGCTCTAAGTGAATGGACATTTATCTTGAGCTTGCGAAGATTTATGCTCCGGAGTATTTGATGTTATTTATTTTACACCTGTGGAACAAGTGACTGTTTTTCAGAATGTTCTAGAACATTCATCGAATAGTGAATTTTGCTGTATGAGTAACAGCTTCAACTGTTTCTAGAATAGTCGAAGAATAAGCTTTACTGTTGGACTGTTTTCGAGAATATTCGTTTTAATAATAGTTTTGTTGTATAGATTCGAGAAGCTAAAAAAAAATATTTAATATCACTGAGGAGATCCCATACTAAAACTGTAGCAAAAATAGTCGCCAATCAAAATATATTTATTTAAATGTTTCAATTATTCAATTAAAAAGAAATCATTTTAATGTAGTGATCAGCGAAGTGGGCAAAGCGTACTAGTCTGTTTATAACATTAGGACAGTTTTTTGTATGCTTGTACATTTTATATCTTTAATCCTCTGACTGCATTGTTAAACAGCAGCACTGTAAGGCTGTTTTCACTATAAATTTTTACAATGTACTAAAATTATGGTTATGCCAGCTTAAGATTAAATACATAACTATAAGCACTTGAAAGTAATTCTTATGACTGTTGTATATCACTTAAAAACAAGTTAAAAATACCTAAATATCTAATTTTGACAAGCTTAATATGCCTCGGGAAAAACCTGGAACTACTCAGCGAAATACGATTTTAATTCCTAATCTTAGGAAAGCTTATATAAAATGAAAATTTTCATTAGAAATCCTGAAAAAATGGATTGTAAAATCCAGAAAAATAAAATTTTTCCTTCTCTCTCCTACCATTCTTCTTGTTAAACTTTATTCAAATGATAAATTATTGCGAAAATATGAAAAAATTTGCTTTAGTGTCAGGGATGATAAGATAGTAACATACTGTCTCTAATAATTTAGCAAAAAATATGAAAAAATAAATGTACTAATTATTAATTCATCATGCCTTATTTGATATGGAACAAATGATAGAAAATTAATATCAAGCTGAACCAACTCTATTCTGTGAGGGCTGTAGATACCGCCTATTATGTTATAAATTGTGTTGCTAATTATATATATTTAAACAATCTAGAAAAACTCAGGATTTTTTTTTTTTTTTTTAAGATTCAAATATGGATCTTGTTTGATTTATAACTGTATTATCATGAAGATAGAGGGGAGGAGGGAAAACGAGATAGGGGATTCGGCAGAAAAACAGACCAGAAAGTTTAGTTAATCAACAGGTCGCTAGATGGCGCAAAGATTAGCCGTTATAGCAGATTAACGTTGAAAGCTTATGGAAATAATTGCTTTTTAATAAAATGTAAGTAATTTTAGGTACTTATTTTTTAAAAAAATTGGCTAGAAATTGTTATGCCATTAATGTGAGAATATAGAGAAATAAAGTGATTATTTGAACATTTATATATATATATATATTTTTTTTAATTATTACTTTTTAAATCATTAATTCTAAATGCTAAGATATATTACTTTTTCATGTAGAAATTATTTTAAGATTTTATCATTTTTATTTTAATCAATTAATTTTGAAAACTAAGATACATTAGTTTTTTAATAATCATTTAAAAAATAATAAGTAATAAATAAAATTTTCCAAAATAGTTAAACTGATTTTTTTTTTTCTAATTTTCATTTCTTTTTTTCATCTTTATATATATATATATAATAAAGATGATCTATTAAGCATAGTAGAAGCCAAGCAACAGATACAAGATCACTGAAACACCAATGACCAATAAGACAAAAAAAAAAAAAAAATCATCAGTGGATGAAACACACTAATGTACAGAAACCAGATCTATTAATTAACAGTCTGCAAAACAAACGAATCAATAAAGTAAAACAACAAATCTTAACTTAAAACCATAAACTTATCAAAATTAATGAAAAAACAACCCAAGAAACACAAGATAGGAAGAAGGAGGCAGGCGGCAAGACTTGTGACTTGCCTGTGGGGTTACACTAGTTTTACGCCGGCAACACTCCCCCAGCCTGCCACAACCAGAACAGGAACCATATGGATTTAAAAATGCAAAATTTCAAAGCAGACGAACAACAATGAAACCACGAAGCCACAATGAAATTCACCGATTGATCACATTGTGTTTAACAGTATAATTAGAACATTAAATATAGTTGACAACTCAAAAAGGAAAAATCTGAAATTTTATTGGAAAAGGAAAGTTTGC
Source organism: Salticus scenicus (assembly GCA_963930645.1). NCBI lineage: Eukaryota > Metazoa > Arthropoda > Arachnida > Araneae > Salticidae > Salticus > Salticus scenicus. Next base: position 289,006,445 of record OZ005649.1, read on the forward strand.
ATAGTAATACAAAGCAAATGCAACAAGCCTTCTACTTTTTTTTTTTAAATTTAATTTCACAAACCCACCCAACCATCCAGCCTTACAACACCACCCCACCTCCGTAATCAAACATCTGCCCACCCAACCACCACCTTTTTTATTGTCTTTTATTATTTTATAATTTTTTTGTTGATATACACAAGAGTGTACACAGCTTTTATATATATATATATATAATTTTAGATGATTTAGATTAATTGTAGCTACTTAAAAATTTTAATTGGGTGTAACATTTCTTTTTTTAAATTAATGAATCAAATAAATAAATAAAAATAGAATAGTAATTTAAAAAAGCCTCTTTTAACCTTTTGATTAAAAATGCTTCGTTTTTTAAAAGCTAATGGTATAAATTTTTTAATTAAAATTGGAATGACTAGAAAAAATAATTTTTGCACGGAAATAATGTAAGTTTTGATTCTGATAAAATTTTAAAATCATTTTTACATCACATACAAAGCCTATATTTCATAAGCTTATTTTTCTTCGAAGCAAAACATGCTCCAACTGTAGCAGTATGTGTCTGCTCTCAAAAATAGTCAGTGGGAAGTGCTTGGTTCGAATCCAGGTCACGGTCGTCAAAATAAACGTTCGGAGTTTTCCGTGGTTGACTTCAAAACTCGAGTAAATACAGGCTAGGTCCCTTTAAAAAGACCAATATGAAGGCAATCCACCTAGGTCTAAGACCTAAGTTAAGTAAAACAATACCATGGGAGGGGGGGTGAAGTGAATGTTTTGATTCTTTTGCAAGAGATTTTTGCACAGTAAGTTTATTGCATTTAATATATTTTATTAATTTTTCAGGTTATCAGTTCATAAATTTAATTTTTTTACAAGCTGTTTTTTTTTTTTTTTTTGGAACATTTTAAAAGGTATTGATGGTTTTAGGATTGAGGCCGATTGATTGCACTAGGATCCTAGGCCTGTGTGAGAGTGCCTTACATGGGGGTCTTTGTAAGGGATCTTAGCCGTATTTAACTTAGTTTCGGAGAAAATCACCGAACACTTCGAACGGCTAGGCCGACGAGCGCGACCAGGGATCAAATCCAGCACCTCATGTCTACAGCTTCAATGGCAGGACCACTTGGCCGTTAGTGGATCCTAGCATTCTAAAAGCTAAAACTTTTATTATTATTATTGTAAGAATAAAAAATAAATTTGGAATAACGATTTAAATAACAGCATTTTTCCTTTTCATTAAAATCGTTATCATTTTTAAAAAAAAAATAATGGTACAAATTTTTGAATGACTAAAAAATATAATTTTGCAGATTAATAATGTAAATTGTTTTAGATAAAACTGTGAAGTAACTTTTACACTGCATACAAGGCATACATTTTATCAGTTAAATAAATTTCTTACTTTAAAATAAACTGGTTGACGTGCAGTGCCTGGTTCGATTCCAGGTTGCACTCGTTAGCTTCATCGTTCGAAGTTTTCGGTGGTGTTCTTTAAAACTCGAGCAAATACAGGCTAGGTCTTAGCAGAAAATACAGAATTAGCAGGGTAGGGGGGGGAGGGGAGTAATGTGTTGATTATTTTGCAAGGAAAATTTTATCTTCATCCCACCGAGTTTACTACGCTTAATATATTTTATAAACTTTTCAGGTTTTCAGCTCTTATAAATCTTATAAATATGTCTTATAAATTTCTCAGACTTTCACGTAACAGATTTTCTTAGAATCTGGAAGGGGGGGGGAGAGCAAGAAGAATTCAGAAGTATGAATGCAGAATTGTTGTACAAGAGATAGCTGCAATTAATCCAAATCACTTAAAATTATATGTTTTTAAAAAATGAAAATTAGAAAAAGAAAGAAAAAGGAATTAGTTTAACTATTTGAAAAATTTAGTTATTTCATTTTTTATATTCTAAAAATTGAAATGCATCATTCTTTACTAATAAATTTTAAAAAATGTTAATGATTCGAAATGGCATTATTCATCTTATGATTAAAATTTTTGACTAAAGTTAAAGGATAAGCTTTTGAATTAAAATTGGAATAACTAAATTAAAAATAAAACATGCAGGCGGGAAGTGCCTGGTTCAATTCCAGGTCACACTTCTCAACTTGGCCGTTCGGAGTTTTCCGTGGTTGACTTCAAAATTCGCTTAAATACAGGCTAGGTCCCTTTAAAAAGACCAACATGGAGTCAGTCCACCTATGTCTAGGATCTAAGTGCAGATAAACCATTCTTAGCGTGTGGTGGGGAATGAAATATAAGTTTGATTATTATGCAAATAGAATGTTATCTTCATCCCACTAAAAATTAAATTAATTTTTAATTTTGATAAATATTTAAATAAATTTGTAATTAAATTATTTTATTTTATAAATTTCTTAGATATTCAGTTCATGGATTTAAATTTTTTGCAAACTGACTTTTTTTCTTTTTTTAAGCATAGCCATTATTTATAAATTTTATTTATTTATTTATTTTTCATTCTATACATATTATTTATTTATTATGATTTTTTTTTCCCCTTAGAACAGAGGTTTACAAATTCGCTTTTCACCTTTTGATTAAAATTGTTTTGTTTAAAAAAAAAAATAATAATAATAATAGTATAAATTTCTGAGTTGAAGTTGGGATAACTAAAATAATTTTAACATAGGAATAAATGAAAATTGTTTCAAATAAAACTTTTTAAGGTACTTTTACATTGCATACAAGGCATATATATCAGTTACATTTCTTTCTACAAAATAAACTGGTTAATGGGAAATGCTGGGTTCGATCCCAGATCACGATCGGCAATTTAACAGTTCCCAGTTTTCCAATTTTTTTTTTTTTTTTTTAACTCGCGTACATATGGACTTGGTTTCGTTAAAAAGGTGTCGGTGTTGATGTTTGGGATTAAGGCCGATTGACTACACTTGCGTCCTAGGCCTGAGGGAGGGGGGTGCCTTCCGTGGAGGTCTTTCTAAGGGATCGTAACCCTATTTACGTAAGTTTCGGAGAAAACCACGGAAAACTCCGAACGGCTAGACTGACGAGCACGACCTGGGATCGAACCCGGCACCTCACGTTTTTTTAATAAGACTACAACGGAGGCAATGCACCTAGGCTTAATTGCAGTCAATTAGCTTTAATTTCTGCATAACTACCACCAAATAAAACATAATTAGCAGGGGCTGGGGTATAAATATCTTATATAATGCATATATTAAAACTGCCTTAATTATTTTCAAATGAATTCTTTTCCTTCATAGTTTATTGCGTTTTCTATATTTTGCATATTTCTAAAGTATTCATTAAAGTTTTTACATCAAGGAATAAAATTCTTTAAAATAAAATATGGAAGTATTTATGAACAGGAAAATATATATAAGAAATAGCTGAAATTTATCCATAACATCGAAAATCATGTTAAATAAAATTAGGAAAAGTAAGAAAATAAAGTGTAAGTATATTGGAAAATATTATAAATATTTATATATATTCCCACGTGAGTTTTATGAGAACCCATTAAGTCTAATATAATTCATATATAATTAAATTTTGTCATTCCTAAATTCGTTTAAAAAATTAATGTTGCTATGGAGAGTCGTCAATAGATGGCGCGAGGATCAGCCGTGATAGGAGCCTCAGTCAAAATCGAGACCATTTTCGCAATACGGGGATAGTTCTCCTATTTATTCTAGCTTCATGTGTATTATGAAAAAATATCCATTTATTAAACAGGTGTATGCATCAGCAATGGTCAGAAGATAAAATTATCTGTTGCAATACATCAGTTTCTTTTGTAAACTATTAGAAAAACAATAAATAAATAAATCAATTGAATATGTTTAGTTCTTTTCTTATGTCTGTTTTTGTAATTGTATGCAAATTCTTATGCTTAGGTGAAAGACGTGGCATTGGTGGAATATTTTTCAATGAACTTAATTCACCCAATCAAGATGAAAGTTTTCAGTTTGTTTCTGTAAGATCCTTATCATATTTTAAAATACATTTAGTAACACTATTTTTAAACTAATGATATTTCATTTATATTATAGACTTGTATGAAAAATATTATTCCAAGTTATATGCCTATTGTGATTAAAAATAAAGATAAAAAATATTTTGCTCAGGACAAAGAATGGCAGCATCTGCTTAGAGGACGGTAATTATTTTATAATAATATATTGGTAAAAGTTATGTTGCATGTTTACATATAATTATTTATTTGTTAGTTAATCTGCAATTAATGTATAGTTTTATTTTATAAGATTTATTTCTTGTTTCTTCAAAACTCATTTCTTTTTTGATGAATTGCTTGTAATATTTGGTTGGACCATCTCTTAAATTTCTGCTTTTTTTTTTGTGCATATTGCTCAACAGGTGGCACTGTTCTCTCTTTTTTTATTTTATTTTAATGTGGTACCATAGACAAAATTTCGTATAAATGTACACAATAAGGATTATTTTTAACCAATCATTGTGAAATTAAAATAATAATAGTAATAGTTAACCAGGATAAAATTTATGTACAGGCAGAAGTATAGCTCTTCTTCCCCCCCCCCTCCCCCTCCATTAAGGGGAAGTATCCTGAGGAGGGGAAAAATTTCAATATGGATATTTTTCTAAAAGACTTGTTTGTACTGTTAAAATGAATGGTTCAATCATAGATATGTAATCAATTAACAAGGGAAAAAAAAAAAAAAAAAAAAAAAAAAATGCATTTTAAAAGATATGTATTGCCTCTAGGCGAATTTTTTTTTTTTTTTTTCTTTTAACATTTAGTGTTATACATTTTTGAAATGAAAATCATCTGCACTCACTGTATAATTTTGATAAATAATAATTTTCACTACAGGAATTCATATGGAAAAATATAGAAGAAAGTTTTGTAATGATCACAACATACTAGTTTAAAAATTTTTAACAAGCAGCTATTATAAAATCTTACTAATACTGGCTTCCTTACTTTAACTTTATTAATTTATTTATAAGTTACTTAGTTAAGCAGATGAACATTTCATGTAAGTAAGCCTAACATGCCAATTAACCGATTTCAATAAAATATAAACCAAGTAGATTTTCTTCTCTTTCTTTCCAAAATCATTTTAATGTACTACTTGAATTTTTATTTGTGTAAGTATAAATCCTTTTGATATATATATATTTTTTTTTCTTTTTAGTGGTGTGGAATTTTATTTAATTTGTGACAAAGCAACAAAACTGATGCTGAAAATCTCTAATATTGAATGTGAGAATGTTTTTGTTTGCCTTCCTCCATCAGCAGTACGTAATTAGAATTACATTAATACATTTTATACTTAATTTCAAAATTTTTTGGTAAAATGGTTTGTTGTAAGTAAGTTTCTAAAATGTTGTAATTAAAATATTCATCTGTTTTTATATTATTAATGATTTCTGCTAAGTTCCTTTTCTTACAAGATATCTTAGCAGGCCTATGTACAGGATTTTCAAAAGTGTGTGTGTGTGTGGGGGGGGGGGTATTAGGGGATCAGAATTTTCTTAATTTTACGTTACCTTTTAAGAAAATAAATATTTATAATCACCTATTAATTTATGCTATGCATAAATTTTAATTAATTCTTAAATTAGATTAATTCATGATTTGCACTATTAAATCTTAATTTACTATACTTATATATCATTAAAAGATATATAGCATATATTTTGTTTACTCATCATGAAGAGAAAATCATAGATACTGTTCAAACATGATAAGAAAAAATTTGTTCAAATTATCATGCATTAATTTACATAAATTACTAAAATACATATAAAAGTGAATATTCACCTTTTTTTTTTTTTTTTTTTTTTAAATTTCTTCAGTAAATAACAAAGTAATTTTATTATCTGTCTTATGAAAATCATTAAAACAAAATAAAATTAACTTGTTGTCAAAAAAATAAAACTAATTATAGCAGTAATAAATAACACAGTCTACAAAAATAAGGTTGGCTAAATTTGATTTGATAATTTTAGCTGATACATATGTTTTTTGGTGTGTTGAAACCAAAAATAAAGCAAATTTTTCTCTATCACATATGATTTTTGTTGGTACAGGGGTCTACCAAAGTAATTTCTTATTTCATACCACAATTAGTATGTAACCATGATTAATCATAGAAACATACTATAAATGTTGCCTGGAAGAGTCACGGAAGAAATTGTGTTAGTACACACCCTGTATTGGCAAAAATCTATACTTGATAGAAAAAAAAACTGGCTTCATTTTTGGTTTCAGCACACCAAAAAGAAGTAGAGATCAAATTTAATATAAATAAATAAATGGCCATACTTGGAAATACGCTGCAAAACATTTTCGGTACGGGCCCGTACCATCCTAAGTGCAAACTTCTTTGTAGGTGTGTGTTGGCTTGACTGGCTCTAACACTAAAGACTCTCTCTCATCTTCTTCTTGACTAGTCAAGATTTCAAAAAATTAAAATAATAGCAAAAAATCAGAGGATAATTTTCATGCCGATGACTTAATTATGGCATTTGAAAATGCACAAACTTTTATATAAGAACATGAAATTATAGAAAAAGACCAGAAAAATGTTGTAAATCTGAAAAAAAATCTGTTTAATCTATAAAATGGTATGCAGAAACATACAGGCTATATTGAAGTGCTGAATTCTGAGCTTCTTCCTTATGGCTCTGAATTAGAAGAAGAGTGGATGTTTCAACAAGATGAAGCTGCCTTATTTACATCCCCATAGAGTTAAAAATTGGTTTGCTGCAAATAATGTGCAGGTTTTACCTAAGTCAGCTAAAAGTCCAGATCTTAACAAAGTTGAAAACATCTGATCAATGCTTGCTCGTTAACTATATGCTAGTAGAAAAATGTTTAAATTCCTTACTGAGCTTGGAGTAGCTTTGAACATCTCATAGGCTAATTTTTACCAAACAGGAATCCAATCTTTGTATGATTCACTACCAAATAGAATATTCGAAGTCATAAAAGCCAATGCGAAGAGTATTCCTTATTAAAATTGCTTGTATTTTATATTTTGTATTACTGTCCTTCTACTTTTTTTACAGAGTTAAAAGAAGTAGAAACTATTTTTGTTGTAATTAATAATTTATTTTTGGAAATTGTGGTAATGATTCTGATATTTTCTTGCGAAATGATCTGCAAAATGTTACACATATAAATAATTTCATTAAAAATAAAAGATGCCCTTTATTTTTAATAATATCTAGTGTCCTTCTACTTTTTTTACACAGTGTATATATATGTAATTAATTAATTAATTATATATAATTAATAATATTACATTAATTATATATATATATATGAAAGGATTGAAAGAATTCAAATTCTAAAATTATTAGAAATTAATATTAAGTGATATCTTAATAGTATTAGCTCAGAATAAATCTTAATTTTAAGAACAACTTTGTGAGAATTCTATTTTAGAGCCCCAGTAAAGTTAGTTTTTCAGCAAAACATGTCGTAGCGCGGGAATCGGAGTTAGAAGAAGTTTCGTAATCAAAATTATGCAATAGTCGAAATAAGCAGCAAGGCATTGCGAAATACGAAATCCTGGATATCCGGGTCAACCAATGACAGAATGTGGGCTGGATTTTAGCTTACTTAATTATCCAATAAGAATTCATATTGGGAGTTTGGCCTTGCCCCCAAATATCCATATTTAAGCGGGAGCACCCGAAAATCGGTGCCTTTTTCATGGAAGCTTGTGCTACATCATAGTTCGCATCAATAAAAAGTTTATTTTAACGGCCCCAGGAGGGGATTAGTTTGCGGTTCCACCATTAACGGGACGTTTTCGGCCCGACTTGTCTACAGATCTTCTTGTCAGCGTGCTCAGATTGATTGACTGTTAATAACGTGTAAAATGACTAAGTGTCTTGAATAAAATGACTGCATAAACTATTGTGGAATATTTATTTGAGTGAACTCTCTTAATATGAAGTGACTGTCATTAATCATCTACTAAAGAAACAATATGTTACATTTATACATACTGTAAAATTCCGATAGTAACCCCCCTCCTGATTATAACCCCCCTCTGAAATTTGGCATACTTTACTTTTTCGGAAAATTCTGTTTATAACACCCCCTCCCTTACCTTTGGCGGCTAAGTTCGCCCCTCTTTCGTTATTCCCATGAGCGTTGCAAACATACTTTTTTTAAATTCTGAAGTCTTATATGTTTATTTTGAAACTTTAATTTGCATATAACGTATCCAAGTGTTATATTCCAAATAAAAAAAATGTGGTGTTGTTTACATTCTTTAAACTCCAAAACATTAACTGCTATCCGCAGGCGGCTGTGGCTTTCACAATCTTGCTTATGCAACTCTGTTTTTACGATCACAACTCTTTTCTAAATTTTAAATTCTCTTTTTAATTTTAAATCATTAAACAGCATAATAACTCTGTAATAGTACTTGCATATGTAACTTTAATAGTTATTGTTCACCCTGTTTTGTTCTTTCATATCAGTTAATAACAGTGCAGTTAACTGTTTTTTTAACTGCTAATGAATTCTAGACTGCTCAATTAATTCTATGAGACTGCTTCGCTTCGTGATCGCAATTTGTTTATCACATGTTTGTTTTTGTTTCTGTTATTCCGAATACTTTTTTTTTTTTTTTTTTGCTAAAATACAAATTTAAACTGATTAATAAAAATTTTTTATTATTAATAAACTTTAATAAATAATAATGAGTATTATTATATTGTTAATGCAATTTAGTAACCATTAATATATATTATAATATGAATAAAATTAATAATACTTCTAGAAAAAGATTGTGAAACTTCTGATTATACCCCCCCCCCCTTCCGAAATCGTCGTACTTTTTCGGAAACTTCCGAATATAACCCCTCAACCAGTTTTGACAAATTTCCCCTTGAAAAAAGGGGGGGGGGGTTACTATAGGAATTTTACAGTATATATATATATATATATATATATATAATTAATGTAAACTTTGTAGTTATGTATTTTTGTTTTGCATTATTTTCTTCATTAACTACAAAATTGCTGTCTCTAAATTTATTTGAAAAATTAAACAAATAAATTATATATATATTTTATGTATACATATCTTTCAAATTGCTAAGGGAATGATAAATCTTGTAGAAGGACATTTACAAACAAATAGTTTATAATAGTTTTTTTATTTTTTTATTATTTTCTTATTATTACTATTTATTTTCAGAAGTGGGAATATAACTATGTTCCTGACAAAACATCTAAAGAATATGCCTTGCTTGATGTATTAAAGAATCCAGTAGATTGGGTTTAATATTTTTCAAGAGATTTGCTCTTATGCTTTATCTGTTATATAGATAATTTTTATAATGTATTTATGTAATAGTTTACACTATTTGTGAATTATTAATACAGCATTCTCCGTATATTCATCTCATACATTTTATAATGAATAATGAAATAAGTGTAGCATTATGTAACAATAATTGTTACTGCATTGTTGTATAATGTTATTTTATATAGTTAGTTGTTGATGATAATTTTAATTTTGTACTTTTTTAGAAATAAATTTTATATTTTAAAAAAAAATGTATATTTTATTTTTCTCTTTATTTTATTTTATTTATTTATTTTTTAGTTGGATTTAATGTTTCTAAAATTTGTTTTACCTCTCTCTCTTTTCTTTTCCTCATAACTTGTAATTCATTGAGAGTCTAATACGACAAAGAGTGTCAGTCAAAAACTTTTCAGATAAATCACTGTCAGCGAATATCAATTTCAATTTGATTTTGTAAATATAATATTTAAACATATCAATTAAATTTTCCTACCGAAAAGTTAGAAGATAACTTTTTTTGTAATACTGTAACTGCTTATTTTTTTACTTTCTTATACAAAGTATAAGGAAGTATTGTAATCCTGTTTGTGAAATGGATTTTGTATCTCTCACAGCTCAAAAAGGAAACATGGACGTCGGCACAATGGGGCAAGGGGGGGCACTTGCCCCCCCCCCCCTCCCCCTGGAAAATTCTAGTAAGCGTTTTTTTCTTTAACTTTAAAACTATGCTATCAGAATTTTATTAAAAAACAATTTTCTTTCCGGTTGTGCCCCCCCTTGAAATTTTTTCTGCCGACGCCACTGAAAGGAAAAATCATAGAATGTTGCAAATTTATATTTGTGACTGTCATGATGTTTAATTATAAATCTGCAATTTTGGTCTTAATACGAGCTCTTGTTTTGTCAACGACTTTACATGATTTTTCGTGCTGTCTGTATGTATGTATGTGTGCATGTGTGTATCTTGAATAACACAAAAATGGTTGAACGTAGGATGTTGGAAATTGGTATAGGTTTGTTATAAGATCTAGTTGTGCACCCCCGTTTTTGATCTTTCAGTGACTTTCTGTTTTGGAGATATTTACCAAAGTTATATTCATGATGATCAAAAATACAAAATTTTTGGTCATTATATATACCTACTGTCGGACACTTTACTTTAGTTGCAAATAACTTAATCAATATTACATACTTTACTTTAATTGAAATGACATAGGCCGAGTTATCTATCTGTAATTTATTCTTCTAACAGCCACATCAGTTCACATTTTTTTTATTTTTTTTTTAAAGCTCCAGGAAAAATATTAAGTCTTTTCGTTATTATTCTGTTCTTCCAAAATCCAAAAAAAAAAAAAAAACCTGTTCCTATGACATCCTCTTTTTTCTTTTTCTTTATCCTGCACGTGGTTTTTATTTTCTAAATTCAATATTATTTCAATTTAATAAACCATGGTATAACTTTAACTTTTATCATATATATATTTTTTTTTCTATGCTTTTTAATCTCTTCTTTTTATTTACTCTTTATGATAATTTTAATTTAAATGTTCAGCTATTTTGGCTAAGAAAGTATCTCGTGGACTTTCTTGGCTATGAATTTTCCTCATAGACATAACACGCCCCTGACAAAATAATAAAAAAAAAAAAAATTTTCCTCTTTACTTTATCCTTTTCCATTTACCTAAGAAATAGAATAAAGAAATATACCACTAAAGTTGCGTAACCTGGAGTTTTTAAAAAAACAATTTTTCCATAACAAGATTTTGCCAACATTTCAAAGCATTAAATTGTATAAAATATACACAACACTCATGTATTATTCACAGTTCATGATATTCATAAATTATAGTCCTGTTTGAATAATGTCCAATAGTTCTGTTATTTTAGACTCTTTGATCTGATGGTTGGATTCCTTTCTCTATTTTCAGTCGAGATAAACTATCAGCTGCAACATTCTGAGCCCCTTTACTGTAAGTAATAGTGTGTCTCCACTTTTGTAAAGATAAAATCCATCTAGTTAACCTGGCACTTTTCGGTGTGGTCTCTAATAGGAATTTAGTGGATTATGATCTGATATTAATTCCACTTTGCTGGCTATGATCCATTTATCAAACTTGTTGAGTCCAAATAAATGGCCCACGATACTTTCTCTATAGTCGACCATTTCTGTTGGCTTAATGTAAGTCTCTGACTTGCAAATGCTATCAGTTTCCAACTATTTTGCGTGTCTTTCTAAGTAAGACAACATCCTACCGCAATATTCGACACATCAGCATGTAGCTGAAATGGTGTGCTAAAATATGGCGTTGACAAGTATGTTGCTTGTCATAAGGCTTGTTTTCATTGTTCAAAAGCTTTTTGTTGATGTGTTTCCCATAAAATTTTATGAGTTGGTGCAGCTTTTCTTGTTAGTTCTGTTAGTGGTATTGCTGTTTGAGTAAAACCTGGTATGTAAGACCGGTAAAAATTCATTAAGTCTAATATTCTTTGGACAACTTTTTTCGTAGTAGGTGGTTGTAATTTAGCTATTGCTTTTAATTTTTCCCCATTTGGTCCATAACTACCACCTCCAATTATGTATCCTAAATACTTTAGAGTTTTAGCAGCAAATGTGCATTTCGTAAGTTTCACTGATAACTCTACCTTCCCTAACTCAGATAGGACTTTATCTAGGTGTACTAAATGCTCTTCAAAAGTTTGCAAGTAAATTATAATATCATCTATGTAAGCTTGAGCATAGTCTTTGTGATCTTTTAGTACTATATTCATCTCTTGCTGAAACGTTGCTGCTGCTTCTACTAATCCAAATGGCATTACTTTCCATTGGTAAGTACCATTGTGAGTTGCGAACATTGTCAGTGTTTTGCTGCTTTCTTCCAATGGTATCTGCCAGTATCCTTGGAGTAAGTCTAAACTAGTCAATCAGTTTGCTGCTCTGGCTGCATACTGGTTTGCTGCTCTGGTCCATCCATGCCTTTCATTGGGAATGGAGTAGGTTTCGTTGTTGTGTTCAGCGCTCTATAGTCTACACATAATCATACTGTAGCATCCTTTTTAGCAACACATACTATTGCAGAGATTCCAAGTACTACAGATTCTCTGTAGTTTTTATGGATTTTGATGTTCAACTATGGATTACGGAAACTATTCCAAAAACTACGTAAAACTTTTCGAAAAAAGCTTTTTATTTTTTTTTACTGATTCTCAACATTTTTTACTGCAGATTTCGCCTTCCAGAATGCCACCAACGTGAACGGCATTCGTTCCGCAGACGGCAATCGCAAAAAATTTGCTGAGCTTATGGAAATTTTTCTTCAAACAGTGATCGCGGAAAAATTGTACAGCTACTATTCATTTTTGGTTTCTGTTTGTGCAATACATTATTAGCGAACACTGTTTGTCTGCTCTTCTAAGCCGAAAGCGAACACAACTGATAAGAGCAGTGGTTCTGTTTTCTTCCCGCTCATTCCGAAGTCTGGGCTGCGGCTTTAGCTAGAACAGCAGGGGGAGGAAGAAGAAGCAATCAGTTTTCTCTTTCTTTAATCACGGGAGGTTTTTAATCAGCGCTCGGTATTTGTTGCACATCATGCTGTGCTTGGAAGCGAGGGGGAGCCTTTTGAATGGAAAAGCCAGAGTGAGGAGAGGATGAATCATTAACGGAGATCATCATACTGCATTCTAACCAGCATGGGACCCGGGAGCAAATAGAAACCAACTATCGATCTTGATATCCGAAACCATCAACATTCATAAATTGAATGTTTTCTGAGTATTTGTTGGCAATATCTTCTGAAAGTTATTAATGGTGGTTTCTGGATATTGTGGGTGATAATAAGAAAGCACCACAAAACTGTCGTTTTAAAATAATAATTACAAAAATTTGAATAAACACCATAAAATGTGTGTTGCCGCTTTGACTGCAGCACTTGTGCCTACTTGGTTCACCTGATGAAGGGTCATGTATTCTTTCGACCTGAAACAATTGTTGCAAGTTTATTGCATTTTATGGTGTTTATTCAAAGTTTTGTAATTATTGTTGGCGATATCTTCTGAATATATATTGATGCTGGCTTCTGAATATTTGTTGGCGATATCTTCTGAATATATATTAATGATGGCTTCTGTATATTTATTGGCAATATCTTCAGAATATATATTGATAATGACTTCTTTATGTTGGCGATATCTTTCTGAATATGTATTGATTATGGTTTCTGAATATTTGTTGGTTTGACTTTTAGGACATGTATGGATTGTTGCTTCTGAATAAATGGCTATACCTTTTTAATATGTGTGGGTGATGTCTTTTGAATAGTTGAAGACTTCTAAAAATCTCTTAAATATATATTTAAATATATTTCTGTTTTTTTTTTTTTTTTTTTTTTTTTTTTTTTAAGTTGGTTATGAGATTGTAATATACAAATTAAATTCTGCCAAAGAGAGATTTTTTTCTATTTTATTTATTTATTTTTTATGAAATTTCCTTTTATACTTAATTGTGGAGTATTTCGATATTTCTGCAACATATTTATTTAAATTTTGTCGGTAGGAATTTTCTTTTTATTTACTACTAACAAACCAGTGCGGAATTTTTGCACTTTTCCCACTTCCGGTTTTCCAATTTTCACCAGCGGCAACGCACGCGTTGCCGCTTGACTGCAGCACTCGTGCTTACTTTGTTCGCCTGATGAAGGGTCGTGTGTTTTTTTGACCCGAAACAATTGTTGCGAGTTTATTGCATTTTATGGTGTTTATTCAAAGTTTGTAAGTAATAATTTTTACAACGCCAGTTTTGTGATGCTTCTTTATTAAATTTGTTGCTATTTTGGGCATATAGGAATGCTACACTAAACTTTTTGTTGAGATCAAGCAAGTGGTTCGTGTACAGGGACACCCAAGAGAATTCCAATATATTACGTCTATGGGTTAAATTGCAGATAAGTAGAGTTTAGCATCTATACTCTGCACTCAACCAAATGAAACGAATATATATTTTTTACATGCATAAAACGCGTTTCATGTTGAATACGGTATAGAAATCGTTCACTGTTCGTTTACAGGGGTACACATAAAACTAGATTATAATGAGAAAATACTTGAAAAGTGATGGAAGTGTACTTTATGTTGTGCCGTGTGTCATTAATATTATATTTATGTGCACCATGTGATGTGTACACAACTTTCAGAAGATATACAGGGTTGCCAATATTTAAGCCATAATATTTTTTTTTATTTGTTAGTGGAAGTGCTTTACTATAATACTGTTGCGTACTTAGGGGTTCGTGAGTTGTCCGAGAATGAAAGGCCAAACGTACAAAAATTCAGTAATTTATTCGCACAAAGTTCCAGAAAAATACAGGTCTATAAACCAAGTATCAACTTCAATTCAACCAGTAAACACAGCTTAAACAACAGCTATCAATAGCAAATCCACAGTACACACTGTATAGCAATAACACTTGAAGCAAGTCTCTTTCAAAGAGGCTCAAAACAATGCAAGCATTAGCAAAGCTGGCTGAGGACTGAACTGAACTGACTGACTTCGCGAAAAAACAGCCCTTATATACCTCTGTAGAAAAGTGTGGAACGTTCCAGAAATCTCCATATCTCATCAGCCAATGGGATTAGAGCTTCCATATTTGGTATATCCCTAATAAGGATTTTTTCACCAAGGTCACCAAAAAAAATCGCCAAGGTGGGAAAAAGTTGCCAAATTTAGTGCCAAATCCATTACCTGCCTTATTGGGACTTTTTAATGCGTTTTTAAGGAAAAATAAGGCTATTTCAACGCTAAAACGACTAGAAATGCACAAAATTAGCACTTTATCAACTTACTAAGCCTCTTTGAAATAATTTATACAAAAATAAACACAATTATTTACAATTTTGTAACACTGCACCCCTCCCAAGGACTGCACGTCCCGGGCAGTGCAACCCTTGGTCAAGAGGCGAAACTAAACAAATTTACACAATCTAAAATAAAAAAACTAAGTTGCATATAACGACAAAATAGAAACAAAAATCAAGTGAGAAATATTTACAAATATGTACAAGTATTTATATACAAATATTTACATTACGCATGCGCAAATTTTACCAGTATTTACATTTTAAATTTTAATATTACCGTTAATTGTGGTAGTTGGCTAGCCTGTTATAGTGCACCACCTTCGGTTTTGATGAAGATGTTTTAGTGATCCGCACCACTACATCATTCAGCCTTTTTAAGACTGTGTATGGTCCGTCCCAGTTGCACTGTAACTTGGGAGAGAGCCCTTTGCGTTGAACAGGATTCCACAACCAGACCGTCTCTCCTGCCTGGAATTCATGTTGTGTAGCCTTTAGATCGTACCGTGTCTTCATTTTCTCCGTTGCAATGTGAATCCGCTCCCAAGCAAAGTTGTATATGTCCTCAAATCGTGCCTGAAAATCTTGGATGTACTCCTCGGGCGATAAAGGTGCATCGGGTGGACAACCAAACAGTTGATCACAAGGGAGACGAAGTTCACATCCAAACAGCATCTGAGCTGGAGTATAGCCGGTGGTTTCATGGACAGCACTTCGATAAGCCAGCAGGAACAATGACAACTTCAAGGCCCAATCTTCCTGGTTCCTTGATACTAGAAGAGAGAGGTTATTCAGGATGGTACGATTGAACCTCTCGACCATGCCGTCCGACTGGGGATGTAAGGGTGTTGTCCGGGTTTTGTCTATGCCGAGTAGTTAACACAGTCCTTTAAAAACAGCAGATGTAAATTTCCTACCTTGGTCTGTATGAAGTTGTAGGGGCTTGCCGTACCTTGACACCCATTGCTGCACGAGGACCTCTGCGACTGTGCCATGCTTCTTGATCGGGAATGGGATATGCCTCAGGTCACTTGGTGAAATAGTCCATCACAACGAGGATGTATTTATTTCCACTGAAGGTCCATGGCAAAGGACCCAAGATGTCAAGTGCAATCCGTTCAAATGGTGCTCCCACGTTATACCGTTGCAGTCTTCCTCGACTTCGTTTCTGAGGGCATTTACGTGCCGCACAAGCATCACAGGATTTACACCATTTCTCCACGTCCTCCCTTGCCTTGCACCAGTAGAAGCGTTCCCGAACTTTCTGCAGCGTCTTCATTACCCCAAAATGGCTTCTGGTAGAGCTACTATGCAGTTGTTCTAAAACATCTGGAATTTTTTATCTTGGTAATACAATCTGCCATCTGAAGCTTTTCCCATCATCAGATTCCCACATTCTGTATAATACGCCGTTTCTGATATGAAGAGAGTCCCAAAGTGCCCAATAACTTTTCGTAATGGGACTAAATCTGGAAATATCCTGCCAGGTAGGTATGTTGCTGGTCGTCTCCTTCAGCTGTAATATTGGTTTTAGGTCAGGATCTTCCAACTGGGCTTGACTAAGTTCTTCGTCACTCCATGGATCGGGATCTTGTTCTGATGGTGTTGAGACAGTAACTTGGCAGGCAACCGTATTTATTGGTAGGTATTTCTGTTCGGCTCTAGAGCAGTACTTGCAGCTTTCTGAGCAGGGCTTACGTGACAAGGCATCTGCATTACCATGTAGAGTCCCTTTACGATGATGTATCTCGAAGTCATATTCCTGGAGGCGTTGTATCCACCTGGCAATCTGTCCTTCCGGGTTCTTGAACTGGAGCAACCACGTTAACGATGCATGGTCAGTTCGGAGCAGGAATCTTCTGCCATCGAGGTAATGATGGAAATATTCTATGGCTTTTACGATGGCGAGTAGCTCTTTCCTGGTGGTACAATAATTTCGCTCTGGTTTAGACAGGCATTTACTTCAATAGGCAATGACATGTTCTTGACCATCAATTTCCTGCGACAGAACAGCACCGACACTCTCATGGCTGGCATCTGTATCAAGTATGAACTGTCTGTCGGGCTGTGACGTCAAGATAGGCGATGATGTTAAGGCCTCTTTAAGTCGCTTGAACGCATTTTCACATTCATCTGTCCACAGGAACTTCTGTTTGGCTTCCATCAGCTTGTGGAGTGGTCTGGCAATATTTGAGAAACCCTTGACAAACTTCCTGTAGTAAGTGCATAACCACAGGGAACTTCGTAGTTGGTGTACATTTTCAGGGCGACTCTAGTTCTCGACTGCAGAGATCTTCTCAGGATCAGTTCTCACACCTTTGGCAGAGATGATATGGCCGAGGTAGCTCACTTCATGACGAAACAAGTTACACTTGCCTGGGTTCAATTTGAGGTTAGCCATTCTGAGTTTCTCCAGCACCTTTCGGATGTTTCGTAGATGGTCTTCAAAGGTGCGCCCCACAATGATAATATCATCCAAATACACCAGATAGGCTTCAAAGGAAAGTCCTTTTAGCACTGTCTCCATCAGGCGTTCGAAGGTGGCAGGTGCATTACATAATACAGGTGCGTGACAGTCTCTGAATGTCCGCTGCCAGCTCTTGCAAACTTTCGCCCGTTTTCTGGTAACGGGAGTTTAGCTGGAGGCGACTATAGTCCTTAGAACATTTCTCCGAACCGTAACTCCAATGCTCTAGTCAGGGCCTCAAAGTCGTTCCTTTCTTCTTTAGAAACGTTTCTCAGTATCTCGGCTGCATCTCCATGTAATGCTGCTGCTAAGTGGACTGACTTGGCGGTAGAGTCCCAGCCGTTAGCTTCAGCTACGATGGAAAACTGCGTCTTATATACATGCCAGGAGGAACTGCCGTCGTAGGTAGATAGCTTAATAAATTCCTGATTCTGGATTCTTCTCTCTTTCTTTTCAGTTTCCTGGGGCATGGATTCTAACTTTTCTTCCACTTTTCTCTCCAGATCTTCTTCTATTCTCTTCAATTTATCTTCTATCTCTGAAAACCTTCCTTTCAGTTCCTGATCAAAATTTTCTTTAACTTTCTCCTCAAAATTCTCTTCTATCTTCATAAATCTCTCTTCAAAATTTCTTTCTACTTTCATAACTTTCTCTTCTATTCCATCCATTCTATTTTCCATCACCGTTAATTTACCCTCTATTGATTCTTTCGCCGTTGAAAGCTCTCTCTTCATCTCATCTTGATTAGATTTAATTTCTTCCGTCAAACTGGCTTCCATCTTTTCCTGAACTGCTTTCATTTCCTTCATTTCTTCAATCAAACCGTCTTTCAATTCTCTTTGCGATGTTTCCATTTTCTCCTGTGCTGCCTTCATTTCTTTCATCTCTTGACTCAGGCTATCTTTCATCTCTCTCTGTCCTTCTTTCATTTCATTCATCTGGGTGGCTAAGCTTTCTAGCAGTTTCTTCATTTCTTGCTCCATAGCTCTAGTTATCACCATTCACAGACAACCCCACTCCTGACATTAGAAATGTTGCATACTTGGGGGTTCGTGAGTTGTCCGAGAATGAAAGGCCAAACGTACAAAAATTCAGTAATTTATTCACAGAAAGTTCTAGAAAAATACAGGTCTATGAACCAAGTATCAGCTTCAATTCAACCAGTAAACACAGCTTAAACAACAGCTATCAATAGCAAATCCACAGTACACACTGTATAGCAATAACACTTGAAGCAAGTCTCTTTCAAAGAGGCTCAGAGCAATGCAAGCATTAGCGAAGCTGGCTGAGGACTGAACTGAACTGACTGACTTGGCGGAAAAAACAGCCCTTATATACCTCTGTCGAAAAGTGTGGAACGTTCCAGAAATCTCCATATCTCATCAGCCAATGGGATTAGAGCTTCCATATTTGGTATATCCCTAATAAGGATTTTCTCGCCAAGGTCGCCAAAAAATCGCCAAGGTGGCAAAAAGTCGCCAAATTTAGCGCCAAATCCATTACCTGCCTTATTGGGGAATTTTAATGCATTTCTAAGGGAAAATAAGGCTATTTCAACGCTAAAATGAGTAGAAATGCACAAAATTAGCACTTTATCAACTTACTAAGCCTCTTTGAAAGAATTTATACAAAAATAAACACAATTTTTTACAATTTTTTAACAATACTTTATCGTATCAAGAAAAGCTGCTCAGGAATTGAAATTAATACCTCATAACCATATGGTAAATAATGTATTTTTTTAAGCTAAAATAGTCATCACTTGGTTTTTTGTATATTTATATGTTTTAAGGCTTCCTGAATACCGAAGTAAAGTTTTATAGTTTGATCTTTGTGTCTGTTAGACGTGTTTGAGTAAATTAAAAACAAATAATTTTAGGCGATCCAAACGAGGTATTTTGAAGTTAATACATTTGTTACTAGAAAAATATGTTCAAGATTGATAAGTTTCAAGGAATGATGCGTGCGAAAGTTGTCTGAATAATTTTAAATGAACTTTTGAACTTAATAACAAATTTGAATTCTATATAAATGTAGATACAATAATGAAACGGGAGGTTGAAACGGGTGGTAGCCCTCCTCACATAGAACTAATTATTTTTCAAATAAAGCTGTTCTGAAGCCTAATTTGCATTGTTTTGACATAGATTTGCATAACAGTACTCGTTACCTTACCCCTTAATCTCCAATCTGTATTTATAGTTTTAAATTTCAGGATAAGAGAAAGTTGTGTGAGTGACACACCAGATTATTTTAATAGAAATTGAGTTGGGAATTTTTTTTCAAAAACTCCTGATTTGGGAAAATTTGAAAGCCTGTTTCAAGAAATTGACTATCGACCAATCAGTGCTGTCAGGTGGAAACTGGCAAAATTTCCCTTTTTAGTATAAAATTTCCCTCAATTGCACAATATGTAAGGCTTTAACACCATTATGTGTAAAACAACTTATATTGAATACGGGGATGATATTGGTGCAAAAGTTGATGCAAACTATCCACACGTCCTAGAGCTGCAGAAGATTACTGAAATTCACTATTAAAAAATATGGCATTCAATTAACAAGAGATGGCTAAAGCCTTGCGCGTTGGACCTAGGCCTAGGTAAAATGCCCTGCATAGATATCTTTCTAAGGAATACTTAGTAGTTAGTAGTCCCTCCCTCTCCCCACCAAAAAAAAAAAAAAAATTTGAACTTTTTTTTTTTTTTTTCCAGTTTTACATCTGCACAACACATATTTCTTTAAACATTTAAAAGGTGTATTTTTTTTTTCTTTCTACTTTAGACAATAGAATAAAAAATTATTAGTCTATTTCGAATATATTTCTGAAACATCTCCAATTTTTACAATTCTTCAGAGTCACTGAAGAAAGCATATGAAATTCTTAGTGCCGAAATAAACAAAAAACAAATAACTGTGCGTGGTGAGTTTTAGCCCCGTTTACAAAAACATATTCTCTGTAGACCGAAAATAGCGAGACTAAAACAACGAAAACACTCTGGTTTGATCTTCAGTAAGTGTTATTGGTCAGTCTCAATAGTCAGGTGTGTGTGTGTCTGGGGGGGAGGGGGGGGGTCGATTTGTGTCTCCTTATTTTGAGTTTTGAGGTTGGTAATATGGTTATATGGCAGATGCGTACATGACATTTGCGTACAAGCTGAAATTAGTGGCACTTGCGTACAAGTCCAGGTGTTCCAAATGTTACAGATCTGTTTTCGAAAAATCAAGTGGCATTTCCGTACGAAATTTGTTTCGCTGTATTTTTCGTTTGTAACACAAAGGGGTTGTATCCATATGTTAAAATTGAAGATAAATACTTTTATATAAATACGTGAATTTTCTCTTATGCATGTAGTCTTACGACTGACAAAGTTATGAGCTCAAGGCATATAAAAGTTACAAGCTTTAATAGCCGTAGTTACTTTCTGAAATGACATTCAATTATTTATTCACTGAGTCAAGATCAATAAAGGTCCTTATAAATGCTATTAAGATCTTTAAAAATATTTTTATTTCTTAAATACATTTTTTCTTTTTAACAAGTATGAATTCTTTGTCTCCAATAAAGAAAAAAAAATAGTTAAAAAAAAGATCTCTCTTCTTTATCAATAACGAATTGAATCATATTCCAATTCCTGAAATTATTTGTCGTTCACCTATATGCCTCTCTTTCTCTCCCCCCCCCTCCCCCCCCCCAAAAAAAAATGTGTGTGTTTAAAAATGAAAAAAATCGATAACTTTATTTTAAATTATCGCAGATCGATGGTTCAACCATTCGTTTTAAAGGTATTGGTGAGCTCTTTTGAAAGATACCCATCATGAAACTTTACTCCCCTCGAGGGTGGACTTCCCCACCAGGGGATGAGGCGGGGCTCCTACATACACAATTTTTTTTCCCAGTTGACTATCTCTATTACAAAAAACATATTCGTTTCATTTGGTTTAGTGCAGTCCAACGAAAAGCTTTCTGTAACATTCCTATATGATATACATTTAGAATACCGAGTTTGGGATTTCTGCTACTATTTGTTCTTGAGATATGCTGATAACACAGACAGATAGACCATTCGCTAAAAACATGATTTTCGTATTCAGGGGACCTCAGATCATGTAGATACAACAAAAACGCACGTTCGAAAATTTGATCCTAAAACAATACTTTCTCGGCCCTGTGGGTAAGAGAAAGTAAAAAGAAAAGAAAAAGAAGGAAAGAATAGAAAGAAAGAAAAAAAGGTTTTAATGTTTGCATCATATGGATACAACCCCTTCATGCAATGATCCTCAAATAAAGCGAAAGAAATGTTGTACGCAAGTGCCACTAGATTTTTTGAAAACACACCTGTAATATTTAAACCACCTGGACATGTACGCAAGTGCCACTGTTTTCAGCTTGTATGCAAATGTCATGTACGCATCTGACACAACACCGGTAATATTACTACCGATTGAAAAGTAAATTGAAACGACTCTTTAATTGAATAATAATACCGCAATGACGCTAAATTCTGTTGTTAAATTACTTACAAAAAAAAAAAAAAAAAAAAAGATGGATCGATGGTTAGTAAAAAAAACCAAAATTATCCTCAGTTATAAAAGAGAGTGGCTCTCACGATGTCAGTAGCGACAAAATCTTCAACCTATTTTGGTTACTCCAAGTAAGCGAACATTGTTTAATTTTTTATCTTTTTATCTGTATTACTTTCTTTTATAGCTATAAAATAATCTGGTGTGTCACTCACACGACTTTCTCTTACCCTGAAATTTAATACTATAAAGACAGGTTGGAGATTAAGAGGTAAGATAACGAGTACTGTTATGTAAACCTATGTTAAACAATTCAAATTAGGCTTCGGAAGAGTTTTATGTGATAATTAGTTCCGTGTGAGAGTCCCTCCACCCCCCGTTTCATTAATGCACCTACATTTATATAGAATTTAATTCTGTTATTAAAATTAAAAGTTTACTTAAAATTATAGAGACAATTTTCACACGCAACATTCATTGAAACTTATCAATCTTGATCAAACTTTTCCAGCAACAAACTTATATTAACTTCAAAATACAACATTTGGATCTCCTAAAATTATTCTTTTTTAAGTTACCCTAAGAGACACAGGCAAAGATCAAATGTTAAAAAACTTGACTACGGTAATCAGGAAGCCTCAAAACGTGTAAATATACAAAAAACAAGCGATGAATATTTAGCTTAAAACATACATTATTTACCATATCTCTATGAGGAATTTATTTCAATTCCCGAACTGCTTTTCTGGAAATGTTAAAATATTATTAGTAAAGCACATCCACTAACAACAAGTAACTAGAGTGTTGTGGCCATCACACGACTTGCTTCTATATTTTCCTATACAAATTCACTCAGTAAAAATAATTTATTAAAATTATTATTTAAAAAAATTGTTTTCCATGATAATGCAGACGATTTATGTATTAGAGAAGCAGTATAGCACTAAATATCCAAAAAAAAAAAAAAGTTGAATTTGTTCTCAATATTACATTAAAAAAAAAAAAAAAAATGTTAAAAATGAAAAAAATCGATAACTTTATTTTAAATTATCGCAGATCGATAGTTCAACCATTCGTTTTAAAGGTATTGGCCAGTTCTTTCGAAAGATACCGATCATGAAAATTTACTCCCCTACATATACAAAAAAATTTTCCCAGTTGACTATCTTTATTACAAAAAATATATATTCGTTTCATTTGGTTTAGTGCAGTCTATAGATGTTAAACTCTACTTACCTGCAATTTCCCCAATAGACGTAATGTATTTGAATACTTTTGAGTGTCCCTGTACACGAACCATTTGCTTCATCTGAACAAAAAGCTTAGTGTTGCATCTAAAAACATGATTTTCGTATTCAGGGGACTTCAGAACATGTAAATATAAGAAAAACTTACTTTCGAAAATTTGACCATAAAACAATACTTTCTGTACCTTATGGGTAAGAGAAAGTAAAAAGTATAGGTTTCGTAAAAATTTCAAACTCCAGTTTTCGATAGATTTACATGTTGTAAAATGTTCTGAACACGACTTTTTAGAAATGTCTGTCTTTGTGTATATAAAAAACTAGCTGACCCGTCCGGCTTCGCACGGATAAACAAATTTTAGCTAAAAATGGATTGATATAGAAAAAACAACAACAAATGTATTAGTTTATGTGTTTGTGAGGCAATATTAACAACTGTTTATAAAATTGTGACTTTTTTTAGGCATATTCTAAAGAAAAGTTCCTAAAGAGAAAGAATTTCGAAAGGTAGAAAAATTTAAATTATATGAATTAAAAATTAATGTGTAGGTAAATACATAAGATACAGCATTGCTAAAGGACCTCCATGACGACATTTTACTTATTTATATATTAATTCTTAAGTTTATTTTTATTGCTATTTATATCTTTTTTTTTTTTTCTTTTTTTTTTTCCATTTTTGCGATGTACTAAGATGACTATCTCTATTGCGTAAGTAAAGCCATTGTCGAGGAACGTTTGAGCTATTTCAGTGCTAAATTTCAAATTTCGAAACGGTAGCTATATTAATAGAAGAAATAATTTGCCTGTCTGTGTTTGACGCACAGTATAAACTATGACATGTTAAGTTTAGAAATTCTTTTCTATAAAAAGAAATACGTGCATATTTGCAACATACATTTTTGATATTCCTAATAGAACTTTCAAAAAATTACGTTTCATGCAATTTCTCTCATTTTTTAAAAATATTATTTATTTAAATTAAATTTTAGAGCTGATGATAATAAAATAAAATTTAAGTAAAAAATCATTTTTTAAAATTAGAAGCTTTTTATTGTGAAGCCCTAAAAAGCATAAAATAAAATTTATTCTGGCAAAGACATGCTACAAAGAAATGAAAGTTTCAACACTAAGAAAATTTTAGAGAAAAAATATAGGTACTTTCCTTTTGCAAGAGATGAAAATTTTTTAATGTTCAAAATATTTTAAAAAGCTTTCGAGACCAATATTCTTAGTATATTGGTCTCGAAAGTCTAGGTATTGGTCTAGTAGATTGGTACTCGTTTTTGTATAATCATTCGTTAGGCCAGAAATTTCAAACGTCTCGAAAGCTTTTTAAAATATTTTGAACATTAAAAAATTTTCATCTCTTGCAAAAGGAAAGTACCTATATTTTTTCTCTAAAAATTTCTTAGTGTTGAAACTTTCATTTCTTTGTAGCATGTCTTTGCCAGAATAAATTTTATTTTATGCTTTTTAGGGCTTCACAAAAGCTTCTAATTTTAAAAAATGATTTTTTACTTAAATTTTATTTTGTGCTTTTCAGTTACAAGAAAGAAAAAAGCTTCTTATAAAAAACTAATTAAAATTTCTTAGGATATTTTGTAGACAACGGATAATTTTCGTTTATCAATTGAATTTTTCTTTTAAGTGGAAGTGTCTTGTTTTTTAGCGTGACAGAAAACGCGATGATAATTTCATCTTCATATAATAATATATTATATATATATATATATATATATACAACTTTTAAAAATATTTATTTTGTATTTGAAACATTTTATTTCGAGCTTTTTTAATATCTAAAATATTTTGTGTTTTCTAATATCTAAAAAAAAATAAAAATAAAAAAAAATTCTTAAAAAAAACTCTTCGAAAATTCTTAAGATATTGTGTAGTCAACAAAAAGTTTTCTTTTGTCATTTGACACCTTTTCTACTAATGGATTTTAGCTAAAAATGGATTGATATAGAAAAAACAACAACAAATGTATTAGTTTAATCCTCAAAAATTAACGCGCCTGACCTTCCAAGGACTGAACTCTCGACCATCGCTTTTTTAACGTCACGCTCTAACCAACTGAGCCACGGATCCACAAACGGAGCGGCTTATATTTACTTCAATTGTTTACTAGCGTGACACGAAGACGCGATGACAAAGTCAATTTCATATAAAAAGCCCCCTTAAAAAGCTTCTTAAAAAAACTCCTCAAAAAACCCCAGCAACGAAAAAATTTCTTGTATCAGTTGACACCTTTTCTTCTTATTACCTGCAAAAATTAACACGCTGAACCTTCCGGGGTCCGAACACAAGACCACCGCGCTCTTAACGGGACATTCTTACCAACTGAGCTAACGAGGGATGCAACGCGTTGCTTATACTTTCTTTAAAGGGCAGGGACCTTGTTTTTTGGCGAGTTACGAAGACACGATGAGAAATTCCGATTTCAATAAAAAGCTTCTAAAAAAATTATTTATTTATTTACTTTTACTTACGCTTTTATTTTGTGCTTTTTGTAACTAGATAAAAAGCCGTTTAAAAAACACTTGAAAAATTATTAAAATACTGTGTACACAACGAAATGGTTATATGGCAGATGCGTACATGACATTTGCGTACAAGCTGAAATTAGTGGCACTTGCGTACAAGTCCAGGTGTTCCAAATGTTACAGATCTGTTTTCGAAAAATCAAGTGGCATTTCCGTACAAAATTTGTTTCGCTGTATTTTTCGTTTGTAACACAAAGGGGTTGTATCCATATGTTAAAATTGAAGATAAATACTTTTATATAAATACGTGAATTTTCTCTTATGCATGTAGTCTTACGACTGACAAAGTTATGAGCTCAAGGCATATAAAAGTTACAAGCTTTAATAGCCGTAGTTACTTTCTGAAATGACATTCAATTATTTATTCACTGAGTCAAGATCAATAAAGGTCCTTATAAATGCTATTAAGATCTTTAAAAATATTTTTATTTCTTAAATACATTTTTTCTTTTTAACAAGTATGAATTCTTTGTCTCCAATAAAGAAAAAAAAAATAGTTAAAAAAAAGATCTCTCTTCTTTATCAATAACGAATTGAATCATATTCCAATTCCTGAAATTATTTGTCGTTCACCTATATGCCTCTCTTTCTCTCCCCCCCCCTCCCCCCCCCCAAAAAAAAATGTGTGTGTTTAAAAATGAAAAAAATCGATAACTTTATTTTAAATTATCGCAGATCGATGGTTCAACCATTCGTTTTAAAGGTATTGGTGAGCTCTTTTGAAAGATACCCATCATGAAACTTTACTCCCCTCGAGGGTGGACTTCCCCACCAGGGGATGAGGCGGGGCTCCTACATACACAATTTTTTTTCCCAGTTGACTATCTCTATTATAAAAAACATATTCGTTTCATTTGGTTTAGTGCAGTCCAACGAAAAGCTTTCTGTAACATTCCTATATGATATACATTTAGAATACCAAGTTTGGGATTTCTGCTACTATTTGTTCTTGAGATATGCTGATAACACAGACAGATAGACCATTCGCTAAAAACATGATTTTCGTATTCAGGGGACCTCAGATCATGTAGATACAACAAAAACGCACGTTCGAAAATTTGATCCTAAAACAATACTTTCTCGGCCCTGTGGGTAAGAGAAAGTAAAAAGAAAAGAAAAAGAAGGAAAGAATAGAAAGAAAGAAAAAAAGGTTTTAATGTTTGCATCATATGGATACAACCCCTTCATGCAATGATCCTCAAATAAAGCGAAAGAAATGTTGTACGCAAGTGCCACTAGATTTTTTGAAAACACACCTGTAATATTTAAACCACCTGGACATGTACGCAAGTGCCACTGTTTTCAGCTTGTATGCAAATGTCATGTACGCATCTGACACAACACCGGTAATATTACTACCGATTGAAAAGTAAATTGAAACGACTCTTTAATTGAATAATAATACCGCAATGACGCTAAATTCTGTTGTTAAATTACTTACAAAAAAAAAAAAAAAAGATGGATCGATGGTTAGTAAAAAAAACCAAAATTATCCTCAGTTATAAAAGAGAGTGGCTCTCACGATGTCAGTAGCGACAAAATCTTCAACCTATTTTGGTTACTCCAAGTAAGCGAACATTGTTTAATTTTTTATCTTTTTATCTGTATTACTTTCTTTTATAGCTATAAAATAATCTGGTGTGTCACTCACACGACTTTCTCTTACCCTGAAATTTAATACTATAAAGACAGGTTGGAGATTAAGAGGTAAGATAACGAGTACTGTTATGTAAACCTATGTTAAACAATTCAAATTAGGCTTCGGAAGAGTTTTATGTGATAATTAGTTCCGTGTGAGAGTCCCTCCACCCCCCGTTTCATTAATGCACCTACATTTATATAGAATTTAATTCTGTTATTAAAATTAAAAGTTTACTTAAAATTATAGAGACAATTTTCACACGCAACATTCATTGAAACTTATCAATCTTGATCAAACTTTTCCAGCAACAAACTTATATTAACTTCAAAATACAACATTTGGATCTCCTAAAATTATTCTTTTTTAAGTTACCCTAAGAGACACAGGCAAAGATCAAATGTTAAAAAACTTGACTACGGTAATCAGGAAGCCTCAAAACGTGTAAATATACAAAAAACAAGCGATGAATATTTAGCTTAAAACATACATTATTTACCATATCTCTATGAGGAATTTATTTCAATTCCCGAACTGCTTTTCTGGAAATGTTAAAATATTATTAGTAAAGCACATCCACTAACAACAAGTAACTAGAGTGTTGTGGCCATCACACGACTTGCTTCTATATTTTCCTATACAAATTCACTCAGTAAAAATAATTTATTAAAATTATTATTTAAAAAAATTGTTTTCCATGATAATGCAGACGATTTATGTATTAGAGAAGTAGTATAGCACTAAATATCCAAAAAAAAAAAAAAAAGTTGAATTTGTTCTCAATATTACATTAAAAAAAAAAAAAAATTGTTAAAAATGAAAAAAATCGATAACTTTATTTTAAATTATCGCAGATCGATAGTTCAACCATTCGTTTTAAAGGTATTGGCCAGTTCTTTCGAAAGATACCGATCATGAAAATTTACTCCCCTACATATACAAAAAATTTTTCCCAGTTGACTATCTTTATTACAAAAAATATATATTCGTTTCATTTGGTTTAGTGCAGTCTATAGATGTTAAACTCTACTTACCTGCAATTTCCCCAATAGACGTAATGTATTTGAATACTTTTGAGTGTCCCTGTACACGAACCATTTGCTTCATCTGAACAAAAAGCTTAGTGTTGCATCTAAAAACATGATTTTCGTATTCAGGGGACTTCAGAACATGTAAATATAAGAAAAACTTACTTTCGAAAATTTGACCATAAAACAATACTTTCTGTACCTTATGGGTAAGAGAAAGTAAAAAGTATAGGTTTCGTGAAAATTTCAAACTCCAGTTTTCGATAGATTTACATGTTGTAAAATGTTCTGAACACGACTTTTTAGAAATGTCTGTCTTTGTGTATATAAAAAACTAGCTGACCCGTCCGGCTTCGCACGGATAAACAAATTTTAGCTAAAAATGGATTGATATAGAAAAAACAACAACAAATGTATTAGTTTATGTGTTTGTGAGGCAATATTAACAACTGTTTATAAAATTGTGACTTTTTTTAGGCATATTCTAAAGAAAAGTTCCTAAAGAGAAAGAATTTCGAAAGGTAGAAAAATTTAAATTATATGAATTAAAAATTAATGTGTAGGTAAATACATAAGATACAGCATTGCTAAAGGACCTCCATGACGACATTTTACTTATTTATATATTAATTCTTAAGTTTATTTTTATTGCTATTTATATCTTTTTTTTTTTTCTTTTTTTTTTTCCATTTTTGCGATGTACTAAGATGACTATCTCTATTGCGTAAGTAAAGCCATTGTCGAGGAACGTTTGAGCTATTTCAGTGCTAAATTTCAAATTTCGAAACGGTAGCTATATTAATAGAAGAAATAATTTGCCTGTCTGTGTTTGACGCACAGTATAAACTATGACATGTTAAGTTTAGAAATTCTTTTCTATAAAAAGAAATACGTGCATATTTGCAACATACATTTTTGATATTCCTAATAGAACTTTCAAAAAATTACGTTTCATGCAATTTCTCTCATTTTTTAAAAATATTATTTATTTAAATTAAATTTTAGAGCTGATGATAATAAAATAAAATTTAAGTAAAAAATCATTTTTTAAAATTAGAAGCTTTTTATTGTGAAGTCCTAAAAAGCATAAAATAAAATTTATTCTGGCAAAGACATGCTACAAAGAAATGAAAGTTTCAACACTAAGAAAATTTTAGAGAAAAAATATAGGTACTTTCCTTTTGCAAGAGATGAAAATTTTTTAATGTTCAAAATATTTTAAAAAGCTTTCGAGACCAATATTCTTAGTATATTGGTCTCGAAAGTCTAGGTATTGGTCTAGTAGATTGGTACTCGTTTTTGTATAATCATTCGTTAGGCCAGAAATTTCAAACGTCTCGAAAGCTTTTTAAAATATTTTGAACATTAAAAAATTTTCATCTCTTGCAAAAGGAAAGTACCTATATTTTTTCTCTAAAAATTTCTTAGTGTTGAAACTTTCATTTCTTTGTAGCATGTCTTTGCCAGAATAAATTTTATTTTATGCTTTTTAGGGCTTCACAAAAGCTTCTAATTTTAAAAAATGATTTTTTACTTAAATTTTATTTTGTGCTTTTCAGTTACAAGAAAGAAAAAAGCTTCTTATAAAAAACTAATTAAAATTTCTTAGGATATTTTGTAGACAACGGATAATTTTCGTTTATCAATTGAATTTTTCTTTTAAGTGGAAGTGTCTTGTTTTTTAGCGTGACAGAAAACGCGATGATAATTTCATCTTCATATAATAATATATTATATATATATATATATATATATATATATATATATATATATATATATATATATATATATACAACTTTTAAAAATATTTATTTTATATTTGAAACATTTTATTTCGAGCTTTTTTAATATCTAAAATATTTTGTGTTTTCTAATATCTAAAAAAAAAAAAAAAAAAAAAAAAAAAAAATTAAAAAAAACTCTTCGAAAATTCTTAAGATATTGTGTAGTCAACAAAAAGTTTTCTTTTGTCATTTGACACCTTTTCTACTAATTATCCTCAAAAATTAACGCGCCTGACCTTCCAAGGACTGAACTCTCGACCATCGCTTTTTTAACGTCACGCTCTAACCAACTGAGCCACGGATCCACAAACGGAGCGGCTTATATTTACTTCAATTGTTTACTAGCGTGACACGAAGACGCGATGACAAAGTCAATTTCATATAAAAAGCCCCCTTAAAAAGCTTCTTAAAAAAACTCCTCAAAAAACCCCAGCAACGAAAAAATTTCTTGTATCAGTTGACACCTTTTCTTCTTATTACCTGCAAAAATTAACACGCTGAACCTTCCGGGGTCCGAACACAAGACCACCGCGCTATTAACGGGACATTCTTACCAACTGAGCTAACGAGGGATGCAACGCGTTGCTTATACTTTCTTTAAAGGGCAGGGACCTTGTTTTTTGGCGAGTTACGAAGACACGATGAGAAATTCCGATTTCAACAAAAAGCTTCTAAAAAAATTATTTATTTATTTACTTTTACTTACGCTTTTATTTTGTGCTTTTTGTAACTAGATAAAAAGCCGTTTAAAAAACACTTGAAAAATTATTAAAATACTGTGTACACAACGAAATATTTTCTTTTATCAATTGACACTTTTTCTATTATTTGCAAAAAATAACACTTCGGCCCGGCGAGGATCGAACACACGACTCTCGCATTATCAACATGACGCTGTAACCAGCTGATTCATTAAGAGATAGAATGAGTTGCTTACTTTTTTTTTTTTAATACATATGTATAATGGAAGTGTGTTGGTTTTTTAACGTGACAAAAAGCCGATGAGAAATCCAATTTCATGCAATAGTAATATATAATATATATATAAAGCTTCTAAAAATATTTTTTATGTATTTTTTACTTAAAACATTTTATTTTGTGCTTTTTTAATATCTAAAATATTTTGTGTTTTCCAATATCTAAATTAAAAAAAAAAAAAAAAAAGAAAAAAAATGCTTCGTAAAAAAAAAAAAAACTCCTCAAAAAATTCTTAGTGTAAGCAACGAAAAGTTTTCTTGTATCGATTGACACCTTTTCTACTAATTATCTGCAAAAATTAACAAGCTGAACCTTCCGGGAACTGAACTCACGACCACCGCGCTATTAACGGGACGCTCTTACCAACTGAGCCAAAGTGCGACAAACAAAACGGCTTATATTTACTTTAAAATGAAGGCGCCTTGTTTACTAGCGTGACACGAAGACACGATGACCAAGTCAATTTCAATTAAAAACCTTCTAATTAAATGTTGACAATTTTTACTTACTGTTTATCTATTTATTTTTTACATAAAAAGAAACATTTCTTTACTCATGCGAATAAAATGTATTGAAAAATGAAACCTATGACATGATTTAATTTTTATTATTTTTAAAAATATAAAACTGATGTCATAATAGCTTTAACGCCTTTAACTATTATTATTATTATTATTTATTTGTTCTTAAAATATTAATTGTTATTAAATAAATATCTTATGTATTTTTTATTTTCTTAAATTTAACACCGGAAAGCAATATGGTTACTGTTTTAGTAATGGTTCTCCATAGCGATCATTAATATTTTTTGTGATTTGGGCGATGAATTTAGAAGGTTATCGCAATAACGTAAAGACCTTGCCGTGATACGTCCTAGCTATCGCGGTGCCAAATTTTAAATATCGCCAATGAAGTCCTATACAAAAGCAGATTTCCAATGCAAATACATAACTTATTTTAAATGAACTATGTTTCTAATCAGTATAATGAAACTTGAATAATCAAATGTCATTTGCATTTCCTTAGCGGCTGTATATTGCGCTACTTGCCATAATTGTTAATTGCTGATAATGTTCGCTAAGTAAATTTAAACTTTCAATTATTCAATTAAATCATTGAAATAGCGGAGCGAAGCGGCAATAAAATTTAATAAGTAAAGTCTCATTGATTCCACAATGGAACACCAGTATTTCAAAGAGTGAGCTTGTCAGCCATTTTTAATTCACTGAATCAAGAACTCGCTGGTTCAAACATTCAGTGTTGATTGCGGTCGCAGCCACCAAATGTTCACTGGTGTGAATGGTCAAATGCGCCAAAATACGTGAATGTCACATAACTGAAAATAAACGGCGAGAAATAATATACATTTTAGCGATTGTTTGGCTTATATTAGATATCTGTCGTATTTGGCGATATTTTATTTGGAGGTTAAAAATGTTATGCAAAAATATATACATTCCAAATGTATATTTTTGTATAATACATATTGTACAAAATATTTTTTCATATTATCGACTGCTGTCTTAATGGACGTTGTTAAAATAGCCATGATTTTGATAGGAATTAAATATGTTTGCCAGTTGACATGGCGACCTTTTTATTATTATTATTATTTTTTTTTTTTCCGGCAGGGACATTATCAAATCTGCTCCGATTAGTTTCTTTAAAATATATATATAAAACAGAATTTAAAAGTAAATAGTGAAAAGAAAAAAAAACTCTGGCTTTAATTTTTTTCTGTTGAATGCTGAACGTTAACTATAAAGTACATTTTATAATGTGTTTAAGCGTTAATACTTAAACTGGTGAACAATTATAATTGTGAAATTGGAAATAAATTATAATCATTAGAGAAAGAATGTAGAGCTCGTACATTTCAGGGAAATTAATTTTGAAATACTCATTTATAGAAACACGCGAGAGCGAAATATTGAAAAGAATGATTTTACTATCCGCAATTGTAATGAAATGCTCGCCCTCTGGTGGGCTAAGGTGAAATTACAATAAACATGGTTTAATTCGAATTCCATACAGCCGCCATTGCTTGCCGATATTTAGTTTCACATATATTTATTGAATAAAAATGAATAAATACGGTAAAAAAGATAACACATACTTTTGTGTGCCACAGTGTAACTCCAAATTATCAAGAAATCCAGAATTGAGCTTCCATTTATTTCCAAATGACAAATTTAAAATTTCAGTTGCTTCGGCTAATGGAAGTAAAGAATTAATCAGATGATTTGAAATTAATATTTGTTCAACTTCAGTTAAAAATCTACTTCTGATCGAACTTTGAATAAACTGAAGTATTTTTTCCAAAAGCAATCAATTTTCCATAATGTAATGGCGGAGAAATTATAGTACGAATATTAAGTAGAATAACAAAAAACACTAATGGAACACACGTGGTATAATGTTTACTAACAACTGCAGTGTTCAGAGAGCGCCATCTATCAATCATTACAATCGCGGATGGTATTTTGGCAGCTTTTTTTTTTTTTTTTTTTTTTTTTTTTTTTTAAGTATTCAATTATTTGATGGTTATTAAAAAGTTTTGGGAAAGGTTGTGATATCTATATGGCGAAAAAAGAAAAATAATAATGATTGCCAATATCACGAATATATTTAATTTCTTCCAAAATTGATGGTTATTTAATAATGTATATCAAAAGAGCAATGAATAATATGAAACAATATTAGTACAATATATACTACAAAAACATAGATCTGATATTTTATACGAAAATATACCTCAAACGAAAATATCCAGATTTTCCTGTTATGTTTTCGATCGCCAAATACAAAAATCGTCAAGGACAACAGATATCAAAGTTTTAATTTTTCTTTTTAATTAAAATATTGAAAATTTGAATTAATAATTTATTTTTTCAATATTTATTATAGCCTGTAGCACTTAGGGACAGTGTAGATAGCTTAAACATGTTTCTAATAAACATAATGAAACTCGAATAATTAAATGTTATTTGCATTTCACTAATGGCTGTATGTGCTGTATATATTGCACTACTTGCCATAACTGTTTGTTGCTGAAAATGGTCGCCAAATAAATTTAAACTTCTTGATTATTCAATTAAAAAAAATTATTTAAATATAGTGACTGGAGAAGCAGGCAATAAAATCGAATGAGTAAAGTCTCCTTGATTCTTTAATGGAACATGATTCAAAGAGTTAGCCCATCAGGGATTTTTAATTCATTGGTTCATCAGTGGAAATCACTGGTTCACACGTTTAATGTTAATTGCGGTCCACCAAATATTAACTGGTTTAACTATGTGTGTAAATCGCCAAATGCGCTAAATTACGTGACAGCCATATAATTGAAAAAAGTAGAATTATGTTTAAGCGTTAGCACTTATAATGTCAACAAATACTTTTAAATAAATTATTATAATCAATAGAAAAGGAAACATAATTGCTTACATTTCTGGAAAATTATTTTTGAATTATTAATTTTTAGAAATGCTCGAGAGGGAAATATTAAAGAAATGATTTTCACTGCACCAGCAATCCGCGTTTGTAATGATCGATAGATGGAGCTTTCTCAACTGCAGTTGTTAGTAAATATAACAGCCACGTGTATTTATTTATTGTTCTTTCTTGTTGTTCTATCGTTGTTTCAGCTTGAAAGCTATCAGTGGTATGATATATTCACCTTAGCCCACCAGAGGGCGAGCATTTCATTACAATCGCGCATCGCGGATACTCACTTGCTTGACGGCTATTATAAAGTTTTCGGAATAAATTTGATATTTCATCTTTGGAGAACTAAGGATCGCTTACTTATCTCTCGCAGTATTAATTTCCCTTCAAAAATCATGGCTATACGCAAGCGAAGTGTGACGTCACTAACCATCTGTGGGGCCAAGAAAAAGTTTTCCTATGTTAACCGTCCTTTGGAATTTTTGTAAAAAAATATTAAAAATCAAGGAAATTTTTTCCCGAGTTTAATCCCCATATTTAGGTCTTATAAATATGTATTAGTTATTGTGTGCATGTGTTAGATTAAGTTATTTTGCTGTCAAATTAATAAAATTTTAATTTTAAATTTCAAAACTCGGACGTCCTTCGCGTCCGAGTTGCTTGTTTTGTGTTTGGCGATCAAAAACGTAATACAAAAATATACATACCATATTTATATTTTTGTAAAATGTATGGTACGAAATATCGTTTCATATTATTGATTGCTCTCTTAATATACGCTGTTAAAATAACCATGATTTTTGAAAATAATTAAATATATTCGCTAGATAATTTGGAGGATTTTTCCCCGCCAAGGTTGACATATCAAATCTGTTCCGCTGCAACATATTAGTATCTTATATCAGATACCTTATTTTTATTTAGACATTTGAAAACAAATTTGACTTCAAATTATAATAGAATATTTATCATTTTCATTTTAATCAGTACATTACTTGGATATTTATTGTGCTAATATCACCCTTTGAAATGAAATGCTTATGTTTACATTCGAAAATGGAAGTTTGCCATTTTTTTTCTACAGTTTTTAAATTTAAAATTTTGTCAATTTAACAGCAAAAAAATTTAATATAACACATGCCCAAAATAAGTACTAGATATCTATACCTAAATTTGGAGATTAAAATCGGGAAATAATTTTCCTCGATTTTTAATTAATTTTTACAAAAAATTCAATGGACGATTAACATAGAAAATCTTTTTCTTGGCCCTACTGATGGTCAGTGACGTCATCACTTCGCTTGCGTATTTTAATAAGGTGTATAAACTTTATTAAAATTATACTTTTTAGAATTTAATGTTGAAAAAACAGTTAATGCTTCATGTAAGTTATTTATTTATTTATTTATTTTTAATTCAATTTTTTTACACATCTGTTTAAACATTAATGCTTAGTATTAAATAAATTATATCATTAGAAAAAAAAATAATAATAATAAACTATAATGACGTCAGATTTAACGTGTAAATTTAACATTTCGCAAAGCTTTATATGAATTTCAATTTAATTCACGTGCAAATATTTTTCTTTTCATGTCAAGATATTTTGAAAACAAAATGAACATGTACTAAATGTTTCTTTTATATTGGCATTAGCTAATTTTTTTTAATATTCCATTATTTCCATTTCTATTATGGCTTCTATGGGGATTTTAATTAAAATGCTCAGATTTTAAACTAAAATTTATTTTATCAAAATTAAATATAGCCTATAACAATCAGGGATAGTGTAGCTTTTGGTCAGTGAAAGAAGTTTTTAAATCGGATCAGTAGTTTCAGAGATTACCCTCCACAAACATACAATTTTTTGCGCTTTATATAATGATATAGATTTTTTGGGCACTAAATCTCACGAACCAATGAACGAAATTTAATCAAACTTGGTATTTAGTTGCACTCTCACGTAATTTTGTGCTGATAACATTTGGAGGTCAATCCGCGATTGTAATGAAATGCTCGCCCTCTGGTGGGCTAAGGTGAAATTATCAGACCACTGCATATCCTCATATTATGCAATCGACTTTCCATGATGAAATGGCGGAGAAAGAATAATAATTACACGTGGCTGTTATATTTACTGACAACTGCAGTGTTCAGAGAGCGCCATCTATCGATCATTACAAACGCGGATTGCTCGACAGATGTCACTATGATTTAATTTTCTTATACTTTTTAATATGACAGTGACAGCATTAGATGAAATTTCGGAAAAAATATAACCCACACCAGTTTTTCAAAATGTTGTTTTATATTTGTACCTATATTGAATTCGATTCTTCATATCTATTATTTTATTTATTCATTAGATAATATATTATTTAGATTTTTTTATTATTATTATTTAAGATTCTTAAAATGTTGACCAAATTTCTTGTGTCAAAAAATTTCCATTGCTGTATTATTCTTTTCTTGATTTAAGCAGTATCTCCTATCTTTGAAATTTAAATCTGAATAATGGAAACCAAATTATCTTTCTAAAGCTGTATTTCTTTAAAAACTAGTATATTGTGACCATCACAAAAATTTCTTCTATATATTTTTGTATAAAAGCGTCATTTATTTACTTTTTAATATTTTGACATGCATAAAATTTTAACCATAGCTTTTCACAATAACTATTTTAAGTATGCAGATTTATATAATTTTAATCAGCAGATGCTATGGTGTAGTCATGAGAAAATAAAAAAAAGGTCAGTATTAGCAGTGCCACATATCGGATGATATGCACCCAAACTAAGTCAGGATCGTTTTCATAATGGTTGTCAAGCATATTAAGTTTGGTGCATTTGTAGGCAATAGAAGTTAAAATTTAGCCTTCCTATTCACGAGCATAATTTGCAGGTTATCAGCACTATCTATCGGCCGATATGCATCCAAATACAACTAACAAACTGTTTCATAATGGGTTTCTTATATTCCAAGTTTTGTGCAATTATATGCAATAAAATTCGAGATATAGTTTTCCCGCTAACGGAGAAAATTACGGTACAGTAGTTCCATCTATCAGCCGATTTGCACCCAAATTGATTTAGTATAATGTTTCATAAAGACCCTCTCATAGAACAATAGAACTTGAGATATAGCCTTCTCTTAAATGGAAGAAACTGCAGTAATAGCAGCGCCGCCTGTTGAGTGGTCTGCACCAAAAGTTGATAGGCATTAATTTATGTCAAGGTGCAACAATATATGAATTTAAATGAAATTATGTGCACTAGTTCCTGATATATAGTTGCTACAAAAATTTTGTCACAGACACACATTTTCTAAAAATGGTTAAATTATATTCTGCATCTCTCAAAACGTGTAAATCCGTCGAAAACCGGTTGGAATTTTCCAGTAAGAGAAACTTGATACACGTGTAAAGACATAAAACAGAGTTTACACAAAGAGTTAAAAAATAAGAAAAAAAAAATGATGATAGAGTTACTTTTTAAACACCAATTTCCGAGATCTAAAACTGAACTATCTATATCTAAGCAGAATGTGAGTGACCATTATTTTTTCTGCAATAACCGCATAATACATGAAAAAGGGTATCTAAAATGGATTTATGTAACAAATTTAGAGCCGTTTCTTGAGACGCCAACTTTTACTACAACTTGGCAAACTGAATTATCGACCGGAAAACAGTAATTGTAATTACATACAAAAGGATATTTAAAAGGGAGTTAATATGACAAGTTTGTAAAAGATCCGTACAGCCATTTTTAAAAGAACGCACTTGCGAGATTTGAAATTAAGCTATTTATACAGGACGCTTATCAATTTTGAGTTTTTATGTTGCAATTTTGAAGAAAATCATTAGAGCCGTTTTTGAGATACAGTCTCACTTTCCGGTTTCCGATGACCCACTTACGGTTTTCCAATTTGCATCAAAATTTGTAAAATTCATCTGTACATCAGACCTGTATCAATTCTGAAGTTTCGTAGTTCTATCTTTATTAGTTTCGGAGATATGATAGCAAAAGATTCCGCACATACATACACACACACTGACCAATTGCCAAAAACTACTTTTTTTGGACTCGGGAGGCCCTAAAACGTGTAAATCAGGGGAAAACTCGATTTTTGGACCGAATACAATACTTCCATTACCTATGGTAGTAGGGTAATGGAAGTAAAAATTAAGATGAAAAACTGCTTTTATGCTCTAGCATATAGAGAAATTGGTTCGGATAGTTTAAGTTCGAGGAAAAAATCTAACAAATAATGCTTTTAAACTGACAAAGTAAAATTTCCCTTTTCCCCTCAATACCTTACACCACATCAAAATTTGCCACTTTGAGGGAAATTTTCCTCAATCTGGCAGCACTGTGCACCATCTGTGAGAAGCAGAAGAAATTAGAAATGTTCATATTCATTCAGATTCAACTACCGGACGGCCTTGAGTTTTAGACGCATTATGAACTTTTGGAGCGTAACTTCCTCAGAGTTTTGCAATAGTAACCGTTACTCGAACGTACACCAAATAAAAGCCACAATTTCGCGTGAGATGATGTTGAATTTATATATAAAAGAGTAGTTTTGGGGATATCCAGATTTACAAACCGCATTGTTTAAGAGCGACTCGCTTTAGTAGTGTATCGCAGCAAAGTTAATATAAAGTTATCGTAAATTGTACCAAAAAGTCAATAAAACCAATTGTAGCACCAACAAAAGCGTTGAAAACTTTCTCCGGAAACAGACAAAAGTTTAAGATTCGTGTCTTCTAAATTGATTTTTTAATTCACTATATTTATTAGCTTTTCGATAAATTTTCTCTGAATAAAAGAAAACAGACCTGAATGATGGATGAAGCAGAAAAAGTTGAATTCATTCCAAATGATGACAGCGTTAATATAGTTTCACAAAAGGCCTCAAGAAATTTAAACTCTCGGGAAAATTCTGACATTGTTAATAATCAAGTAAGTACTTCTCATTTTGTTTATGATTTTCTTCTATATTCAATAAATGAAAATATTGGAAAATTTCTTCTTCCGGTCTTCCATGGATTTACCCGTTTTGAAAGCTTTATAGTACGATTTGACCGTTTTTAGTAAAAGTCTATCTATGTGTGTGTGTGAGACAAAATTTTTTTGGCAGTTGTAGCTGTAGAAATAATGCACAGAATTGCATGCAACTTTATATGGAATTGCACTTTAACATAAATCAGTGTCTATTAACTTTTGGTGCAAATCTCCCAACAAGTGGCGTTGTCACCATGGCGTTTGACTATTTTTAGCAAAAGTCTATGTATGTGTGTAACAAAAATTTTTTGGTAGCTCTAGCTCTAGAAGCAATGCACAGAATTGCATGCAACTTTATATGTAACTGCACTTTAACATAACATTAGTGTATCAACTTT
Organism: Salticus scenicus; assembly: GCA_963930645.1. Lineage (NCBI taxonomy): Eukaryota > Metazoa > Arthropoda > Arachnida > Araneae > Salticidae > Salticus > Salticus scenicus. The sequence goes on from OZ005649.1 coordinate 289,046,658, forward strand.
TGGTGCAAATCGCCCAACAAGTGGTTTTGTCATCTAGTTTTTCCTAATTTTTAATCTGGCAGTATAGAACGAAATTTCGTGTAAATCTACACAAGAAGAATTATTTTTGAACAATTATTGTGAAAACACACACATGTCATGTGTGTGTGCATTTCTTCAGATCTCGTCTGTAAGGTGCAAAATTGACTCTCTTTGACATTAAGTGTTATACATCTCTGAGATGAAAATCGTCTGCATTCATCATGGGCAATAATTTTAATAAACAATTTGAACTGCGTGATTTTGTTTAGGAAAATATAGAAGAAAGTTTGCGGATAGTCAATAACATACAAGCTTTTAAACACGTATTTAAAATTATCCAAGCAACTTGAAAAGTATTTATGAATTCAATTCCTCTGTGTGCGTGTTTCGGCGTACTCTGCTTTTCATTAATGGTTTTATGTTGCTTTCAGAATGATATTACTTTTATTAATGTTCATTGCAACATGTTTCCTATTAAAAGTGTTATAAACCAGGGGTGGCCAACCCGCGGCTCATCGCGTAATTTCTTGCGGCCTGCGAGGAGACTAACGATATTTAAAGTTTGGCAACTTTGGTTAACGGATAAAAAATTAATAAATATGACCTTACTTTTCGAAGTGAAAATAACTTTCAACGATTATGGTAGCTAAAGAACTCTTGTAATGAAATATTATATCCATTATTCATTCTTTTTATTATAGTTTTAATATGTAGTCATAAATTTTTCACGATTCAATCGTTAGTTTATGAATGAAAATAATTTAAACTAATGTATTCTGCTTCGAATTTTCACCCTGCCCTTCCCCGAAAAAAGTACATACATACATGAATCATATACTTGCAAAGATATATGCACATATGCATACGTACGTTCAGTCATAAAATAATAATAATAATTTCCTTCCCCTACTAATTTCGCCGTAAATTATCGTAGAAAACTAGTAGCCTAATGCGTAATGATTGGTAATAACATCAATTTTTTAATGCAATTGCTAAATTTTGTTTAGGGTGTAATCTCTTTATATTATTAAATTCTACATATTAAAACTTGTACAGGGATAGAACACGGGCGCAGAACTCATACCGGTATTTGTTTAAGAAATTTCTCTACCTATAATATCGTTGATTTATCAAGTAGAACATTTTGTTACATTGATAGTGGTGAGTTCTGCGCCAGTGTTCCTGCTTGCACAAACTTCATTTTTTTTTTTTTTTTTTTTTTTTCGGAATAGTAACACCCATTTTTGACTACATATTCAAATTTCTGAGGTCAAGGTGGTTCGGAAAAAGGTATAGTTTATATTCTTTATATCAAGTCTTCATAGAGTTACAAGCAAAAATTGGTCGGAGGTTAAATCTCTATACTTAAAAATTAAATTAAGATATCACACAGAAAAGTATTATATCCATTCAGATAATAATCAGAAAAGAAGTATAACAATTTTAACCCATTAACGCCCGAATTAATTTTGCAAAATATTATTAGCTGATTATTTCACTTCTAAATTAATTTAGACAACTGACAGTAAAATATATTAACTTAAACAATTCTTCTGATAGTTTTAAATTTAAAGCCTATCCTCATTTATTGACGTTTAGTGTTCTAGCGAGAAAACTTCGAGATAGAAAAACTTTGAGATAACATATTAATTTCCTATTATACGTTGACAAAGATCTCGAAAGTAAAGTATTATAATACATATTATTATTCAACTTGATTTAAATTAATATACCTGCGCAAAAAGTACATATGTGCGACGAATGAAAAATCATAAAATGACTATCCAAATTATGAAATAATAATTAATGGTAGGCACATAAATCTTGGGAATTTTGTGAATTTGTCATACAAATTAAGAAAAGAAAAAAGCTTGTTCAACAACAACAGTTTGGTCTATAATAAATTTATAAAACTTAAAAAAGTATTCAAGTTTTTATTTACAAAATTCTGTGCATATTTAATAATGTATATATACTTGTTAGGTAAATCAATTTTCCATAAGAAATAACTTGTAATGCATTACGCTTCAGCTAGTGTACTACAGTTATTTGAGGGGGTTCTTGCATTTTATGGTGTTTATCCAAAGTTTTGTACTTGTTATTTCAAAACACTAGTTCTGTGGTACCTACTATTTATTAATGAGGTTCGAATGTATTTCAAAAGTTATTATATTGACAAATTTTCAAGTGGTCGCCACTTGGAATCAAAATGGCAGGAGCAAGTTGCTCACTAAACTAATTCAAGATGTTTGTAAGATAAGTTTACTGTTCAATTTTGATTCGAATAAATTCAATATTTCAAAAGTTATTGTTAAAGTTACACAGAATAGTGATTTTTGCCGAATACTTAAATTTCAGTAAATTATTTTTTATACCCAGAATAGCTTAATTATTTTAAACATTTATTGCATGTAAAAAGAATACAATGGACATTAAAAAGTATCAACATAAAATCTAAGTATTTAGCATTAAAAGATACATTTTATAGTCAAAATAGAAATAAAATGTATATTTAAATCATTGATATATTTTTTTTTCCCATGTAAAATTTTGAATTTTATTAAAGTAATTAGACTAAAAAGAGCCAAATACACTAAATAAGAATAAATAATTTTTTCCCTTTTTGAATTTTCAAAAAATAATCTTATTTTACGTGTAGGCTATCTTTCTATATATAGTTTGCAAGAGAGATGACGATTCCGGTTCGTACTCATCTATATTAAGGCTCCTATTCCTATATATACGAGCTGGCGCATCCGACATTTTTTTGCCTTAGGGTTGCCACATGTACCCAGCGCGTTTACCTGATAAACAAACGAAAAACATTTTTTTTTTTTTATGGTCTTACGTTACTTTAGAGTAATCTGTTTTATTATAATTTTTAATTTTAGCTAAGTAAACTATGATATGGACGTTTGTTTAACAATAAACTGCTATAATCATTCAAGAAGTGAATATAAAGTGTTCACAGACCTTCTATTACTGTGTATTTGAGTTTTGGCGACATTTTGTAACAGAAAACGCCCTAACAACATATCTTACAGTACATCCATGGGATATCCTCAAAATAAAATGACATCCTGAGAATGTACTGTGAAAAAAATGTGTTTTTAGGAATATTATTGTTGCTTATTGCTCTTATTTTGACCGGATTAGCTTCAGATCAAGATTTCTTAAAATCATTAGGGAAGCGATAAGGACGCCAAGCGGGAATGCTGTCCTCTTCGGAGGCAAAAAAATGGCGGTGATGCGCCGGCCTATTATTTTATTTAGGGGCTCTAATCTATATAGCAAACTGCGACCTAATTTCCATACTTTAGTTAATTTTAAAAAATCTAATTGTCCGATCGATAAGCTGTTTGGTCCGACGGATTCAGAAAGAAGGCCCTTTCATTTGATGCCTTATTTGTAACGAAGTCTTGATTAGATTTTTTAAAATTAATTAAAATATGAAAATAATGGCCTGGCAATAACTTCAAATTTGGACATTTAAATTTTTAATTGTTGCCAAAAAAATTTACCAGTCATTTATTTATTTACTAGCCGCCTTCGGCGACCAGCTGGTTCGCGATCCCTGAAAAATCCGACTTTACGAAACTTCCGCTCGGTGGCGCCTGCGGCGCCTTTTTCCCGTTTCAGGTCTAATAACAGCTTATTGATATATCGTGAAAATCTGAAAATAGCTTATTGAAATCGCAGTAAATTCCCGTGCGGTAGCGCCTTCGGCGCCCTCTTCCCTTTTCAATATCTGAAACAGCCTGTTCGCTAACCATGTTATGATCTTTCAAATTTCTGACTTCAGCTAAGTCCCGCTCGGTGGCGTCTGCGGCGCCTTATCCCCGTTTTAGAACTTACAACACCTTCCTCGCTCATTAGAATTTGAAACATTGAAATTTTAAAATATAGCAGCGCCATCTGGCGGTAGAAATTTCTGTAATATATTGTTCAATTCGAAATCAACAAAGCTTTCAAATGATGTATTACTTATGAAAATATTTTAATTAGTAGCTGAGATACAAAAGAAAACCTAAACAGGAAACCTTAAAACGTGTAAATCGGGTAAAATCTCGAATAATACTTTCGATAATATAAAAGAACTTTAAAATATCTTTCGAATGATGTATTAAAAATAATATAATCATAATTAGAATTTGAAATATTGAAATTTTAAAATATTTCAGCGCCATCTGGCGGTAGAAATTTCTGTAATCTACTGTTCAATTCCAAATCAACAAAGCTTTCAAATGATGTATTACTTATGAAATTATTTTAATTAGAAGCTGAGATATAAAAGAAAACCAAATACCTTGCCTTAAAATCTTAATATGCCAACCAATTTCAAATGCTGTAACTCTTTTTTTTTTTTTTTTAATTTTTGCCTTTTTTCCCTCTCCCTCAAGCCCTCCCTAATAATCGTACTCTTTCAAAAATATTCACAATCGAATTATCGGGCAAATACTGCAAAATATAAAAGAAGACAATCTTTTTCCAATAAATATGTCATTTTTTTAATTATTCATATATTTTCATGAAAATTGAACAGTAGCTTTATAATATGCTGTCTAGGCCGAATATTAATTCAAATGTAACGTGAATGAAAATTTGAAAAAAATTTAAAATTGCAATTTTTCCCCCCAGTATAAAACACATGATATCTTAATTGATTACAGCCATTTCCGTTTTTATCACACAGTTGTCTCCGATCGAGACCGCTTAGAAAATCGTCTGCCTGAAAATATCTATTTTTATGCAATCGCCGTGAATTCTGAGTCATTGAGATCGCTTTTTGATTAAGACATAGGTCTACATTTTAATTAATATCTCCGCAACTAATTAAAATTTTTAAATTCTGTTTTGACTATCCCCTCGGGCAGGCTTCTGAGCACCCGTATGTCAAATTTTGTAGTTCTGCGTTCAGTAGGGGCTGAACGTATAGATGCTCAGACAGACAGACAGACAGACAGACAGACATCTTCTTTTATTATTATAGATTATTTTTTTTTTTACTTCCTTATACAAAGTATAAGGAAGTATAGTAATCCCGATCTGCGAAATGGATTTTGTATTTCACATTGCTCGAAAACGAAGGATCGCTGAATGTTGCCAATTTATACGTGTGACTGTCATGATGTATAGTTGTACACCTGCAAGTGTCGTCTTAACACGAGCTCTCGTTTTAGAGATATAAGCGATTTTACAAGATTTTTCGTGACGTCTGTATGTGTGTGTGTGTGTGTGTATGTCGCATAATTCAAAAATGGTTGGACGTAGAAAGTTGCGAATTGGTACATAGGTTTGTTATAACATCTAGTTGTGCACCTCCCTTTTTGGACTTTGTATGATTTTACGTTTTGGCGATATTTAGAAAAAATAAGGTTCATAATGACCAAAAATACATAGGTTTTGGCCATAATGTATCAAAAAACGATAATAACTCAAAAACGGTTGGACGTAGAAAGTTGCGAATTGGTACATAGGTTTGTTATAACATCTAGTTGTGCTCCTCCCTTTTTGGATTTTGTATGATTTTCCATTTTGGAGATATTTAGAAAAATTAGGTTCATAATGACCAAAAATACATAGGTTTTGGCCGTAATGTATCAAAAAACGGTAATAACTCAAAAACGGTTTGGACAAATCTTGCAATTTAACTGACTTCTCGACTAGCCAGACATTTGAAACTTTCAGAAAAGCTCAGAACACGTTGACAATGCGTTTTTTAAATATTTTTGGCCAACTGTTTCCGATATCTGCTGCCTTCAGCAGCGTTTATGTGATTCAACAGAAAATTTATTTAACTAACTCCCCGACTAGCTAGACATTTGAAACTTTCAGAATAGATCAGAACACGGTGAAAATGCATTTTTAAAATACTTTTAGCCAACTGTTTAGGGTCCCTTCTGCCTTCGGCAGCGTTACCAGTACAAATCTTGCAATCGATTTTTAACTAACTTCCCAACTAGCTAGACATTTAAAACTTCCAAAAAAGCCCAGAACACGGTGACAATGCATTTTTTAAATATTTTTAGCCAATTGTTTCGTGTCACTGCTGCCTTCGGCAGCGTTTATATGGTTCAACAGAAAATTTATTTAACTAACTTCCCGACTAGCTAGACATTTGAAACTTTTAGAATAGTTCAAAACACGGTGAAAATGCATTTTTTAAATACATTTAGCCAACTGTTTCAGGTCCCTGCTACCTTCGGCAGCGTTTATATGATTCAACAGAAAATTTATTTAACTAATAGTTGAGAACACGGTGAAAATGCATTTTTTTTTTTATAATTTTAGCCAATATTTTCGGGTCCCTGCTGCCTTCGTCAGCATTACCAGTACAAATCTTGCAATCGGTTTTTAACTAACTTTCAGAAAAGCTCAGAACACGGTGATAATTCATTTTTAAAAATATTTTTAGCCATCTGTCTTGGGTCCAATGACAATGCTTTTTAACATTATGTATCTATTTCTAAAACTGTATAAGGAAGTCATGTGGTGCCCACATCAGATTTTTTTTACGATGAAATGAAATATGCTTTCACGCGAAAAATAAAAAATTATAAAATAATAGCAAACCCGTGCGAAAATTTCGCACTTTATTTCTTTTCTTTTTTATCTTCAAAATTTGAAACTCATAAACCTTAAGCCAAATTTCCCACCCAATTTTAATTCCTCAGAAACCAAATTGTTATTAGAAACAAATTAATATTATTGTGAGATGAAATGCTAATGATTTTCAAACTAATATCATTCACGAAAGACTTAAAAATAAAATTCATGTTTAACGACCTAATTTTCATACTTCGTGAGGCAGGAGAGAGAAGAGATTTAGTATAAGACCCTCATGGCGATTTTTAAATTTTTGTCACCATGTTGGCGATAATTTTTAGTAACTTATTTATTTATTTTTGTATAATTTTGTGTTAAAAAAACTTAGTACCTATTTTGATTATACTTTTTACTTTCTTCTATATTCAATAGAAGAAAGTATTGGATTCGTAAAAATTTTCGACCTCGGGTTTTTGATTGATTTACACGTTTTGAGAGCTGTAGAACACGATTTGACCATTTTTAGAAAATGTCTGTCTGTCTGTGTGTGTGTATGACAAAATTTTGTGGAAACTGTATCTCAGGAACTACTGCACAGAATTTCATACAAATTGGTATGCAGTTGCACCTTGACATAAATTAGTGCCTATCAGCTTTGTCGTACAGGTTGCGTTGCCATCCCGCTTTTTCTAAATTTTTAACTTGGTGATATAGGACAAAATTTTGTATAAATGTGCATAAAGAGAATTATTTTTTAGTAATCATTATGAAATTTACAAGAATTATTTATAATAGAGATAGTCAACTGGGAAAAAAATTTTGTATATGTAGGAGCCTCGCTACACCCCCAGGGGGGAAGTCCCCCCTCGAGGGGTGTAAATTTTCAAGATGGGTATCTTTCGAAAGGTCTCGTCAATACCTTTAAAATGAATGGTTGAACTATAAATCTGTGATAATTTAAAACAAAGTTATCGATTTTTTTTTTTACTTTTAACAAAAAAAAGGGGATTTTTTTTTTTTTTTTTAACGAAATTTAACCAAACTTGGTATTTAGTTGGCCCCTGACATAAACTGGTACTGATTAGATTTGGGGATCAATCGCTCAACAGGTGGCGCTGTGATCGTATTTTTTCTAAATTTTTAACATGGCAGTGTAGGGCAAAATTTAGTATAAATGTACATATTGAGAGTTATTCTTATCCTGTGATTGTAAAATTAATATGAATTATTGATAATAGTAGTAGTTAACTAGGAAAAAATTTCTGTGCATGTGGGGGCATCGCTTTCCCCCCTGAGGGGGTTGAATTTTCAAGATGGATATCTTTCGAAAGGTCTCGTCAATACCTTTAAAACGAATGGTTGAACTATAAATCTGTGATAATTTAAAACAAAGTTATCGATTTTTTACTTCCTTTACCCTACTACCGTAGGTAATAGTAGTATTGTATTCGGTCTGAAAATTCGATATCGGGGTTTCACCTGATTTACACGTTTTAAGGTCCCCTGAGTCCAAAAAAGTGGTTTTTGGCAATTGGTCAGTGTGTACGTATGTGTGTGTGTATGTATGTATGTATGTATGTGGAGAATCTTCTGGCTATTATAGCTCAGAAACTAATAAAGATAGAGCTACGAAACTTTAGAATTGAAATACGTCTGGTGTACAGATAAAGTTTCCAAATTTTGGTGAAAATTGAAAAACCGGAAGTGGGACATCGGAAACCGGAAGTGGGACCGTAAGTCCGTATCTCAAAAACGGCTCAAACGATATTCTTCAAACTTGCTATATAAACACTCTATTAGATGTCCTTTCGAATGATATAGTTGGTTAGTTCAGGAAAATTGATAGGCGGCCTGTATAAATAGCTCAATATCAGGCCTCGCAAAGGCGTTCCTTTAAAAACGGTTGTACGGATTTTTTTCAAACTCGCCATTTTAACTCACTTTTAAATATGCTTTTGTATGTAATTATTTTTTTCCTGTCAATAATTGAGTTTAACCGGAAGTGGGACATCGGAAACCGGAAGTGGTACCGTAAGTCCGTATCTCAAAAACGGCTCTAACGATTTTCTTCAAACTTGCTATATAAACACTCTATTAGATGTCCTTTCGAATGATATAGTTGGTTAGTTCAGGAAAATTGATAGGCATCCTGTATAAATAGCTCAAGTTCAGGCCTCGCAAAGGCGTTCCTTTAAAAACGGTTGTACGGATTTTTTTCAAACTCGCCATTTTAACTCACTTTTAAATATGCTTTTGTATGTAATTATTTTTTTCCGGTCAATAATTGATTTTTTGTAAAAGTTGGTATCTCAAAAACGGCTCTAACGATTTTCTCTTTGGGTCACTTTTATGTTTTCTGATCACATTATCTCTTAAAAATGCATATAATACATGTAATAACGGGTAATGGAAGTCGTGTGGTTGTTTCACACCAGATTTTTTTACTTTTACCAAAAATAACTTCGGAAAAAAAAAAAAACAAAAAAAAAAAAAAAAAAAAAAACGTTTTTTTTTTTTTTTTTTTTTTTTTTTTTTAAATATTATTACTGAGTGAATATGTATAGGAAAATATAGAAGAAAGTCTTGTGCTGGCCACAACATACTAGTTATTATTGCGTTTTTTAGTCAACCTACATGACAAAAGTTCATGTGGGGATTATATCATTAAAATATTGCTAGATTTAAAATGACACTTACAAAGGTTGTAAAAATGCAACCTTTAAAAATATATCTTTTCTATAAAATGATCTCATCGTACAAATGTCGTAATTTTTTATTAGATCACTGAACTGAGTCCGCGTGCTTAAATATTACTTAGTCTTATTTTGTATCCTCGCGTATTTTATTAAGTCACTATCGTATCGTTTCTAAAAAAAATAATCGTAACTGGACCGCGTTAGAGAAACATTATATAGATTAAATTTGCTCATGGATGTGAAAATAGAGTAAAAAAACAACTATAACCTTTTTTAATATACTTCAATTTTATATATATATATATATTTTTTTTTGTTTTGTTTAAATGTTTTTGGCACGGATGAATCGCACTTGGCATGAAAGCTACAGTGGTGGACAGAATTATAAGACACTACTCCGTGAAGACACCTATCTAATTTGACAAATAGTGAAAGAAAAGATTAAGAGCTTAAAAATGTTTTATCAAATACGTCAAAAACATGAATTTATTCTGTTATCATATATAATTATTTTATAATAATGATATTTTCGCACAATTTAATGAAAAAACTTAAAAACATAATGGACAAAATTATAAGACACCAACCGTTTTTTCCAAATACAGTGGTCAACATAATTAGCAGACACTAATGGTCTAAAAGAAAATCCTCTATCATGATTATTCAATATTTGGTGGAGCCGCCATTGTTTTTTATAACATGAAAGATGCGATTCGGCATCGAATCTATCAATTGTAACAAAATATCGCAAGACAGTTCTTCCCAAGCACATTTTATAGCATTCTTTAGGTCTTCGACACATATAAACTGCCTCCCATTTCGGTAAACCGCACGAGCTAAGACCCCCCATAAGTTTTCGATGGGATTTAAGTCTGAGGAGCGAAAAGGCCACGGGAAAACATTGATACTTTGCTCTGAAAGCCACTTTTTTGTTTCGTGTGATGCATGAATCGGCGCGTTATCGTGCTGGAAAGTGTAGTTTTCGCCACGAAGAAGTTCACCGTATATGGCTAGTTGATCTTTAAGAAGATTCTTATACTTTTCGGAATTTATTCTTGAATGCACAAAAACAATATCCGTTTTCCCTTGAGCCGAAAAACCAGCCCAAACCATTACTGAGCCTCCACCCATTTGACGGCTCACTTGTACATGAGGAGACTTCCGTAAATCATGCCACTAATTTTGAAACCCGTCAGGACCATCCAGGTTAAATTTTTTTTCATCAGAAAATAACACAGAATACCATTTGGAGGTCCAGGCCATAGTTTGTTTAGCGAAGATTAGACGCTCTATTTTGTGCCGCCATAGAAGCGGTGGTTTTTTTCTTCAATTTTTTATATTTCACATAGGAAACATTATGCAACACCCTGCGAAGGGTTCACCTTGAACAATTCAGTTTCAAAACATTTTTAATGCCTGTAGTGGTCATCTTATTCTGTGTAGCGAGCGAAAGCACATGGCGTCTGTCTCTCGAGGACATGCAACGAGTACGTCCAGATCTTTTAATCCCCGATCCATTAATTCCACTTTTCAGAACATTTCTAATTGCACATCTAGAGCGTTTAATAACTTTTGAAATATTATTAATTGAAGCACCAGTTCCATTTAATCTCCAAATTTCGCTAATTTCACTTTCTTTTAATTCTGTACCTCGTGGCATGTTTGTAACACTGAGCTGAAGAACAACTGGAGCAAATGCTTCCAATACTTTTACACAGTGTTCGTGCGTGCCAGTTTTTCTGCAATCGTTCGCCTGCCTTGCATGGCAAGCAACATTTGTCGGGTCGTCTATTACTATTATAATCTTTAAAGAATTAAAATTTAAAATTGTAATGTCATGTTTAGAATATGGTTGTTCGAACAGACAACCTTTACACAATTTTACTTTGAAATATAAATATATCAAATGCTTTTTGCCATGCAACGCTCGGGAGACAAACCTTCAAACAACGGCACGCAGAAACCGGTCTAGCATTTCCTCCAGTTGTTCTTCAGCTTAGTGGTTTGTAATTGCGTGAAGTCGGTTATCGTCTGCTTTAGTTAACTGCTGACGTCGTAACAGCGTGCAGAAAATTTGCATATTGCACATTATTTTCGAAAAAAAGCAGGTGTTTTAATTAAAATGTTTGGGTGTCTTATAATTTTGTCCATGGTATTTTTAATTTTTTTTATTAAACTCTATAAAAATATCATTTCTGTAAAACAATTGCGTGTGATAATAGAATAAATTTATGTTTCTGACGTATTTGATAAAACATTTTTAAGCTCTGAATCTTTTCTTTCACTATTTGTCAAATTAGATAGGTGTCTTATAATTTTGTCCACTACTGTAATTTATTGATAATCCTGGGTAATATTTTAAAATTTTGATGCTAAAATAGATCGGACATTTTTCGCCAAGAACTCTCCTTTTGTGAAAGCCACTTTAAACCAAGTTAGCGCATGAAAAATATAAATAAATTATAAAATATTGAAAAACAGAAAAGAAAGAAAATTAAAGGAAAAATAAAAGAAAAAAGAGAAAAAATAATCACATAAATTATGTATTTTTGTCTAAAATGGCGATAAAAATTCAAAAACCGACAAGGGGAGCTATATTAAGGCTGTACTATGATCAGATTTACATATTTAATTATTTATTTTTCTATATACCAACTACTATTAACTAACTCAACTACTATTATGACCACAAAAAATTGTCTCATGTAATAGATGTAGCCGATCATAGCATATTGTAATATTATATTTGGCGTGAAATTGTTGTCACTTTATAGTTGATCGAATAAATCAAATAAATGTAGAAAATAACGTGAAAATATTATGTACACCACGTATCGTGTTGTTCATATGTAACTGGGGTTTAAATATAAAATTGCTACTTCAATTTTTTCGATACTGTCCTTTTCGAAACTGTCATCTGATAAGCACCCAAATGGAAGCCCACTGGTAAGCTATTGTCACAGGCATCCGAGAGTCTGCGATTGAGTGGGTTTCTGCCGAATGCAGCGGGGACAGGAAGCTACTAGTTTTTGAGCAATTTCATGATTTTTTTTTTAAATTTTAATTTTGTTTATAAAGCGATATAAAAGAGTTTCCTTTAAATATAATAGTAACCAGCGAAGCAGGCAAAGCTTTCGTTGATTCACTACGTTCATTGATTTCACACACCATCATTTTTGACGGGTTTATATACTAGTATACACATAATACATATAACATTATACACAGTGTCCCAAAAGTTTAGACAATCAATAAAATTTGCATTAAAATAAAAAGTAATAAGGTACAATTAAAATTCGTGAGATAGGTAATAAATAAAAACAGTTTTGCTGATATACACATATAAATTATGATCAAAGGTTTGAAATTGTAAAATGTACATTAAATTATATAAAAATGTGCTGCCCCAAAAGTATAGACATCTGTAAATGTTTTTTGGTTTTACATTTATAAAAGTAACTAAAAACTTACTTTTAATATTGAATTGTATTATCACGGCACTTTATAACATCAAATACACGTTGCTCCATAGAATTAGCTAAGCATTGCATTACAAAAGGAGATATTTCATACCACGCTTTGTCAATTGTAGTTTTTAAGTCATTTACACCCGTATATTGCTTTCCATTTTCATATATTTTACGAGATAAGATCCCCCATATGTTCTCCATGGGATTCAAATCCGGACTAAGTGCAGAACAGTCTAATAGTGTGATATTGTTTTGCATGAACCACATTTTCGTTGATCTGGGGGTATGGATGGATGCCCCATCTTGTTGGAAAACACAGTCCGATCCTGCTAGCAAGTCCATAATTGGCAGTAAATTGGTGCGTAAAATATCCTGATAATCCTCTGATTTCATTTTTCTGTCCGTAAATCCTAGAAATGTTTGACCGTTGAAACAAAACCCTCCCCAGGTCATACGAATCCTCCGCCTTGTTGCCTGCTAAAACAGTTCTTCGATTCTTTTCTTAGATCATACCAGTAAAATTTATAACCGTCAGAGCCGTTCAAATTCAATTTCTTTTCGTCACTGAAGATGACAGAAAGCCACTTTTCACCGTATGACATACTTTCTAGCCCACTTTAGACATGCATCTTTTTCTTTATGTCTCTGCTTTAAGCAAGGTTTTGCTTTCATTCTCCTGTAAACAATGTGTTTTGAAGCTTTAATTCTTCTGTGTACAGTAATTTTTGAAATTCTGGAAGTTGATGCAATTGAACGCACAGATAAATTATCAACTGAAGCCTTTTTAAATAACATTCTATCATCACGTAACGTTCTTTTCTTTTGTCTTCCGACTCGCTTTCGAGTATTTCATGTTCCACCTGATCTCAAAACTCTATAAATACTGTTCAAGGATCTCTTTATTCTCCTCAATATTTGTACAAGGTTTTGTCCTTGCACTTTTAACTGTAAAATATTAATAATTTCATCTTTAGAAATTTCTTTAGAACGTGGCATTTTTATCAGAATATGCAGGGAACGTCTTTTCCGAATCACAAACAAAACATTACATAGAATTCATTAAATTATTATGCTAAAAATATAGCAGACGATATTTCAATTAAAGGGAAAGATTATTCTGCATTTATAGAAGCAGACAACAATAAAAATATTTTATTCTGTGAACAAAAATGCAAAAGAAAACATGTTGTATTGTGTCTATACTTTTGGGACAGCATATTTTTACTTCCATTACCCTACTACCGTAGGTAATGGAAGTATTGTATTCGGTCTGAAAATTCGATATCGGGTTTTCACCTGATTTACACGTTTTAAGGTCCCCTGAGTCCAAAAAAGTGGTTTTTGGCAATTGGTCAGTGTGTATGTATGTGTGTGTGTGTGTATGTATGTGGAGAATCTTCTGGCTACTATAGCTCAGAAACTAATACAGATAGAGCTACGAAATTTTAGAATTGAAATACGTCTGGTGTACAGATGAAATTTCCAAAATTGAAAAACCGGAAGTGGGACATCGGAAACCGGAAGTGGGACCGTAAGTCCGTATCTCAAAAACGACTCTAACGATTTTCTTCAAACTTGCTATATAAACACTCTGTTAGATGTCCTTTCGAATGATATAGTTGGTTAGCTCAGAAAAATTGATAGGCGTCCTGTATAAATAGCTCAATTTCAGGCCTCGCAAAGGCGTTCCTTTAAAAACGGTTGTATGGATTTTTTTCAAACTCGCCATTTTAACTCACTTTTAAATATGCTTTTGTATGTAATTATTGTTTTCCTGTCAATAATTGAGTTTAACCGGAAGTGGGACATCGGAAACCGGAAATGGGACCGTAAGTCCGTATCTCAAAAACGGCTCTAACGATTTTCTTCAAATTTTCTATATAAACACTCTATTAGATGTCCTTTCGAATGATATAGTTGGTTAGTTCAGGAAAATTGATACGCGTCCTGTATAAATAGCTCAATTTCAGGTCTTCCAAGGGCGTTCCTTTTTAAACAGATGTACGGATTTTTTTCAAACTCGCCATTTTAACTCACGTTTAAATATGCTTTTGTATGTAATTATTGTTTTCCTGTCAATAATTGATTTTTTTGTAAATGTTGGTATCTCAAAAATGGCTCTAACGATTTTCTCTTTAGGTCACTTTTATGTTTTCTAATCACATTATCTCTCAAAAATGCACATAATACGTGTAATAGTGGGTAATGGAAGTCGTGTGTTTGTTTCACACCAGATTTTTATATAATTTAATGACATTTTATAATTTCAAACCTTTGATCGTAATTTATATACGTATATCAGCAAAACTGTTTTTATTTATTACTTATCTCACGAATTTTAATTGTACCTTATTACTTTTTATGTTAATGCAAAATTTTTCGATTGTCTTAACTTTTAGGACACGGTGTAATGATTAAACATCAGGGAAGACTTCAATAATATACATATATATAATAAGAAAGCACTACAGAATTGACGTTTTAAAGTAATAAGTACAAAACTTTGAATAAACACTATAAAATGCAATAAACTCGCAACAATTGTTTCGGGTTGAAAGAAAACACTACCCTTCGTCAGGCGAACAAAGTAGGCACGGGTGCTGCAATCAAAGCGGCATATATGTACACACAAAAAGAGAGTAACTATTAAAAATGCGTTCTAATCTCCAAAGAGTGAAAATATAATAAAATTAAACAAAATTATCTAATCGATAAACAAGTTGTCTCTCACACACATATAATCAGAAATTTTTTTGCTCCTACATTATAATTTGCGAAAATTCAAATTCAATGACTAGTTTTTGATAAACTGTCTTATATCCTTAATTTTTTCAGTTAATTTGTACTTTATCTTGACTGACTATAAGTAAATGTAGTTTTATATGCTGTCACAATTTCCCCTTCATTAAGCTATAATAAGTGACTATTTTGAAATATATTTCATTTTAATGCAGACTATTTTAATTTATATTAGAAATTAAGATAGAAACTTTATTATACTGGCATTTTTTACTTATTTAATATCATAATATTGATGAATAATCTTTATAAATTAAAAAAAAAAAAGTAACTGTCGCTGGTGTCAATTTTTTTTGTCTGCGACAGCATCTCCTCGCTGAGGGCAAAGTGCTCTGCATCATGAGAGGTATCAATGTGTTCCGAATGCTTCAAGGAAGGCATTTCAGGGAGTTAGAAATATGTATCATATGAATTAACGAAGTTATAAACTAAAAACGTCGGGTTTATAAAAGTAGTCTATTTGCCACCGTAGAAAAAGTTTCTCTTATGACGTTGTTCTGTCATGACATCATTTTTCACGAGAAAATTAAAATGTAATCCATGGTGTAAAAAATAATGAAATCCCTGTCCAAAAAAAAAAAAAAAAAAAAAAAAAAAAATTCTATTACTAGAAATTTCTTATGTTGTTTATAAATGTTTTAATACTTTCTCGTGAATAATGATCGTGATTTTCCATTATCCATTATCCGCGATTGTAATGAAATGCTCGCCCTCTGGTGGGCTAAGGTGAAATTAAGACTACCACTGAAAGGATAGCTTTCACGCTTTCATCGAGACGCCATTGCTTGCTGCTGCTGTACATTCGATAGGATGAATAAATCCGGCAAAAAAGATAACACATGCTGCTGTGTGCTACAGTGTAACTCCAGTGGATCAAGAAATCCGGAATTAAGCTTCCATTTGTTTCGAAATGACAAATTTAAAATTCCAGTTGCCTCCGCTAATGGAAATAAAGCTTTAGTTAGTAGAAAGTCTGAATGGATTATAGACGTTTACGAATTGGGAAAGAAGTATCGTCAAGAATGACTGTTTGTTCAAAACATTTCGCACCTGAGGATTTCACAAGTAATAATACGTTTAATTTTGTTTTAATTATACTTGGCGGCTCTGCCCCCTGCTCGCTCCGCTCACCAACCCCCGAGGAAGGCTTTCCCTCACCCCGACTTGCTTCGCTCATTAACCCGTGCTGGATTCTACCGGGGCCATCGCGAGGATGCTCAGAGCAGAGGGCCTGCTCCTGACCGGCTTTTACAGCCGATGACGTCAACAATGTGATCTGACTTGAAAGAAGGAAACTTCCTTTTGCCTTTGCTTGTCTTATGTTGTTTTTGATTATGTTATATATGTTACCGTTAAAGCTCGAAATCCGTTAATATGCAGATTACCTAGCTAATCTACAGATTAACTGAAATGACCCGTTAAAGTGCGGAATCAAGAGTTTTCCGCATTTTAACTAGGTAATCTGCGCATTAGCGGCTTCTGTGTCGTTAAAGTTCAAATGTTTCTTTCAATCCTTAGTTTTTTTACATTCACTATGACGTCAAACAGTCATGTGATACCGATACGCGAATGACCTTCAAACACGAACTAAAACTTTCATCCCTTCCGCTCCGCTTCCGCTATGATAAAATAAATAAAAATAATTGGTAAACGCCAAACGTGAAGCATCGAAGACATGGTTAGGTTTCTTATTCACCAACACAAAATTTAAAAGTAACAAGTAAGTTATAATTGTTTTAATTTTGATTTTATTTCTTATCTTTTTTAATCCTGTCAATATAAGTTTGATAAGGGTCTGCATTTTATTATTGAAATCTAAACTTAATTAAAAGCTGTCTCTCGTGAAACTTCATTTTGAATTATGAATATTAAAATCTACAAAAAAGACACTTAAAATGTACAAAAAAGCCAAGCTCAAAGAAAGAGAATTGATTAAAGTTGTGTCTAAAAAGGGTGTGATATCAAATTCCCAAGCTTACATTCAAATACTTATTTAATATTCCCTTTTAACTAAATTTTCACATGTGAATCAAGTGCCTTATGATATGTTGATAGAAATCCTTCTTTCCTGTACTAAATACATCATAGCGTGTTTCTGAAAAATATTATTATTTTTATTTATGTATGATGGGCTTGGCGGCCATCTTTCAAAGTTTTACGTTAGTTTGAATTCTATAAATTTCATCAATTATAGGATGAGTTGGTTGATTGGTTGGTTAATTGAGTTTTATATCGCACTAGTGCTGCGCAATGAGAAATAATTATAGGATGGGAGGATGGGAGTGCGCCAAACTTAACACTGTTAAAACTTAAATTGATTCAACTTGTGTGCTTAACGGGGCTTTTGCGATGTTTTTAATGCTTTTTTCTTTCTTTTTTTCAACCCCTGTTGAATGGAATAACCATATTATTTTTACGAGATATTTATTCCAAGAAGCTAAATTCAAATTGGGTAAATATAACGGGGGGTGGAAGCTTTTATGCTTCCCCCCCCCTCACCTTCATGTTTTTACGTTTAAATTTTTATATTCTTTATTCCCGGCATTTATAGGATGGAAGTGCACTTAATACTAAATAATTATAAGAAATCATGTTATCGAAATATTTCCGTCTCTGCTGAATGGAATAGCAAAATTAATTTTATATGAGATATATTTTAAGAAACTTCTTTCAAATTGTGTGAATGTTTATTCATTACTTGAAAGATGGCCGCTAAGCCCATCATACATAAATAAAAATAATATTATTTTTCAGAAACACGTTATGATGTATTTAGTACAGGAAAGAAGGATTTCTATCAACATATCTGATGTATACGCACCTTCCTTCCCCAACATTGGAATCTAAAGCTATTTGATTTCTCTTTGCCGTTCCTGAAATCCAAGGCAGTTTAGTTTCTGTTTTCCCGTAGTCAGCTGATCATGTGACGGAGCGCCCGCAAGCGTGGAATGACGTAGCAGTGATGTCAGGAAGACGTCACCACTGACGTGTGCGCCGCTTTCGGGACATGCCGCAGCTGAAAAGCACCTTCCAGAGAGAGCTCAGTTGACGATCGGATTTGGAAGAGGTTGGACGAAGCGTACAGTGTTGACGGCTGTATCGCCTTAATGACTTTCGTTTTGTAATTAACGTAGTTAATTAAGTACTACTTCGACGGACATTACCAAAATGTGTTTACGTGAAATATAATCAATTTGATGACTTGTTTGATTGCTGAATTTACTTCGATAATTAATTCTAGATGCTCATTAGCATCTATGTAAATATGTAGATATTTTAATTCTTTATTAAAAGTTAAGTAAATATTAGAATTAGTATTGTTCTTAAAGTTTTAAACCGCTCGCCAGCCCACCTGATACTATATATCAGAAGTGGGATGAACGGATAGAACGCGAATTTTAATTTTAATTTACATTCTGGATAGAACGCGAATTTTAATTTTAATTTAAAGTAAATTTGGATAGAACGCGAATTTTAATTTAAAGTGAACTGTGTTTAAAATATAAACTGTATAAACATTTGTTGGACTGAACTTTTAAATTATAAACCGAACTTTAAAAAAAAAAAAAAACTGTTCTTAGATCTGAACTGATCGATACTAATTCATGCTCGACGAATGGTTTTTTAAAGTGTGATTGAACTACGTGTCTGCGAATGAAATACGACGTTAAACAACATTGGAGCTTTTGTGCGGAGTGCTTTTTCTATTCTGCAATTTATAGTGGATGATAAAATACGTAAAGTGTGTTCTGTGGATGCTACGGAATAGCTACGGGTCGTCTGGATAAAGGTCTGAACAAGAAATTTCTGTTCTACAAAGTGCGAAAGATGTTCTTCAAGGTTCTCGAGGATTAAAACAGCAAGTCGACTAAATGGAAATTTTAAATAAAATTTAAAACAACAGCTGTTTCGACTCTACAAAGGTACGTACACTTTATCTTCCTATAAAATGGTATCTCTGGGGGATATACCCAAAATTGGCAATGCACTGAGGACTGAGAGTTATAGTAAAATTAAAATTCTGAATCGTTTTTTATTTAATGATATTGGTGACAGAAAAAACCGATGCAGAATAAGAAAATTTTCAGGATTCGCGTTTGTCGTAGACGACGAAAATTACATAAAGAAACAAAAATTCATCGACGAAAATTTTTCGTTAAATGAACTTATTATTATTAGTAATCTATTAAGTATTTCATTTACTGGCACGAAAGAAGAAATTCGTGACAGATTGCTGTTAAAATTAAATGACATCGAATTACTAAAAGAAGAAAACTCTGACAATGAATCACAAGAGGAAGATTCTGAAAACGAAAGTAGCGATAATGACGTCGAAAAAGCCGACTCCTCTGTGCAGTGCCATATCAGCAAAAATAAGTGTTATGATAATGATAGTGACAATGTTATTGATGATTATAATAAGGGTGAAAAAAGTATAAATTGTAATAATGTGAATTTTGGATTACGTAGTGCAACTGTTTCTTTCAATGATTTTGAAAATTCTATGTCTAAATTTAGTGGCGAACCGCATGAAAATATTAGTGAGTTTTTTAACGAATTTGAAGAATTGTCAGAAATGTTTAATCTTAATGAGTTACAAAAAATAATTTTCTGTAAAAGGTCTTTGAGCGGAAATGCTCTGTTATTTGTAAAATCCGAAAAAGGATTACTAAATTATAAAAAGTTAAAAAATGCATTAATCGAGGAATTTAGAATCGAAATTAATTCTGCCTCTTTACACGAAATTTTGTGTAAAAAGAAAATGAAGCCAAATGAAACAGTTATAGAATATTTCTTTAAAATGCGCGAATTGGCAAAAAACGGGCACATTGAAGATGCCGCGTTAATGCATTACGTGATCCAAGGAATAAATGACAAACCTGAAAATAAAATTATTCTATATGGTGCTAAAAACTTGCATGATTTCAAAGAAAAAATTAAGTTATATGAAATATATAAAAAAGATAATGAGAAAAGTAAATATAGAATTGATAAAGTAGATTATAATGTAAAACCGAAGCACGCAGCCTATAACGTACATGAAAAATTTAGTTCTAGAAATGAAGTAAATAATAAATTGTGTTATAATTGTGGTGAAAAAAACCACTTATCTAGAGATTGCCCTCATAAGGCCAAAGGCCTGAAATGTTTTTCCTGCAAGCAGTACGGGCATAAAAGTTCCGAGTGCCCAGGTTCGAAACCAGAAGTTGATGCACTGTGTATTAATATTAATCAAAATATGAGTAAAATTATACAAGTAAATGACATAAATTTCATAGGTATAATAGACACAGGAAGTGAAGCAACATTGTTGCGTAAAAGTTCTTTTGATAGGCTGAATGTAAATAAATTGAATTTAATAAGTACCACTTTGAGGGGGATCGGAAAAAGTTCTCTAAAGCCGTTAGCTCAATTAAAGTGAATCTCAAAATTGATGAATTACAATGTGAGACTGATATTTATGTTGTACATGATGATTTAATTCCCTATGATATAATCCTTGGTATGAATGTACTAATGTTAAGTGAAACAACAATTAATGAAAAGGGTATTTTTGTGAAAAATAAGTGTAATTCTCTAGAGGTAAATTTAGTAACAGTACTCCCTGTAGATAAATATCAAAGTGAAATTAAAACTCCCCAACCTTGTTATGCTGTCAAAAAATCATTAGAATCTCCCGAAAAGGTCATAAGTGAAAATGACGATAAAGACGAAAACAACGAGAGTGATGACGATAAGATGCTTTTGAAGGACGATATTAGTGTAAATGATGACAGTGATGAAGAAGAGGAGCCTCGACGACAGAAACAGAGTCATACGAACATTTTCCAGATAGATGATGATGGTGATGAACAGGAGGAGCCGCGCCGAAAGGGACGAAGTCAGACGAATGTTTCCAGAATGAAGTCGCTAAACCTTGAAAACACTTATTTGAAGAGAGATGAAAAACAATTCCTACTTAGAAAAATTTCACAGTTAGCCGAAGAGTTGAAAAAATTAAAAGGAAAAGTTGACGAGAATTCCGAACTCCTTAAAAGAAAGAAATCAAGAAAAAAGCCATTGACAATAGATTCCACTGAATGTAAAAGACAGAATTTCCCAGAAGAAGAGACTGCCGGTATAGATCCGAGAAAAGTGTTGATTCCATCACTTCCATTGACGACCACGATTGGTGAAATAGCCGTATTATTTCCCAAAGCTGTACAAATAAAATTAGAAGTTTTCCCTACATATAAGACTGCCATTATAGACTTTTCAACTGAACTTGATGCAACAGACGCCTTAAAAGGCATTAAAACTGAAAATGATCAATTAGAGGTTCTCGAACTCGAGTCCCAAGATAACTTCGAGTCCCAAGATAACTTTGAGTCCCAAAGTAAAGATTTGCGTAAACCTGCTAAAGAACTATGTGTTAAAGTTAAAAAGAAAAATAAAGCAAAAAATAAATTGAGTAAACAACCACCAAAAACTGGTGAACTAAGTGACCAAGTTGCCGTAAAGCCAAAACTGATGTACTTTTGTAACTGTACGACTGTAAAAATTAAAAATGATAATATTGATGAAAAAGTTAGAAATGGATGCCATGAAGGCCCCCACTGCACATCCGCTCATGTTGAGTTTCTCAAACAGTGGATGGCCTAAAAGCAAAATATGAAAATTCTCAAAAAATTTGTAAATAAGTTGTAAATATTTTGTTTTTATTTTGTGTTGCTTTTGTGTTTTTTTTTTTTTTTTGTATCTTTTCAGTGTGATCGCCTGGAGGTCCAGTCGAGGAAGGATGGCCGAGTGATGTATACGCACCTTCCTTCCCCAACATTGGAATCTAAAGCTATTTGATTTCTCTTTGCCGTTCCTGAAATCCAAGGCAGTTTAGTTTCTGTTTTCCCGTAGTCAGCTGATCATGTGACGGAGCGCCCGCAAGCGTGGAATGACGTAGCAGTGATGTCAGGAAGACGTCACCTCTGACGTGTGCGCCGCTTCCGGGACATGCCGCAGCTAAAAAGCACCTTCCAGAGAGAGCTCAGTTGACGATCGGATTTGGAAGAGGTTGGACGAAGCGTACAGTGTTGACGGCTGTATCGCCTTAATGACTTTCGTTTTGTAATTAACGTAGTTAATTAAGTACTACTTCGACGGACATTACCAAAATGTGTTTACGTGAAATATAATCAATTTGATGACTTGTTTGATTGCTGAATTTACTTCGATAATTAATTCTAAATGCTCATTAGCATCTATGTAAATATGTAGATATTTTAATTCTTTATTAAAAGTTAAGTAAATATTAGAATTAGTATTGTTCTTAAAGTTTTAAACCGCTCGCCAGCCCACCTGATACTATATATCATAAGGCACTTGATTCACATGTGAAAATTTAGTTAAAAGGGAATATTAAATAAGTATTTGAATGTAAGCTTGGGAATTTGATATCACACCCTTTTTAGACACAACTTTAATCAATTCTCTTTCTTTGAGCTTGGCTTTTTTGTACATTTTAAGTGTCTTTTTTGTAGATATCATTTATTTTTTTTAAATAGTTTTATATTTACTGGAATTAACCTGATACTTTACATCAGATATGTCGTGGATTTCAACTGAGCTTTCGTGCGATGTTGTTCTTTGCGTTAAACTGTATTACAAAGTTTACTTTGCGTTAAACTTTCCATAATTCTGGTTGCTAGACATTATCCATGGGTTTTCTATGCAGACTAGTATGTCGTGTCCATCACAAAACTTTCTTCTACATTTTCCTATACATATTAACGCAGCACAAATTATTTATTATTTTTTTCATTATGAATGCTGAATATTATCAACTCAGAGAGGTATTGTTGCACAAAATGTCCAACGGAAGTAAATTTTCACCATGCAGATGGCATCCTTTCAGTTCTAAAAGAATAAAAATTGTAGTATATGAGCTCCACTTATCGGCCGATAGGCATCGAGATTGAATCAGCATAATGTCTCATAATGGCCTTTTCACATATTAAGTTTTGTTTCATTAGATGCAACAGAACCTTTCCTTAAATTGCGAAAATCGCTGTATAGCAGCGCCACATGTTGAGATATTGGTACAAAAGTTGATAAGCACTATAATTTGTAACAATGTAAATTTATTTGTAAATTTATGCAATTCCATGTATTAGTTACTCAGATATAGCCTTCTCTGAAATTGCGGCAATCACTGTATAGCAGCACCATGTTGAGCAATTGACACCAAATATTGATAAACGCTATTCTACATGAAGGTTCAATTGCATATAAATTTATATGTAATTCTGAGCAGTAGCTCCTGATATCTAGTTGGAACAAAACTTTCGCCACACACATAGAACACACACACGCAAATAGAAATTTTCTAAAAATAGTCAAATTGTTTTCAGGAGCTCTTACAACGTGTAAATCCATTAAAAACCGAAAGTCGAAATTCATTTCAATAAAATGACAAGCGAAGCGGGCAATGCCTGCTAGTATACTATATAGAAGGAAGTAGAAATCTTTATGCGTCATAATTATCATTGCCAGATTGAATTGAAGGATATTAAAATTGGATACTATATCGTGTACTGACTTTCTTATTCTAAGGTATGAAAAATATTAAAAAATCAGCAATTCAAGCTATAGATTTGAAACAAATGTTATTAAAAAATGTATTCATTTCTGTTTTCAGGGATATAAAATTTAAAATTGTACAAAATAATAAAAGCGAAGATTCTTCGGTTAAAAAAATAACTTATAAAAAGAAAAAGAAGCTCAATTTGAAATTAATGTTTTTCGGGTAAACTGAGATGAAGCAATTTCATATTTGGCGATTTATGTCTCTTTGGCGATATTTAACAGTTTCTCAGCAATTAAGATAGGAAATTTTGATTTTTAAAAGCTAAATTTTATAAAAGTTCCTAGATTAAGTAATTGTCTATCTGAAAAACCAGTTTTCAAAGATTTATGCACATGTATGAATTCTCTAGCTTGTTTTTAAAAAAATTTCTTGAAGAAGAAATTTTTTCAAAAAGTTGTCAAAACATCTAATTTTACGCTAAATTGAAAATGCTCCCATTTTTTTACTTCTTAACTTAGAAAGTTCGTTTTTATCTCAAATTAAAGATCTCGTTGATACGAATATTTTACTTTTTGTTTAATTTTACTGCGATATTTGGTTCGTCAATATTTAAAACTTTACGGAAAAAAAAATTGCCGATTTAACATGGGAAAGTTGGTTTCTGTATAGTAAGCATTTAACGATCTTGGGTTATTTCTGTCGATTTTATTGTTGGCGCGTTCTGCTTTGTGTTAGTGGTAGTTTGTTTTGCTTTTCTCTGAGCTTGGCTTGGCAAAACGACCGTTTCTGCTTGATTTACAACACAGTAATTATTTCCTCCCGAACTAAAACTATTAAACAACAAATTTTTAAAACTAATTGATTTAAATTACTATTGCTTACTGAAAAAAAAGAAAAAAAAAAAAAAAGATGTATTTATTTTTAACTCTGAAAAATATGGCATTCAATATTATGACTTTCTTTAATAAATACTTAATATGAAATTTTTATGCATTTTTTAGCATTTTATTACTTTTTTTTTTTTTTTTTTTTTTTTTTTGTTTCTTTCAAGTTTTCTTTATGTATTTTATATATCATGATTATATTTTTATTTATTTATTTTTAAATTTTGTTCGCTTTTTCAGATAATTTCGTTGTAGTTTATCACGTAAAATGTGCTAATAAAGTTTATTATTATTATTATAAAATTAATATATTTGCTAAACTTGTACAGATATATTTATGCTGCAAAATATAGTTTAATAAAACATTGGAAAACTGTCATTTTAATTTTTATGCGTTCTAAAAAACATTAAAGCAGTTTTAATTATTTGAAGTACTTCTTAAATAATGCTTCTGATTTGTCTAATTTAATATTTCTGTAGCGAATTAAAAATTGGTGCATAATTTAAAATAATAATAATAATAGCAATACAAGTTGTTAATAAAACATTTTTTTTTTTTTTTTTTTTTTATTTAAATGGTTAAATATTTTTATTTTCAAAAGAAATCGTTACTGTATTACAATTCTAACATTTATTTATAAAATAGAATTTATTGAAAGCTATTAAAGTTATTATATTTCATATTAAAAATGTGAACATCTTCAAACTTATATTGACAGAATAAAAAAGATGAAATAAATAAAACAAATATAACTTTAAAATACATAAAAATTAAAACACATACAGATTAAAATAAGTAAAGAAAGAAAGAAAAGGAAAGAAAATTAATTCCCTCCCCCCCGAATGAAAAAAACAAATACAACACAGCGTGCTATAAAATTACAACATCAGACTTTCACTTTAACGAGTGCCTAGTAGGTAATGTGCAGATTAACTAGGTAATTCGCTGAATACCTAGGTAATTTGAGAAATGAAACAATTTTCCTCACTTTAACGGATCACCCTAGTTAATGTGCAGATTACCTAGCTAATCTGCAGATTAACTGATTTCTGCACTTTAGCGGTAACATATATACTTTTTCGTTAATACTTATTTTGACAAAAGTTTATTGTGAATTTTTAACACAGTTTTCATTGGGAGAGAATTATGAGAAAGAAGTGTTGTGCTTCTCAGTGCAGAGCAAAATTATGATACTGAAAAAGAGTATATTACTGTTTTTAAATGAAAGCTGGAAAAAAAAAAAACTAAAAATTTTAAGTGTAATAAGTTTGCACTCAGAAAAACACGGTGATTTTACGTTAAAAGATTTTTGATATAATCTGTCTAATGAAGTTAAAGATGATGTAGAAGTTCCAGAAAATTTTTGGATGTTTTCAACAGTATAGATTATATTGAAATCCCAGATAAAGTTATGTCAGTTTTAATATTTATTGCAGGGTATATTGCCTTTAAAGTATCAAACAAATTGAATTGTAATGAATGTATTTCAACAATAGTGAAAGATAAAATTTTAGACGTAGATTGTTCTCCTGATGTTTATGAATATTTATTTTTATGTAATAGAGGTAGGCTTAAATGGCCACAAGACATATTAATTTTCATGATTGTAAATTGTTTTCAAACTTTTAATAAGTTAATAAGCAGCAAACATGAAAATGATTTTTTAATGTTTTCCGAGCCCAAAAAACTAATTATGCAATTAACCATTGAAAAAGCAGAAATATTAGGAATAGATTTTTCGAATAGATGCATTTGTGGAAATGATTTGTACTATATTATTAAGCAATTCTTACCTGGAATAGCAAATATTTTGATGAATAACTATACTAAAATTAAAAATGACAGTAAAAATTTTAGTGCTGCAAAATACATGGATTCTTATGCAGAACATTGATTCTATTCATCAATTATTTAATATTATTTTTAAGTATTATTTATTTTTTCGATTGTATTATATATTGTACTGTATGTTGTGTTATATGTTTTCTATTTATTTATATGCATAGAAGTATTGTAACTAGGAACTAACTCCTCCCCTAGTCCTATGGGACAAAAAGAGGGCATGGGCAGGGCTAAAGGGGCAGGTCCTTTGGCGCTCAACCATGAAATAAATAAAAGAAAATTTTAGAATTGTAAAGTTTTTCTTTTCTTTTTTTCTCATTCTGATTATTATTATTTTGTTTGACTAAAAGTTCCGTGTTAGAACCCTAATCATGCTATTCGACCTAGCAATTCAGAATTTTCCCTGGTTTTCTCCGAAACACGCATGATTTCATGCAAGGACCCCTTAGAGACCCTTCTTCCGCGTAAACAATTGTCATCAATACTGTAGAAACTTGTCGGTCGGCACTAGAAAAGGCCACACACTGTCTGACTTAAAATTTCTAATTTAAAGTTTTATTATTATTAGTAGTAAGTAATAGTATTGCTATAGCATTTATTTATTTATTTATTTATTTATTATTATTACTATTTTTCAAACTTCTACTTTGAACTTCAGATTTGCATAGGCAGAGGACAGCTTTCTGAATTTGTTAATTAATTGTTTAGAAAATTTCCAAAGCCATGCAATTTTAAAAATAAAAAAGAAAGAAAGAAAATGCATGACGCTGAGACAGCTGTTTAACTTCGATTCTAAATCTCTTTAACAAAAATTAAAAGCATGATAAAGTGTTATGTTCTAAAATAATTTGTTAGTATTTAGAGTAATAACAATAGTATTGACTTAAAATGTATGTTAATAATAATAATAAAGAATGACAGTTAAAACCGTTACTCTGATGGTCTGATGTTATATCATTTTTACTTTATTTTATCAGCATTTAAGTACATTAAACTTTTCACTAAAAGTAAAAAGGAAGACTATAGTTATATTTTATTATAATAAATGAATGTCCATTTTAAATCATCTTTTATACTTAATGAATTTAAGTTCTAACGAGTTAGAAACTCTGCAAAAGTTAGATGCCCGATGAAATTTTCTCTCTCCGGGCAGGTGGTCAGATCACTTGTGTGACGTCACTCAGACCTTGGAGCCCCTTTAAAACAGCTCTTAGCAGGCCCTGACTAACGGCAGGGCATACGGGGCAAATGCCCTGGGCCCCCCTTCTGGAAGGGGCCCCCCTACAGGCATATGTAGAAATTCTGCAACCTAAAGGCCTCTTATGCCACTGCAAGGGGGCTCCCCAGAATAGGCTTGCCCCGGGGCTCCAGGCAGTCTAAGTCGGGGCCTGGCTCTTAGCATCCTCGCGCTGGCCCCGATTCTACCCGACTATTCGCAACTTTGCCTTTCATTGAATTGGAATATTAATAATACATAACACAAGAGAAAAGTCGAACAATATTATAGAAATCCACTATATTTGGTATCACATTGAAATACACAATATTTAATATTATATCGTTTATAATACGTGAAAAATCTGTTTTAACGTTCGACAATTTAATAACAATTTGCCATTATTTTGAGAGAAAACATATGTTAGAAAGCTAGGCACACAAAATAAAGAACGATAGCACTAACTGTTTAGAACAGAGAGAAATTCTTAACATCTAAACGATTTAGCGTTACAGCTTTAGTATACGATCCACTTGTTAAATTTTTGTCACTATTTGATGATGAATTTTTCGGGTATTATTGCTTGATTAAAGAAATTATGAATTTATTTTTTCTAATGCCTGTATTTTTTACTATTGAATTTTTTGTTAATTTAGGGCAATATGTAACACTCTGCATTTATTTCCAGTGTGCAGCAAGGTTTAAAATGATGCTTACAACAGTAAAGATGCAACTTTTTAAAGTGCATTTTTTCTAGAATATGATTTAGTCAGATCCATTGAAAACAAATATCTTATGTGATTAATGCAATTATTTTAAACATTTCATTAGTAGTAGTACGACAGGACAATTTCTTTCAGATAGCGATTTTGCATTGTCGCCATGAAGTTGCCAAGATGCCCGTCAATATCTGATTTTACCATTTCTTAAACTATATTAAATAGTAAGTTAAATCGGGGAGGGGGGGGGGGGGGAGAAAAAAAATCATATTTTTCGAAACCTACTGATAAGTGAAAAATTCATCCTTGATTATATTGTAAAAACGAATTGCCGGTTTGAAGTATTCGAGATAGACCCTCACCATTCATAAATTGGATGGCTTTTGAATATTTGTTGACAATATTTTCAGAATAAATATTCATGATGGCTCCAGAATACTTGTTGGCGATATCTACTGGTATATATTGATCATAGTTGCTGCCGATATCTCCTGAACTTGTGTTAATGATGGCTTCTGAATATTTGTTGGCTACATCTTCTGGATATATATTGATTACACCTTGATTTTTTAGTTCCCCATCATACTATAGGTATGGGGAACTTAGGTAATCGTGAAAAATTTCGACCTCGATTTTTTGACTTTTTTATACGTTTTCAGGTGTGAGGAATCCGAAAATGACAAAATTTGTATGGTGTCTGTCTGTAGGGTGTCTGTTAGAGTGTCAGTGTGTCAGTCCGTTAGTATGTCAGTCCGTTAGTGTGTTAGTCCGTTAGTTTGTTAATCTATTTACACGATATCTCACGAACAAATGATCGCAGAGAGGTCAGATCAGTTTTTAAATATTACTTTCGATACTGGCAAGAACCCTATTCATTTGGAACATTCGAATTAAAAAACTTCGTAAGTTATTAGAAATTTACGATTTTCTTAACATGGGAAAATAGGACAAAAATTCACTTAAACGTGCATTAAATGGAAACTTTTTACTGTAAAAATATCAGACCAGTTTTAAAATATCCGTTTCGATGCTGGAATGAACATCAGTAACTATAAATATGCTACTTTGAAAATTTCGCAAGTTATTGGAAATTTACGAATTTCTTAACATGTCAGTATAGGGCAAAATTTCACATAAACGTCAATTTTTAGGGATATTTTCATCGTAAAGATATCAAACCACTTTCGAAATATTATTTAGGATACTGGCATGAATATCATAGACTATGATTTTTCCAATTAAAAAAATTCGTAAGTTATTTGGAATTTACGATTTACATAACATGTCAGAATAAGGCAATTTGATCATAAACGTCCATTTTGAGGATCATAAAACATTAGACAACTTCAAAATTACATTTATGATATTTGTTTGAACATGATTGAATGCAAATATTCGAATAGGAAAATTTCGTAAATTATTCGTAATTTACGATTTTATCAACATAGCAAAATTGTAAATTTTTCATATAAATATGAATTTTGAGGATTATTGCATTGGAAATAGTAGCATGAAAACTAAACAACGGAATCGACCCTGATAAAATAAATTAATAGATTAGAATAAGATAAATATATCTAAGTGAACGGTGAATAGCCTATTAGGCGGGGATTTCATTCTGTCACTGTATCAAGCGTTGGTCAAATTCATTTCTTTTAACATGATTATCATGTCTCGCACTAGAAATTTATGAGAACCTATATATGATGGGGAACTGAGCAGAGTCCACCTATGCCAACTAGTTTACATATATATTATGTAATATTGAATTTAGAAAATAAAAAACAAAAAATGCGTGTGGAGAATGAAGTATTATGATATTGGATAATTTAATTTAATTTAATTTATAGAGGCATCAATGATACAGAGAAAACTACTTTAGCTATTTTCTTTCTAATAATACGGATAATATTTTACCTGGAGATATTTTGTACATTTAGACCAATTAAAAAATGTTCTTCTTTTTTTTCCCTCTTGAATTAAGTTAAAAAATATTTAAAATAAAATTGAAAAAAAAAAAAAATTGTGCTAAAGCAATGGTACAGTTTAACCTCTTGGCGAAATTTTAAATTTCGCATTGAAGTAGCTTAGACTTTTCTCGCAAAAATCTTGACATGCATAACTGAGATAGATAATTTAAGCCATCGTCAAAATAAATGAAAAATTTAAAATCTGCCAGTGAGGTCCTGTATTAGGTGTAACTAAAATATTTTAGCAATGCAGTTACTTCATTCCATTGCATGGAAAAATAGACAAAAAAAAATAAGTCCTGTTGTATTAAATTAAATTCTGTTTTCTGCAAAGTTTTACATCAATGCTTAAAAAACAAAAATAGGTTGCCAATTTTATTATTATTATTATTATTATTATTGCACTATTTTATAATTTTTCTCTATATTTAAGGCATGGCTAGAGTTAAAATGGCTATTGTGGTTGCGTAAATGAATTCCTTGGCGAAAAACGTACGAGCTTCTTCATTTCTAAATTTTAAAAATCGCTAAATTGGTCATAGTAAACATTCATCATTTTAAATATGTTTTGAGTTAAAAAAGCTAAATTTTTATATAAACTAATCTATGTTGTCGTCTCGTAAATTTCATTTTAAAAATTTCTGGGCTTAACCTCTAATTCTATACGCAAGCGAAGTGTGATGTCACTGACCGTCCGTGGATGCAAGAAAATGGTTTCCTATGTTAATCGCCCTTTGGATTTTTTGTAAAAAATTATTGAAAATCGAGGAAAATTATTTCCCGATTTTAATCCCCATATTTGGGTGTATATATGTATTAGTTATCATGTGCATGTGTTAGATTCAGTTATTTTGCTGTCAAATTGACAAAATTTCAATTTTAAATTTCAAAACTCTGTCGTCCTTGGCGTTTTTTGTTTTTGTCGATCAAAAACGTAATACGAAAACATACATGCCAGATGTATATTTTCGTAATATGTATTGTACGAAATATTGTTTCATATTATTCATTACTCTCTTAATATAAGTTGTTAAAATAACCATGATTTTTGAAAGGAATTAAATTATGTTCGCCAGATAATTTGGCGATATATTTTTTTCTGCCAAGGATGACCGATTTCAAATCTATTCCGCTGCAACATATTAGTATCTTATATCTGATACTTTATTTAGACATTTGAAAACAAATTTGACTTCAAATTATGATAGAATATTTATCATTTTCCTTTTAATTAGTATATTAGTTGGATATTTATTGTGTAAATATCATCCTTCGAAAGGAAATGTGTATGTTTTCAGTCGAATATGGAAGTTTGCCATTTTTTTTTTTTCTAGAGTTTTGAAATTTAAAATTCAAATGTTATAAATTTTACAACAAAAACAACTTAATCTAACGCATGCACATGATAACTAATACATATTTATATCTAAATATGGGGATTAAAATCGGGAAATAATTTTCCTCGATTTTTAATAATTTTTTACAAAAAATCCAATGGGCGTTTAACATAGGAAATGTTTTTCTTGCATCCACGAATGGCCAGTGAAGTTATCACTTCGCTTGCGTATACCAATCGTTGTTTAACATAATCATTATATTCATTACTAAATCCTTTTCGCCTAACGTTAAAATAAAAACTAATAATACAAACTTAGCTAATAATATAAAATAAGGTACAACTATAGTATTTCCCCTCAGCTGAATATGGCGATTTTTCTTTGGCGCCGATTTGAACGATAACGATGTCGTTCTGGATTGTTTGCGATATAATATGGCAGCCTGCATGCTATTTATTTTGGATTTATGATTTTATGATTTATAATTTAGCTTACGATTTTATCATTTATGCTATATGATTTATGATTTTTAGATTTATGATTTAGCCATAATCGCCAACGAAAAATCGCCAAATCTAGCTGAGGGGAAATACTATAGTTGTTCCTAAAATAATAATGTAAACCAAGATAAAAATATAAACTAATTTTCATTTCATTTTTATTAAATTTTTACTTAATATTTTTAAAATATCGGTTATTTTCATATTTTGCTATTCTAAATAATTTTTTTCTTCTCTCGAGCATCTCAAAGATGCCAATTTTTCTTATTTACACCATTGATCACATTTTAATTTTCCTGAGGAAAGTGACGTCAGCAACACAATAAAAAACGTCATAAGAGAAACTTTTTCTCCGGTGGCAAATAGAGTACCTTTATAAATCCTACGTTTTTGTTAATAACTTCGGTAATTAAAAAGATAGAAATTTCTAAGCAGCTGAAATGCCTTCCTTGAAACAGTCGGAATACACTCGGATACCTCTCATGATGCAGAACACTTTGCCCTCCGCGAGAAGATGCTGTCGCAGACAAAAAAAAAATTGACGAGAGTTCTAACAGATGACGTCACGAGCATGTTTGCTGAGAGACAGTTGACCCCACTGACCCATTTTATCATTGCGGAATAGTGTTAAAAATTTATTGTAACACAGTGTTGCAAATGTATTTGTAAAAGCATAAGAAAATTCGACTACTACGCTTGCAAAGGCATGGAAAAATTAGTGTTGTCCTTCAGCAAAGTACGGTTGCTAAGAAGAAAGTCACGTGGTTGTTAGAACTCTATAGAGAAAAATTTGATAAAGCTGATCGTTTCCTTCGCTAACGAGCAAAAGCAAAACGATCACATTTCATGGATGTCATGAAACAACTATAGTATTGGTCCACAAGTGCACTTGGTGATTTTTCTTTGGTGATTATAGCGAAATGCCATTTTTTGCAAATGGTTGCGATGGATTCCAAGCGTAAACAAAAGCGTATTGTATTGCAAAGAATCCAGATAGGCATCGTTATTGTTCAAAACGGTGCCAAAGAAAAATCGCCAAATCCAGTTATGGACCAACTCTATAGTTGTACCTTTATTTTTATTTATTTTTTTAATGTACATTTGTTGTAAGATAACATATAGATGCAGTTTAAAAAAAAGTGGAATTATTAAATAATAAAACGCAATAATTTTCTTTGCATCCTATTATGCAATCGATTTTCCATGATGTAATGGCGGAGAAAGAACAATAATAAATACACGTGGCTATTATATTTACTAACAACTTCAGTTGAGAAAGTGCCATCTATCGATCATTACAAACGCGGATAGGTCAGCATTTTTTAAAAAAGTTACTGAATTTAGGTTTGGAAACTTGATTTCCAAAATAGCATTTTTTATGAATCGGATTATTTATTCTTTTAAAATTATCATCCTTGTGAGCACCATTTCTTTTTGTCTTTAAAGTGTATTTATCTTTTTTTATTAAACTTTTAATATTCAGTATTCTATTCTATTTTTGTTATTTTATTTAATGAAAGATAGGTCTGTTTTCGGAAAAGAAGGTGAATGTATTAGAATTTTTTTCAGTCAGTTGTTTAGAGAGGGAAATGATTTTGGAATTTTTGAAAAAACGTGGATTAGGAAATCTGATTTTATATAATCGTATTTTCTCGGCAAAAGCAGAATATTTAAATGGTTTAAATGTACGGGAACCTTATATATATATATATACTGATGATCCTTATTATTTTTTCATGCAAAGTAAGGAAAGTTAATATCAAATACTTGTTTTATTAATATTAAAAATAGGCTTGTTTGATGTACACTTTAAAAGAGACGCATTTTGAAAAACGTGTTTTCGCTTTGTTTACGTTTGGAATCTATGACAACCACGGAACAACTTCAGTATAACCCCACAACGATATTTGGCGATTTTTTTGTTGGAGATTATTCTGAAAATCGGATTTCGTCGTAGTCACCAAAAGAAAATCGCCAAATAGAGTTGTGGACCAACCTGCACCTGCAAGTTGTTCCGAATGGAGTCAAAATCAAACTCATTTATAAATCTTGTAATTTCGCACTGATAATTTTTTAACATTGCAGAATTAGACATTTCTGCGACACATTTCATATTTCTAATTACGGCAAGAAAAAGTTTCATCACCTAAAAAGTATAGGTATTAGGAAAAAGTATAGGCTTTAGATTATAAGTACTAGATTTTTTTTTTTTCTTCTTAAAAAAAAAAAAAAAAAAATCTGATGTGGGCACCACATGACTTCCTTATACACTTTTAGAAATATACATAATGTTAAAAAACATTGTCACTGGACCCGAAACAGTTGGCTAAAAATATTTTTAAAAAATGCATGCATACGTGAAAAAAAAAAAAAAATTGTGCCTTGAGGGGACTTATGTCAAAGTTGTGCCTTGGGGGGGGGATCATGTCAAAGTTGTGCCTTGGGGGGGGGGATCATGTCAAAATTGTGCCTTGGGGGGGACTCATGTCAAAGTTGTGCCTTGGGGAGGGGACTCATGTCAAAGTTGTGCCTTGGGGGGGACTCATGTCAAAGTTGTGCCTTGGGGGGGGACATGTCAAAGTTGTGCCTTGGGGGACTCATGTGAAAGTTGGGCCTGGGGGAGGACTCATGTCAAAGTTGTGCCTTGGGGGGCAACTCATGTCAAAGTTGGGCCTTGGGGAGACTCATGCTAAAGTTGGGCCTGGGGAGGACTCATGTCAAAGTTGTGCCTTGGGGGGGACTCATGTCAAAGTTGTGCCTTGGGGGGACTCATGTCAAAGTTGGGCCTTGGGGAGACTCATGGTAAAGTTGGGCCTGGGGAGGACTCATGTCAAAGTTGTGCCTTGGGGGGTGATCATGTCAAAGTTGTGCCTTGGGGGGGACTCATGTCAAAATTGTGGGCCTGGGGGGGACTCATGTCAAAGTTGTGCCTTTGGGAGGACTCATGTCAAAGTTGTGCCTTGGGGGGGACTCATGTCAAAGTTGTGCCTTGGGAGGGACTCATGTGCCTTGGGGGTGACTCACGTCAAAGTTGTGCCTTGGGGGGACTCATGTCAAAGTTGTGCCTTGGGAAGGGGACTCATGTCAAAGTTGTGCCTTGGGGGGAATTCATGTGCCTTGGGGGAGACTCATGTCAAAGTTTCGCTTTGGGGGGACTCATGTCAAAGTTGTGCCTTGGGGAGGGGGACTCATGTCAAAGTTATGCCTTGGGGAGGGGACTCATGTCAAAGTTGTGCCTTGGGGGGGAACTCATGTCAAAGTTGTGCCTTGGGGGGGACTCATGTCAAAGTTGTACCTTGGAGGGACATGTCAAAGTTGTGCCTTGGGGGGACTCATGTCAAAGTTGGGCCTGGGGGAGGACTTATGTCAAAGTTGTGCCTTGGGGGGCAACTCATGTCAAAGTTGTGTCTTGGGGGGGACTCATGTCATAGTTGTTCCTTGGGGGAGACTCATGTCATAGTTGTTCCTTGGGGGAGACTCATGTCATAGTTGTGCCTTGGGGGGACTCATGTCAATGTCATTTTGAAATCGATTGCAAGATTTGTACAGGTAACGCTGCCGAAGGAAGCAGGGACCCTAAACAGTTGGCTAAAAGTATTAAAAAAACGCATTTTCACCGTGTTCTGATCTAGTCTGAAAGTTTCAAATGTCTAGCTAGTCGAGAAGTCAGTTAAATAAATTTTCTGTTGAATCACATAAACGCTGCTGAAAGCAGCGGTTATTAGAAACAGTTGGCTAAAAATATTAAAAAAAATGCATTGTCAATGTGTTCTGAAATTTTCTGAAATTTTCAAATGTCTAGCTAGTCGGGAAGTCAGTTAAATTGCAAGATTTGTCCAAACTGTTTTTGAGTTATTACCGTTTTTTGATACATTTTGGCCATTATGAACCTAATTTTCCTAAATATCTCCAAAACGGAAAATCTTACAAAGTCCAAAAAGGGAGGTGCACAACTAGATGTTATAACAAACCTATGTACCAATTCGCAACTTTCTACGTCCAACCGTTTTTGAGTTATGCGACATACACACACACAGACACACACACACACACACACATACATACAGACGTCACGAAAAATCGTGTAAAATCCCTTATATCTCTAAAACGAGAGCTCGTGTTAAGACGACACTTGCAGGTGTGGAACTAGACATCATGACAGTCACACGTATAAATTGGCAACATTCAGCGATCATTCGTTTTCGAGCAATGTGAAATACAATATCCATTTCGCAAATCGGGATTACTATACTTCCTTATACTTTGTATAAGGAAGTAAAAAAAAGGCAATTACACCCAAAAAAATTCATCTCCAAATAATTAAAAGAATTTAAAAGTTGCCAAGGGGGTCATATACGAGTACTAAAGTTGTAAAATAAAGTGGTCTAGATATTATGAATTTCTTTCTATTCTTAAAAAAAAGAGGCATAATTTTAAACATAATATTTTATTTAAAAAGCAAAAAAATTTGTTAAATATTATGTATTTTAATTTGACATTAAATATGGGAATTTCTATAACAATTTTCTACGCTTTTGTTTTGTGTTGTACACTATTAATATTCCTATTCATTGAAAAGCCTCAAAGGGGTTAATAAGTGAAGTGAACCGGGAGTTGGTGAGCGAAGTGAGCAGGGGGCACAGCCCCATAGTAATTTAAAAACAAGAGGATGATTTATGTTATTGTTGTTGTTATGATGCATTGCGCGATCCTTTGTTTGTTTATTTTTAACACGCTTATATTAGCTTCACCTGTATGTATGTATGTATGTTTGTTTGTAACTTCTCTGGGAGCAAAACGTGATTGCACAAAATCCTTCATTTCTCAAACAAAAAAACAGATATCCGTAAAATTTTTGCTTTAAAATATAGCTAATACAAATGTCTAAAAATCGGTTTCTGGAATTTTTGAAATTCGGTCCCCAAGGGGGGCGGGGGGAGGGGGGCAAAACGTGATTTCACATGCGTAAAACGTGATTTCGCATAATCCTATGTATCCCAAACAAACAAAAAAAAAAAATAGATATACGTGAAATTTTTGCTCTAAAATATAGCTAAGGCAATTATCTAAAAACCAATTTCTGGAATTTTTGAAATTCAGCCCCCAGGTGGGGCAGCAAGGGGGGGGGGCTATGGAGCAAAAACAAATAGAAATACAGTTAGGCCGTTGAAAATTGGTACAGATAGGTTTTAAAGTTCTGCAAGTCGAATGGGGATATTTTCGATTGTGTGTAAATATTTTAACCAGAAACTTACATACTGTAGCTATTTATGTGATAAATTATAAAATAATAAATATAGTTTAAAATATAGTTTAAAAAGCATGCTTTCATAGCACATCGAACTAAAAAGTGAAAAATAAATATAGTTTAAAAAAACTAAAAAACACGCTTTTAAAGCACATCAAACTAAAAAGTGAAAAATAATTCTTAATATAAGCTGAAAACAATAATGAACGAAAAATACTAGTATAATTGTGAAAAAAGCGTGGGTTGCTCGATAAACGAAAAATATGGCACAAAGCACCCCACGCTCTTTTCACAATTATACTAGTATTTTTCGTTCATTATTGTTTTCAGCTTATATTAAGAATTATTTTTCACTTTTTAGTTTGATGTGCTTTAAAAGCGTGTTTTTTAGATTTTTTAAACTATATTTATTTTTTATTTATTTATTAACTTACTTTTAATGATAGGGTGTGTTACAAATTTTGATAGTAAAATTTGTATATTACTATAACAAAACCACATTGAAATTAAGTACAGTAGAACTTGGATAATTCGAAGTTGAAGGGACCAGAGAAAAATTCGAAATATCCAAAAATTCAAATTACATATACTATTTTGTCAAAAAAAGTGATAAATTAAAAAATTAAAATTCTGCGATCAAAGATTTAACACATAAACTTTATATCTAAGAATACTGCTACAATACCCCTTTACCCTCCCCCACCCCATTAAATTAATATTTTTTACGAGCTTAATTATTCAACACTGTTAAAAAAATAGTCAAATATTTTTTATTTCTTTTTTAAGTAGAATCTTTGTGTCATACATAGCATATGACCTGATACAAAAATAGAATCTTCTACATTACACATGACTTTCAATTCACAAAAACCTCGAAGCTCATATATATGCACCATTATCTTTTGGTGCACTAGCTAGGGGCTTCTCTCGTATTTCCTTATCCTTCTTTTGAAAGACTGTTAAAATGGATAATGCACTTCAGATGAGTAAAATTTAGGGAACAAATTTTACTGTATTATTTTAAAGGTGATCGCAAGAAAAATTCGAATTATCCAAAATAGAATTCGAATTATCCACGATTTTTTAACATTATTTTAATACAACATTAAAGGGACCGTGTAAAATATTCGAATTATCCAAAATTTCGAATTAAACAAGTCCGAATTATTCAAGTTTCACTGTATTTATATGAAGGAAAATTATGTGTCAAATATAAATTTTGGAACATACTCCAATCCAAATAAATATATGTACTCCTATAATTAAAAAATGTGTCAATTTCAATTTAAAATGTTTTCTGGTTTACAGTGGAAAATATTTAAATACAATTCTTTTTTTTTTTTCTTCTTTTTTTAAATGGAGTTTTCAATTTTTATAGTGTAAAAATATACTTATGCACAATATTTTAATAACAAAGTTTCGAGATGATTAAACGAAGTTCCGATACTAAATGGTTGCTATTAAAAAGCGTCCATACACTGAATCACATCACAGCATCACGAAATCGCCAATGGGTGCCCTATAGTAAAGTTTTGCCGTACTGAGAAGTGTTTGAACGATTAAGTCACATTTTCCGCTTTATGTTAGTATTTATACAGGTTTCTTTTGTGTATTTTACAGTAGATTAAATTGAACTTGTTAATTGCAGTTGTACGTGGAAATGGGTGGAAAAGAATTATTTCCTAACAATACTTTATAATGGCTATGTTATTAAATAAAAAAATGTACATTTTTCAAACATCGGATTAAACCAAAAAATTAAAAGTCCCAGAGAATGTGGTGATTTATGTTTTATGCATTGATACTTTATTTTTAGCATGGGCGTAAATTTAATATTTCGTTCTTGGCAACTTTTG
Organism: Salticus scenicus; assembly: GCA_963930645.1. Classification (NCBI taxonomy): domain Eukaryota; kingdom Metazoa; phylum Arthropoda; class Arachnida; order Araneae; family Salticidae; genus Salticus; species Salticus scenicus. The sequence continues at coordinate 289,086,323 of OZ005649.1, forward strand.
TAATTGGCAATCGAAAACATACATGCCAGGTGTATATTTACATGATATATATTATACGAAATATTGTTTGGTACTACTGATTGCTCTCTTATTATGCATTACCAAAATAATCAGGATTTTTCAAAGGAATTAAGTATGTTTGTTAAATAAATTGGCAATCTTTTTTCTGTTTCGCCAAGGACAACAGATGTCAAATCTGTTCCTTAGCATGTTTATCGCATTATAAAATTTTGCAATTTAAACTTGAATGGGATTATATAATGTAAACTTGATCAGGACAGGGATCCTCGAATGCTTAATCGTCTTTAATCTCAAAACACCAAATACTAATGCAAACTTGATCATCCATAAAATAATAATAATAATAACAAGACCAGGATTCGAACCTAGGGCACTTGGATTATTAAACTGAGAGAATAGCCGAATTAGTTTTTACAAGAAAGAAAAGTGACCAGACCATGATTTGAACCTTTGGGTGCGGGCCGGATATCAACCAGGATAGCCCAGTTATAGTAGAGCATTCGAAAAAAAAAAAAAAAAAAAAAAAAGGAAGATTCTAGGTTTGTATCCTGGCCTGATTACTTTTTTGCTCTTGTAAAAATTAATTCGGCTAATGCATCAAAGCATCTTTAGCATAAACGGTTGGAATTATGTATATTTCCTGAACATTTTCCGTAAGTTAGTAGTGTTATTTACTAATAGTAATTATTCAGCGTAATTTTTCCACTCCGCACTCATTGCAACTTTTTCAACTTGTCATTGCCTTCCTTATCATATCTTGATTACACTTAAAGAATTCCGAGAAATATCCAAATTATTGAATCCGTTTCTACAAATTCGTAATGCTCTGCGTCATGTGCTTTCTTCGTAACGTTTTCAACTGACAGAATTTATGAAAGGAAGCAATGGAATTTTCCCTTCCTCGTTGAAATAGCTTCGTTCATAAAACAGAAGAAAAAAAAAATCAGATAAATACTCCATCAAAAGATTAATGTGAATTATGAGATAATCCTTTTGTTTCCATGATCGTTCCATATGTATTTATGGAATTTTGTTCAGTTTTCCTTTTCAGTTCTTTTCAGTTTTCCTTCTTCAGTTTTTTTTTTGTTCAGCAAAAAAATAAAAATAGTGTCAGATCGTTCAAAATTGGTACATAGAGGTTTTAGATACTTACAAATCGATTGCGGATGATTTTGAATTTGTAAAATTATTAGGAGGGGCGGGTAGGGGGGTGGGGCGGTAAGGGGGGGCTATGGGGCAAAAACAAATAGAAATACAGTTAGGCCGTTCAAAATTGGTACAGATAGGTTTAAGAGGCCTGCAAGTCGAATGGGGATATTTTCGATTGTGTAAAGTTCTTAGGAGGGGCGAGAAGGGAGGAGGGGAGGGGGGGGGGCAAAAAAATTAAAATAGTGTCAGATCGTTCAAAATTGGTACATAGGTTTTCGATACTTACAAATCGATTGCGGGTGATTTTGAATTTGTAAAATTATTAGGAGGGGCGGGTAGGGGGGTGGGACGGTAAGGGGGGCTATGGGGCAAAAACAAATAGAAATACAGTTAGGCAGTTCAAAATTGGTACAGATAGGTTTAAGAAGCCTGCAAGTCGAATGGGGATATTTTCGAAAGTGTAAAGTTATTAGGAGGGGCGAGAAGGGGGGAGGGGAGAGGGGGGGGGCAAAAAAATTAAAAATACAGCTAGATCGTTCAAAATTGGTATATAGAGGTTTTCGATACTTACAAATCGATTGCGGATATTTTCGAATTTGTAAAATTATTAGGAGGGGCGGTAAGGGGGGCTATGGGCAAAAACAAATAGAAATACAGTTAGGCCATTGAAAATTGGTACAGATAGGTTTTAGTGGCCTGCAAATCGAATGGGGATATTTTTGAAAGTGTAAAGTTATTAGAAGGGCCGGGGAGGGGGGGGGACAGAGGGGCAAAAAAAATAGAGTTAGATCATTCAAATTTGGTACATCGAGGTTTTCGATACCTACAAATCGATTGCGGATATTTTTGAATTTTTAAAATTATTGGGAGGGGCGGGAAAGGGGGGAGGGAGCGGAAGGGTAAAAAATAAAATAAATAAATAATTATAATTGCATAAGTTGATAATAAATGCTATGCAATAGCTTTACCGCGGCAGTCCCCGAGTGCCACACGTATTTTTTATTTCATATTATTGCACGCGCACTATTTATTTCCTAATTCAAAATTATTAAAAAAAACTTTTTCGATATCTCTGGTAACGATACTGATTATTATTAATTTTCTTTTCTTTTTCTTTCAAAAAAAAAAAAAAAAAAAAAAGATTTTGATGAAATTCTGGCAAAAGCAGAATTTAGTTTAGGACGGAGGACTATTAGTTTTTTTTTTCTTCCCAATTATAACGTCGCTTTCAAATTATTCAATTATATTTTCGATAAATTTTACATTTCGATAAATGTCCAACTATCGAAAAATTATTTCGACAAATGTCCAACTATCGAAAACGACAAAGCAAAGATCGCTGTCTGAGACTAATAGGCCCTCAGTCCTGTCCTTAAAAAAAAAAAAAAAAAAAAGGGAAAACAGTTTAATATTATATGATAAATATTTTTACCAATTTCAATATTTTAATTTAATTTAAAATTTAACTCGACTATTCGGTTGCCGAATATTCGGTGTCACCTGCCGAATACCGAAAAGTAACCGAATATTCAGTGCAACTCTAGTTATTGTCATAACAAATTTTCAACATTTTTGCTGCCGACTGTAAATTCACAGTCCAACTCTGGTTCGAATTGATTCAGTGTTTAAAAAATTATCTAGATAATAAATTTTCAAGTGGTAGCCTGATTTCAAGTGGCCCCGCTACAGTCAGAAGCAAAATTATTGAAGCACACATCCGCATTTTTTATTTATATTTTTTAGTTTGATCGCTAATTTTTATCATCAACTTAATTTTTTATAAGCAGCATAAGACTAAGATCATGACTGGACAAATATTTACTTAACAAAACAGTATTAAGTGCTCATCTTTTAAATAGGAATTATTGCTAGTGCTTCAATAATTTTGCTGCCAACTGTATGGATTGGTATTTATAAATAAATAAATAAACAAACATATATATATATATATATATATATATATGTTAGATCAGATTAACTGATTTCTGCACTTTAGCGGTAACATATGTTTATATATATAAACATATGTTACCGCTAAAGTGCAGAAATCAGTTAATCTGCAGATTAGCTAGGTAATCTGCACATTAACTAGGGTGATCCGTTAAAGTGAGGGAAATTGTTTTATTTCTCAAATTACCTAGGTAATCTGCGAATTACCTAGATAATCTGCACATTACCCACTAGGCACTAGTTAAAGTGAAAATAAGATATCTGGTGTTGTAATTTTACAGCACGCTGTGTTGTATTTGTTTTTTCATTCGGAAAAAAAGTAGTTTTCTTTTCTTTTTTATTTCTTTCTTTACTTATTTTAATCTGTATGTGTTTTAATTTTTATATCTTTTAAAGTTATATTTGTTTTATTTTTTATTTATTTCATCTTTTTTATTCTGTCAATATAAGTTTGAAGATGTTATGCATTTTTAACACGCTTATATTAGCTTCACCTGTATGTATGTATGTATGTTTGTTTGTAACTTCTCTGGGAGCAAAACGTGATTGCACAAAATCCTTCATTTCTCAAACAAAAAAACAGATATCCGTAAAATTTTTGCTTTAAAATATAGCTAATACAAATGTCTAAAAATCGGCTTCTGGAATTTTTGAAATTCGGTCCCCAAGGGGGGCGGGGGGAGGGGGGCAAAACGTGATTTCACATGCGTAAAACGTGATTTCGCATAATCCTATATATCCCAAACAAAAAAAAAATTAACACGCTTATATTAGCTTCACCTGTATGTATGTATGTATGTTTGTTTGTAACTTCTCTGGGAGCAAAACGTGATTGCACAAAATCCTTCATTTCTCAAACAAAAAAACAGATATCCGTAAAATTTTTGCTTTAAAATATAGCTAATACAAATGTCTAAAAATCGGTTTCTGGAATTTTTGAAATTCGGTACCCAAGGGGGGCGGGGGGGAGGGGGGCAAAACGTGATTTCACATGCGTAAAACGTGATTTCGCATATTCCTATGTATCCCAAACAAAAAAAAAAAAAAATAGATATACGTGAAATTTTTGCTCTAAAATATAGCTAAGGCAATTATCTAAAAACCAATTTCTGGAATTTTTGAAATTCAGCCCCCAGGTGGGGCAGCAAGGGGGGGGGGGTATGGAGAAAAAACAAATAGAAATACAGTTAGGCCGTTGAAAATTGGTACAGATAGGTTTTAAAGTTCTGCAAGTCGAATGGGGATATTTTCGATTGTGTGTAAATATTTTAACCAAAAACTTACATACTGTAGCTATTTATGTGATAAATAATAAAATAATAAATATAGTTTAAAAAGCATGCTTTCATAGCACATCGAACTAAAAAGTGAAAAATAAATATAGTTTAAAAAAACTAAAAAACACGCTTTTAACGCACATCAAACTAAAAAGTGAAAAATAATTCTTAATATAAGCTGAAAACAATAATGAACGAAAAATACTAGTATAATTGTGAAAAAAGCGTGGGTTGCTCGATATACGAAAAATATGGCACAAAGCACCCCACGCTCTTTTCACAATTATACTAGTATTTTTCGTTCATTATTGTTTTCAGCTTATATTAAGAATTATTTTTCACTTTTTAGTTTGATGTGCTTTAAAAGCGTGTTTTTTAGTTTTTTTAAACTATATTTATTAATATGAAATATAATAGCTTTAATAGCTTTCAATAAATTCTATTTTATATATGAATGTTAGAATTGTAATACAGTAACGATTTCTTTTCAAAATAAAAATATTTTAACAATTTAAAATTAAGAAAAAAAGTTTTATTAACAACTTATATTGTTATTACTATTTAAATACTAGAAGTATTAAATTATATAAAATATTACTAGAAATATTAAGTTAGAAAAATCAGAAGCATTATTTAAGAAGTACTTCAAATAATTAACACTGCTTTAACATTTTTTAGAATGCATGAAAATTAAAATGACAGTTTTCAATGCTTTATTAAAAACTATATTTTGCAGCATACATATATCTGCACAAGTTTAGCAAATATATTAATTTTACAAAAAAAAAAAAAAAAAAAAAAAAACTTTATTAACACTTTTTATGTGATAAACTACAACGAAATTATCTGAAAAAGCGAACAAAATTTAAAAATAAATAAATAAATAAAAATATAATCATTTTATATAAAATATGTACAGGAAACTTGAAACTGAAAGAAAAAAAAATGTAATGAAATGCTAAGAAATGTACAAAAATTTCATATTAAGTATTTATTAAATGCCATAATATTTTTCAAATTTAATAATTAATATATCTTTTTTTTTTTTTTTTTTTTTTTTTTTCAGTAAGTAATAGTCATTTAAATCAATTTTAAAATAAATTAGTTTTAAAAAATTATGGTTTAATAGTTTGATAGTTTTAGTTCGGAAGGGAATAATTACTGTAATGTAAATATAATATTCATAATTCAAAATGGAGTTTCACGAGAGACAGCTTTTAATTAAGATTACATTACATTAATAAAATGCAGACCCTTATCAAACTTATATTGACAGAATTATAAAAGATAGAAATAAAATCAAAATTAAAACAATTATAACTTACTTGTTACTTTAAATTTCGTGTTAGTCATAATAATAAACTTAATCATGGCTTCCATCCTCCACAATTTGCGTTTGCCGTTTGTCGGTTTATCATCATAGCGTAGCGGAAGTGCGGAAGAGAAGGGGTAAAAGTTTTAGTTATGTTTGAAGGTCATTCGCGTATCTGTATCACATGGCTGTTTGACGTCATAGTGAATGTAAAAAAAACTAATGCTCGAAACAAACATTTGAACTTTAACGATACTGAAACCGTTAATCTGCAGATTACCTAGTTAAAATGCGGAAAACTCTTTATTCCGCACTTTAACGGGTCATTTTAGTTAATCTGCAGATTAACGGATTTCGCGATTTAACGGTAACATATGTTAATTGGTGGATAATTTCTGTAAAACCGTAACTCTCTCACTTCGATATACTGAAAAAGAGTATTCATTTAACTGTTGATTTCTTTACAAAACACTTTTAAGAAATTATTGTGGCTGTTAAATGGCAGTATTTTATACTTAGAAATGTAAAAATTTTTGATGAAATGTTCATTAAAACTTTGGTTGGTAATAAGAAGTAAGAATAATAATTTGCTTGGCTTTTACTGGAATAAAATAAATTCAAGTGCTATATAAGGATGAATGAAAAAATAAGCTTAAATTCATACATTTATCTTCTTTCTACAAGAAATGAGATATGCAATATTTTTAAACAGAGTGTTAAAACTCTTGGTATAAATTAAAAAGTAAGATAAAGACAACAATACATACAAAAGATTTTATGCAAAACCTATTCATGCTGGGATGCACTATTATTCATTTTCTGATTTTGAATAAGTACATGTTTATTAAAAAATGAAAAATCTGGAGTGACTCCGCTGTACTTTTAAAACATTATGCACTTAATTAACGGTTGTTTAGATAAAATGAGAAATGTCGTTAAATAATAAAACAGAAAATTATAATAGGGTGTTCGAGTAATTATATACACTGTACAAAATACTATACACTATACGAAGTACTATATACAAAAAGGTATAGTTCTATTTAATTTCAAAATACTTTATAAAACAATGAAGATTTTTCCTGCCAGATTAAATCAAACAAATTTTATTAAAAAATTTTATTTGGATTTATTTATGAAGTTCAAGAAATTATTTTATTGCTTTAAGCTTACTTTTTTCATATATCGAGGAAGAATTAATGTCTCAAAAATAAAAATAAAATAAATAAATATTTTATTTTAAATATTTGTACATGGAAAATGAAATATTAATATAGGGACTCTGAAAAGAATTTGAATACAATGTGGTTTAAAGCATATTTTAATATATTTCCATGCTACACTACACAATACAATGAAAGTAACATTATTTAGATTCACAAAAACATGTTTCCTACAGAATATAAAATATTGCTTATGATTGGTTTACAGAGTGCAAAAAAATTTTCAGGTACATTGTGGGATGAAAATAAAATGTTAAGTAATGATTTTTTTTTTTTTTTTTTCAGTTAAATTTAATTGTTTATTTATTCACACAGATTAAATATATACAAACATTATTTAGATTCACAAAAACATGTTGCCTACAGAATATAAAATATTGCTTATGACTGGTTTACAGAGTGCAACAAAATTTTCAGGTACATTGTGGGATGAAAATAAAAGATTAAGTAATGATTTTTTTTTTTCAGTTAAATTTAATTGTTTATTTATTCACACAGATTAAATATATATACAGAAAACTCTTAAATGGAATATGAATTAATACATTTAAACTAGCAAGCATTTCGCATTTTTCAATAGAAAAGCTGTGGAGAAAATAAAAAAATATTTAAATGCCTTGCGTACTTTATTAAAAGAATATTAAAAAGTATAAATTTATTAAAAACATTTTTAAAGGAAAAGCCACATTAATTTTTACAAAAATGACCTGGCCAGTGTTCAAACCAGAGTTCTTAAAAAAAAAAGAAAGAAAGAAAGAAAGAAAAGCTAATGCTCTATCTTCTGTTCTGTAAATACATCTAAAGAATGACATACATCTAAAGAATTTTTTGGAGGAAATGTTTTAACTTCATTATTAAAAATTAAGTAATGAATAATTTCATATGTAACAGTTATGTCAATTTTTGCTGAATAAGAGTAAAAGTGAGCAGGCCAGTATTAAAGCCTGGGACACACAAGCCAGCACAACTTTATCTGGTTATTTTTCATTCTTGTAAAAATTTGTTTGGCTTTTATTTAAACGTGTGTAAAGTATATAAAAAAAGTTAGGACTCAAGGGGGTACATCACAGATCGTCAAGGTCACCCAAAGCCCCTGTTATTCTAGGGGTAAAATTGTTTATAGAAATGCACGTTACCTAATTATTATTTCTAAATTCCATTTTCAAATTCTAAAAATACACAACCATTAAACAAGTACCCCCTTTCCAATTTTTATTTTATTTTTTAATTTGAATTTTGAGTTAAAAAATGCGTTTCACTAAAATACTACATTTTTCTCATTTTTTAGCCGTAAAATAAAACTTGAAAATTTCAAAAAATCAATTTTTGGAAACGAGTACTAATTTAACAGTTGTAAATTTTCTGAATGTGAAAACAAAATTTAAAAATTTCAGTTAGGTAAAGAATAATTCCATAAACAAATTTCGCCATAGACTTACATGGGATTTGCTGACAAGAGATGGGGAAATCGCAAAAGGAGTGAACAACCTTAAACTTTTCCTTGCCCTCATAATGGGATTATATTTTTTAAAAAAGATGTAGTTCTGCATCTATTTGCATAAGATGAAATCTATTTGATAGGAATACTAAGGCAAGTCAAATATTGAATGACGACATCACTTAGTGGAATAACAGTTCATTGGGTCAAAGGACCTAAGTTTGAATTCTAGCTAGATTTCATAAAAAACTGATTTACATACATGGGCTCTGGCAATGAATGAAATTTAAAAATATAAAATATTTTGTGCGAAAGAATAAATCACAGGGGAAGTTTTTTTTTCTTTCATTGTACGGTACTCAAGATAACTTTAAAAATAATATTTTAAATCTTTTTAATTATTAAATTATATATATATATATATATATATATATAAAATAGTTTACAGCTTTAAAATAATTTTTTTAACTCTTTCTGTGGATTTATTTCACAGAAAGCCCATTATGTAGATTTCGCTTAGACTGACATGTGACACTAGTATTAGGTTAAAAAAAAAAAAAAAAGATTGCACTCACTAAGGATTTCTTTCTGCCAGCATCTATGTTTACATAAATCTAAAAATAACATGGGTAATTTTTGGATGTAATATGAACGAAAATAGACATGTCTATATTATGTTCACTTATGTCCATTTTACGTTATTTTGTTTAGCTAAAAGTCGTACTTATTACGTAAAAGGCGGGGACATTTCAACATAATATCTACAAAATCTGATGAAGTATAGACTGAACGTGGCTGTAATATGGACATGTCTATATTATGTTCACTATACGTCTATTTTACGTTATTTTTTACTTCCATATACAAAGTATAAGGAAGTATAGTAATCCCGATTTGCGAAATGGATTTTGTATTTCACATTGCTCGAAAACGAATAATCGCTGAATGTTGCCAATTTATACGTGTGACTGTCATGATGTCTAGTTGCACACCTGCAAGTGTCGTCTTAACACGAGCTCTCGTTTTAGAGATATAAGGGATTTTACACGATTTTTCGTGACGTCTGTATATGTGTGTGTGTGTCTGTGTGTGGGTATGTCGCATAACTCAAAAACGGTTGGACATAGAAAGTTGCGAATTGGTATATAGATTTGTTATAACATCTAGTTGTGCACCTCCCTTTTTGGACCTTGTATGATTTTCCGTTTTGGAGATATTTAGGAAAATTAGGTTCATAATGACCAAAAATACAAAGGTTTTGGCCATAATGTATCAAAAAACGGTTGGACAAATCTTGCAATCGATTTTTAACTGACTTCCCGACTAGCTAGACATTTGAAACTTTAAGGAAAGCTCAAAACACGTTGACAATGCATTTTTTAATATTTTTAGCCAATTGTTTCGGATACCTGCTGCCTTCAGCAGCGTTTATATGATTCAACAGAAAAATTATTTAACTAACTTCCCGACTAGCTAGAGATTTGAAACTTACGGAATAGTTCAGAAACACGGTGAAAATGCATTTTTTAAACACTTTTATCCGACTGTTTCGGATCCCTGATGCCTTCGGCAGCGTTACCTGTACAAATCTTGCAATCGATTTTTAACTAACTTCCCGACTAGCTAGACATTTGAAACTTTCAGAAAAGCTCAGAACACGGTGACAATGCATTTTTTAAAAATTTTTAGCAAATTGTTTCGGGCCACTGCTGCCTTCGGCGGCGTTTATATGGTTCAACAGAAAATTTATTTAACTAACTTCCCGACTAGCTAGACATTTGAAACTTTCAGAATAATTCAGAACACGGTGAAACGTGAAAATGCATTTTTTAAATACTTTTAGCCAACTGTTTCGGGTCCCTGCTGCCTTCGGTATCGTTACCAGTACATATCTTGCAATCAATTTTTGACTGACTTCCCGACTAACTAGACATTTGAAATTATCAGAAAAGCTCAGAACACGGCGATAATACATTTTTTAAATATTTTTAGCCAACTATCTCGGATCCAATGACAGTGCTTTTTAATATTATGTATATAGTTCTAAAGGTGTATAAGGAAGTCATGTGGTGCCCACATCAGATTTTTTCATCTAAAAGACGTACTTATGGCGTAACAGGTGAGGACATTTCAAGATAATATCTACAAAATCTAATGAAATATAGACTGAAACTGGTTGTAATATGGACATGTCTATACGTCCAGATTACGTACTTTGACCTAATCTGGTCGAATTTGTGTTGTCTGGGACGTTTGTGTGCAGATTTTTCTGTCAGTTTAAATCCAAATTTAATAGTACCTGAACATCCCTTACCAAAACTAGAGGAAATTTTTGCTAGTTTAAGTGATGGGAAAAGATTTTCCAAATTAGATTTCAAGCATGCTTATCTACAAATGAAAGTAACTGAAGAAAGTCAGAAATTACTTGCAATTAATACACACAAGGGACTTTTTATTTGTAAACGTCTCATATACGGATTAAACGGAGCGCCTGCAATTTGGCAGCGCTATGTTGATGGATTATTCCAAGGCATGTACGGGGTCAAAGTGTTTATGGACGATGCAAGAATAACAGGGGTTGACGACATGTCGTATCTTAAAGCTCTTGAAATTGTTTTCCAAAAATGTAAAGAACAGGGGCTGAAACTATTAGGTCGTTGCAAAAGTTCGTGCGGTTTTTTATTGCTTCACTAGCAGGCTACGCCCGCTTCGCTGGTCACTGTTTTTAAATGAATCACGATAGTTAATGAATTCTCAAAATTGCATTAGATTTTATCATGTGATAAAAAGAGGGAAAAAAATTTCTGATCAGGAAAAATGTCGCACCGGGTCCCCACTGCCTTCGGCAGCGTAGACCCGTGCGCTGCGCGCACGTATTCCTTCACCATCCTTATGACTTCTCAAAATTTCATGTTATTACTCATAAACTTTCATTCTTAAGAAAAGGAATTCAAAAATATATCATTTAGCATAGGGTAAAAACTCACACCGGGACGCCACTGCCTTCGGCAGCGCAGACCCATGCGCGCTGCGCGCGCACGTTTGAGGATATACGTGCGCTGTACACGCATATTCCTTCTCAACTCAAACTTTTATTATTAAGAAAATAAAATTAAAAAAAAATCTTTTATCATCGGGTAAAAACTCGCACCAGGTCTCAAACTCATCTGCGCTGCGCGCCTATTCCTTCCCCACCGTTCCAGCCCCTCCTAATTAACTTGCATATACCAATTTTGAACGGTTTTACTCAATTAGCTGAGATGCAAAAGAAAACCTGATCAGGACACTTTAAATTGTAAATCAGGTGAAATCTCGAATTCCACTTTCGATAATGTAAAAGAACTTTAAAATATCTTTCGAATGATGTATTAGAAATAATTTAATCATAATTAGAATATGAAATATTGAAATTTAAAAATATTACAGCGCCATCTGGCGGTAGAAATTTCTGTAATCTATTGTTCCAATCCAGATCAACAAAGCTTTCAAATGATGTATTACTCATGAAATTATTTTAATTAGTAGATGAGATACAAAAGAAAACCTAATCAGGACACCTCAAAACGTGTAAATCGGGTGAAATCTCGAATTCCATTTTCGATAATGTAAATGTACTTTAAAATGTGTATCAACTAAAATAAGCTTTCAAATGATGTATTACTTATGAACTTTTTTTAATTAATAACTGAGATACAAAAAAAAAACTGATTCAGGACACCTCAAAACGTGTAAATCTGGTGAAAACTTTCGATAATTTAAAAGAACTTTAAAATATCTTTCGAATGATGTATTACAAATAATTTAATCATAATTAGAAATTGAAATATTGAAATTTTAAAATATTACAGCGCCATCTGGCGGTAGAAATTTCTGTATTCCACTGTTCGATTCCAAATCAAAAAAGCTTTCTAATGATGTATTACTTCCGAAATTATTTTAATTAGTAGCTGAGATACAAAAGAAAACTAATTCAGGAGACCTCAAAACGTGTAAATCGGGTGAAATCTCGAATTCCATTTTCGATAATGTAAAAGTACTTTAAAATGTGTATCAAGTCAACAAAGCTTTCAAATGATGTATTACTTATGAAATTTTTTTAATTAGTAGCTGAGATGTAAAAGAAAATTAATCCAGGAGACCTCAAAACGTGTAAATCTGGTGAAAACTTTCGATAATTTAAAAGAACTTTAAAATATCTTTCGAATGATGTATTAAAAATAATTTAATTAGAATTTGAAATATCGAAATTTTAAAATATCTGGCGGTAGAAATTTCTGTAATCTACTGTTCAATTCCAAATCAACAAAGCTTTCAAATAATGTGTTACCAGAGCCTCCTTAAGTAGATGCCCAGCGAGTCGCTTGAAAACTTGGCAACAGTACAAGAAGAACATAGCCAGTAGATGGCGCTTGATACCGAGTCGTAAAGTTCTGTTTATTTCCCGCGATTCAATTGAGTTTCAATTGAGTTCTTCATGGTTTACGTTTTATTAATTTAACAAATGTGGGAGTTTTTTTTTTTTTTTTTTTTTTTAATAATATGGTGTATTGCGTCGTTCCATTTTGTAAATCGGAGTCGCCGTGAAAATATAAGTTTTCACGGTTTCATATTTCAAGACAAGGTATGTAAACTGCATAAGTAATTAATGCAAAATTACCAACCCTCCGGATTTTTTAATATCAATAATATTTTTCACAAAAAACATTATTTTTATTTATTATCGTAAATTCTGTGATTAAGACGAAGATAAATTTAAAAGAAATTATGATATAAAAATTCGAAGGGTTGACACCTCTGTTAGTAATTTAGATTTAACAAATAAAATAGTTATGCTTATTACAAAATGAAATGAAATTTTTATTTATTGATGTAGGAATACAGAAAAATAACTTGTTCTTAGTTACTTTGAAGTAACTCTATATTGTAGTATTTTATAGTTTTATTCATAAATTACATTAGTAACTTATGAATAAAACTATAAAATACTCCAATATAGGAACAAGATTGATTTATATTTTTTTAATACCACTGTTTTTTAAAGACTTGTGTAAATGCGTATACAAATTTGATTATTTCAGTTAAATCGATACAAAAGTGTTGGGAATATTGAAAAGAAAAAATAGAACATTTTTATTTCTACTTTTGTTCTTTTTAAAAATATTAAGTTTTAAGATTCATAACATTACTTTTATTAACCTTTTACCACACAAATGGAATATGGAATTAAAAATTCATGTAAAAATTAAATATCATGATTACTGATTTGAAAAATTATCAGGTATAACAGAAAGATGACTTGATTTTTTGAAATAGAAATTCTCCACATCCATACACTCACATATACACACACACACATATACTGGCTAATTGCCAAAAACTACTTTTTTTGGACTCATGAGACCTTAAAAATATAAATCAGGGGAAAACTCGATATCGAATTTTTGGACCGAACACAATACTTTCATTACCTACGGTAGTAGGGTAATGGAAGTAAAAATATTTCAAGGATGTTATTAATTTATCATTAAATTTGCCAATCTTTATCAATTTTTTCAAATTGAAACCTAATACGAGTTTTAAAATACAATTGTGAATTTTCTGCATTTGTTTGTTTTTAAGTTATTCTGATAATAAATATGCATATAAATCAATCACTAAAAACAGAAAAAAAAAATGCTTTTTGTATTCAGAGAACTCCAAAACGTGACTTTTTCAAAAACCTGAGTTGAAAATAGAACTTCAAAAAAATACTTTGTTTACATTATAGGTTCGAAAAATTAATTTTCCTTCTTCAACAATATTCGTCGACATAAAAAAAAGTGTAGCAAAGCACTTTCGTCAATTACATTCTACAGAAAAGAACGTTTAGCTTAATTTTGAATAGCCCTGTATGTTTTCAATAAACTATGTGCACATCAGATTGTGCATTTAAATTTAATCTTATATGAAAAACACCTAACACAAAATGAAATACACTTTCAGCATTTTCCAAGTATATCCGAGATAGACAAACCGACGCGCACAGACCAACCGCTAAAAACATTATTTTTCGTTTCAGGAGACCTCAAAACATGTAAACATAACACAACTTTATTTCGAAACTGTCTATCAGTTTCGAAAGCATACACTCTCGGAACTGGTAAAGCTAATAAAATCTTGAAAAAAAAAAAAAAAAAAAAAAAACTTCGTGCGAGAGAAAACTTATACTCAAGAAATCCTTAATTTTAAAAATTTAAATCTTAATGGTTATTTATTTATTTTTTGTGACGGACTAGACAACAGATTGTTTTCTTCTCCAATTTTTATTACTGAATGTTAACTTATCTCATTAATGTGCTGGTCTATTTTTCTTATAAATAATATAAAATTCTCGATTTAAGAAAAATAATTCACACCTAATAAGATAAAAATGTAACGTAAAGGACATGACCAAGAAAAAGAAAAAAGACATGATTTTAATAATTTATCATTATAAATTATTCATTCTAAACTGAAACTCATTTAAAGTTCAGAGATTTTAATTTATATAAACAAAACTTTCATCTGATATCTAAATTTAAAAAAAAATTGAAATTTTTATTGAATAAATATATAAAAAATAATTTAATCGCGTGATAGACATGCCATGTTTTTGCTTATTTAATTTTAAATTTCGTTTTTTAATTAATAATATATTTTAAAAAAAGGTGTTATTTATTAGATTCAATTAGTTGAAAAGCTAAAATAGGTCTTGTCCACTTCCGAAGAAAATTAAACCCTATACTTTTTTAAATATAAATATTTTAATATTTTTTTGAAAATATTTACGATAAAGCACTTTTACATCATTTTTTCAAATTAAAAGAAAAAAAAAAAAAAAAAATACAATTTTGGACTTTAAATTGAAATTAATAGCTAGATTTTTATATGAAAAATATAACTTATCTATGAAAGAGAAGAAAATTGTTGCTCTGCGTAGGTGCTGTCACCTAGCGTTAGTTTTGTTTTTTAAATGTTGCCTAATTTAACATTGGGATTCGCTGCGCGTGGAAGGCATCTACTTAAGGAGGCTCTGGTGTTACTTATGAAATTATTTTAATTAGTAGCTGAGATACAAAAGAAAAAGTTTTATTAATGGAAGTAAAAAGAAAAATTTATTTCCCCAAAACCTATATATAGCACGGTAGTCGGGTAATTGAAGTAAAAAGAAAAAGAAAAAGTATTTTTTAGTTCCTTCAAATGTATTTTGTTGCTATGGAAACTCCTATCGTCTATTGAAAGATAGATTACGTGTTAGAATAAAATTTATTTTGCAATTAAAATGTAACTGCTTTGTTTATTAATGAAAATTGATGAAATTTTAACTGCAGGTTGGTTTTGTACTGAATTGGTTGTATATTAAGTGTTGTGTACGAAAAAGAAAATTTGAAGCAGTTTGAAATTTGCAATTTTTAACCCCAGTTAAAGATCATGTGACATTAATGACTTTCACATGTTTTGTTTCCGTTAGAGACAGCCGATAAAATCGTCTGCTGAATGCTGATAGAATGCCTCTTTTTAAGCAATAAGGATTTTTGGCCATTTTCGAATCGACATGGGTCACCGTTTTCATTAATATCTCCGAAACTAATTAAGATTTTTAAATTCTGTTTCGAGGAAAACATCGGAAAGGCTCCAGAGCATCCGTAT
This sequence comes from Salticus scenicus, assembly GCA_963930645.1. NCBI lineage: Eukaryota > Metazoa > Arthropoda > Arachnida > Araneae > Salticidae > Salticus > Salticus scenicus. The sequence goes on from OZ005649.1 coordinate 289,102,361, forward strand.
GTCAATTCTTGTACTTCTGCGTTCAATAGGGGCTGAACGTATAAAAGAACAGACAGACAGACAGACAGACAAACCTTTCCATTTATTATTATAGATTACATAAAAATACATCAAATCAAATGACAATTTATAATCAAAATACTCTCCATTACTTTCTACAACCTTTACCTATTTTTCGGGTAACAAATGTATACCACGGCGATAGAAGCTCTCGTTTTTGGAGGCAATAAAATGATCCGCGTTCGCACGAACTTTTGCAACCACCTAATAAATTTAAATAAAAGTCAGTTTTTTCAGAATCAAATAAATTTTTGGGGACATAAAATTGATGCTAATGGACTGCATAAAACAGATGAGAAAATTTCAGCTATCGTTCAGGCTCCTATACCTAAAGATGTACAAGAGGTTAAAAGCTTTTTAGGGTTGGTAAAATTTTATGGGAAATTCTATAGCAAATCCTTTTTATAATTTGACTAAAAAGGGAGTAAAATTTAAGTGGTCAAAGGTTTGTCATGATGCTTTTCAGCAAATAAAATCGAAATATGCCCCCCTAGAGTTTTAGTTCATTATGATCCCAAATTGCCTCTTATCTTAGCAATAGATGCATCACCAGTTGGGATTGGTTTCGTCCTATCGCACAAATTATTGGATGTTACTGAAAGACCAATAACTTTTGCGTCTAAAACATTGACTGGAACAGAACAGAAATATTCCCAAATCGATAAAGAAGCTCTTTTCATAGTGTGGGCAGTTAAAAAATTTTATCTGTATTTGACGGGCAGAAGATTTACCTTAATGACAGATCACAAACCGTTGGTTTCTATGTTCAGTTCAAAAAAAGGACTTCCTGTTCTTACAGCCACGAGATTCCTACATTATTCATTGGTATTAAAAGCTTATGAATTTGACATTATGTACAGGCCCTGACTAACGGCAGGGCATACGGGGCAAATGCCCTGGCCCCCCCTTCTGGAAGGGGCCCCCTACAGGTGTATGCAGAATTTCTGCAACCTGAAGAGCTCTTATGCCACTGCAAGAGGGCCCCCCAGAATATGTTTGCCCCGGGGCTCCAGGTAGTCTAAGTCGGGCCCTGATTATGTATAGACATACTACAGACCATGGCAATGCTGATTGTTTGTCCCGTTTACCCTTAAGGTCAGACACAGATTATTATACAGATAGGACAGTGAAGCTAAAACGCGAACCGGAAATATAGTAGCACCACTAGTGTCAACAGAGGGAAACTACATCTGTTAAGTCTACATGAATAGCATCTTTGATCGAAAATTGTTTTTCTATTTCGCGAGTAGTTAGTAGCAGGTTAGTATGGGAAGTTTTCTTTTTCTTCACTTTCTATTGTTTTTGAATTCACAATATTATCCTCAAAACATTCACAGCTATTCTTATAAGAAATAAAAATTATTTTTTATAATGTTTAAAAATATGTTTTGTCAAACATATTCATATTCAAGTACAAATTAAAATTACAAACTGTAATTCTGAAATAGCAGTATGAAAACATTAAATATTTAACGTTGCTTGGTTTAAATAATACAAAATGCTTTAAAATGAAAAAATGTTTTTATTTTATGTATATTTTCAAAGTTTATTTTCTTAATATTTAGCACTTGCTTCTTAAAATAAATTGCTTTTGACAATTAAGTTTGCAAACAATAATAAAGTTGCCAAACGAAAACGTATGTGCAGTTTTCTTTCCTTCACTTTTTCTACTACTTTTAAATTCACAAAATCATAACATTCACAGCTATTTTCTAAGAAATAAAACTAATTTTTATTACGTTTGAAAATAAATTTTGTCAAACACATTCGTGTTCAAGTCTACAAATTAATATAACAAACTGTAATGCTAAAATAGCAGTATGGTATGAAATCTTAAATATTTAATATTGCTTGGTTTAAATAATACAAAATGCTTTAAAATGAAAAAAAAAATCTGGTTTATGTATATTTTCGAAATTTATTTGCTTAATATTTAGTACTTGCTTCTTAATTGCTTTCGACAATCAAGTTCGTAAACAATAACAAAGTCCAAACGTAAACATCAATACAATGGTTAGTTGGTTGGATGTTGGGTTTAACGTTGCACTAATATTACGATATGAACATAGATACAATAAAAAATAAGACGAGCGACTGCGTAAGCTGGAGAGCTCGAGAAACTTACAGCCGTCGACAATAGGGTCGTTGCAGTCAAATTTGGTTACCGAAGAATATACGGGAGTGTCCTGTCTGTATAATAATCTGTGAGGTCAGACGATCTAATAATAAAAGATGATGTTGCTCTGTTCCAATTAAGTCAAATTGAAACCCTTCCAATCAAAGCCCGAGACACCCAAATTGACGAAGAGTTAGGACCTCTTTTCAAGAAATTGAAATTGGGTGAAAGTTTAGGAGGGAAAGAAGCAGAATATACCTTGCAAGATGGTTGCATTATGTATGGCCAAAGAGTATGCGCCCCAGAAAATACCAAAAAAAAAGTGCTAGGGGAACTAAATCAGGGGCATCTTGGTATTGTGAAAATGGAAGCAATTGCTAGATCATTCGTGTATTGGAAAGGCATAGATAATGCTATTGAAGAAAAGGCAAAAAATTGTGCAAATTGTGCTAGATATAAAGCAGATCTGGCAAAAGCAAAAGTTCACCACTGGGAATATCCCAGTGCGTGATGGGAGAGAATTTATGTCGATTTTGCTGGACCCATTTTTGAGCACATGTTTTTACTTGTCGTAGATGCCCATTCGAAGTGGTTAGAGGTTTTCCCTATGAAGATGACAAAAACAAACAAAACGATTGAATGCCACAGAGATTGTTTTGCTAGGTACGGATTGCCAGTTGTACTTGTGAGCGATAACGGACCACAATTTTCGTCTCACGAATTTCATATGTTTATGCAAAGTGATGGCATAAAACACAAAACTAGCGCACCATTCAAGCCATCAAGCAATGGGTAGGCTGAGCGTTATGTGTTTACGTTGAAGCAGTCCCAGAGAGCTATGCAAGAAAATTATGACAGCTTGAATCAAAAGCTAAATACATTCCTATTACAATATGAAAGCTCCTAATGTCACTACAGGCCATAGCCCAGCTATGCTATTTTTGAAGAGATGTTAGAACCAGGATTGACTTACTCTTATCAGACTTAAAATCAAGGATCCAAGAAAAGGTGTATATGAATTTTATGATAGAAAATTTGATATTGGTGACTCTGTTGCTCTCAGAGATTATCGACATGCAAATTCAAAGGGGAAGTTCGGACGAGTGGTTAACAAAGATGGTGTTCTCCATTATACTGTTAATGCAAATGGAACCTTGATGAGGCGACATATTGATCAAATGCGTTCAGTGGGCGATCATGTGCAAGAGAGTTCTCAGTCTCCAAGTATGTATCATAGATTTCGGTCTGGGGATTCAAGTAAAGTCCCAGATGATACTTCTACCTCTCAAATTCCGGATAGAGAAGAGAGTCCAGTGCTCAAACTCCACCAGCAGAGTTATCAGCTAGTTCTCCTATGAGGGACTCAAAACCAATGCCACAGAATCTGCCATCACTTCAAAGCAGCGACTCTGGAATCCAGTCCAGTGCTCCGCCAGTGACAATCAGTTCAGGAACCTTACCTAGACGTTCCGGAAGAATCCGAAGACCTCCGAAAGACTTCGCCTTTGATAAAGAGGGAGGAGATATAGTGTATGAACTATTAACTGTATCCGCGGCTAAACTGTTTCGGTATGGAACTGCCCGGAATCTCGGCAGTTCGGGATTATGTGTGAGCCGATATGGCTGTGTTTATATTTTGTTCTGTAAACAGGGACGGACTGGCTCAATTTGGCCTACCCGGCTGCAAAAGATTTTGGCCCACTCGCACTATAACGGAGTCTAAGGAACCCTCCCAAGGCGGGCTCCTTAAACCCAAGATATTTTAAAGTCACAGTTTTGCAACATTTAACTTAATTTGCCACTTTAATATAAGTGTGTGTGTGTGTATAATGTTAATCACCGCGTGTATCCATGGTATTGTCTTCCAAATAAAGAGTCCAAGGGATTAATGAAGTTAGTTTATTGCGTGTTCTTTGAAACATGTTACAGTTTATTTGAAGTAGTCAGGCCAGTAAAGCACCCTGAATGCCAATCTCGGTCCCAGGGTGGAATTTGGCTTGGGTTTGTTTTAGCAAGAGCGTACGCGCAAAATGATACCGATTTTCGCATGCAGCCCCTTATAAAGTCCTAATTTTGACTCGAACCGCTAGAGGGCTTATTCTCCTCGTACAGTTTTTCATTGGTTATTAAATTTATGATTGACAGTTTATATAGGTCCCAGAAATTCAGGATTATTTAATATGCATTATTTTACTACAAAAAGATGAGAATTGCATACTAATCAGCAACTTTTATTCTAAACGTTGTTCAGTTTTTCTCACTTTTGCGTGATGAAAGTGTCTTACAGAGGAACACACTTTACAGGGGAAAACCATAGAATTATTTTCAAGTTATGAATTTTGAATGAGATTTTTTTAGATTATCATACAATGTTAGTTTAAAACAATAATTTAAAATTTTAACTCCTTTTATCCTTTCACGCACTCTCCCCTCTAAGGCAAAGTTTCCCCAGGCTTGCCTGCAAGTCTGTGGGAACACGTCCGGTAGTAGAAAATATTCTAAGGACAAAATTGTTATGCCTTAAAATTTGCAAGGACGATCATTATCCATTATGGAGTGGCATTCGCCTCTAATGCTCAGCGTGTTTAATATGGTTTAACATACAGTTACATTATCAGCAACAACACATAAGCATAACAACAGTATAATATGTCATAAAACTTTGAAACACAGAAAGAAGAGAAAAAAACAATGTATAGCTACATTATGCCTTGTAATTTAATAATATTTTGTAGACTGTCTTTGACTTCGACAGTTCTTGTTTCATATACAACATCAAAGAAAAAAAAAACTGCAAATTTAAACTTGCATGGTCTAAAAAATCTTGACAAAACTTCATAATGACTTTAAAATTATCACAAAAGGCTAGATTTGTATGCATGTGCGTTATAAACTAAAATGCAATTATATCAATTTACGCAAATTTTTTTCCAGCAAGAGATCTGCATTGCCCTAAAAAAGATTTAAAAATTTTGAAATTCTCGATATGGCCAATAAAAAGTTGGGGGTTATAAATGCTTTCGTAAAACGAATCCTTTCAATCTGCCAATGTGTTTGTTTCATCTCCTGTGCCTATCTTCCTTTATACTGGCATTTTTATTTCAAGATTTCCTTTCCGTATTTTATTATAGTAATGCCATTTTTAATCAACCGTTTTGTATATTTCAGTCGCCGTATCTACCTCTCAACCTATTGATTCTATCGCTTTAAAATTATACCCAAAGATTCCTTTGCCCGTTTATTACTGTACCTTTTTTATTTTAAGCATTGATTTTCACCAACCGAGATTTGTAGGTGAATTCATTTCTATCTGCGCGATCGCAGCGTGATCGGTTAAACGTTCTGTAAAAGAAAAAAAAAAAAAAAAATAGGGACACGACACGGAATGGCATTTACGAGGGTAAGGTGAAAAGTTCTCGGCCGGACTGGACAATGAAAGACTGCGATTTTCAGTTAAAAAATGATTTTATTCTTTTACATACTCTCCCTTGACTTCAACATATTTGGTTTAGTGTTTCTCCAACATCCGTATTCATTCCCAGAACTGAGAGTCTAAAAGGCTGTGAAAATATTCGTCCACGGCCCTTCTAGCATGTTCTATCGTTTCTAGTGTGTAATGGTGGACCATGGAATCTCATCCACGGTGACAAATCGCTGCACAAAATCGGTTGAATCCTTATTCAGTTGTCCCAAGCATTGTTTTGCGAATATTGTTTGCGCATTTGCTTTTGATCGGCATTCAGCAAATGCGGCACCCATCTTGCGCAGTGCGTTCCCATCCCTAATTCTGTGTGCAAGGTGTTTCGCACACTTTCTTCCGATATCCCCACAGCCTCAGCTATATCACTCACCTTCACTCGCCTATCGTCCAACACGATATCGTGCAGTTTTTCGATGATTTTCGGTGTCGTGGGGTGGCGGTTTTTGGCCGTCCTTCAAATGGGTCATCTTCAAGCTACAGTTGCTAACAAAAGTGTTTGAACACTAGCAAAAATTCCTATGTAAAAAAAGTACACTTCTTAAGGTTTTGTGAAATAAATCCTTACCGAATCATGTTCCTACACTGACTAAGAACAAGATTCTACAAGGATTTATTTAACAAAACCGTATGAAATGTACTTTTTTTACAGGAATTTTTGCTAGTGTTCGGACACTTTTGTTACCGACTGTACGTGCGACCAGGTTTAAAACCAACTGACCACTTTTTAATCGTTAACATGGAAGGATCAGAGTCAGCGTAAATTTTTGTTAACTTCAGAGGAATTTCCTTGGGGGTAAATCGATCCAAAATGAAGAATTTTATGACAGCACCGCACGATATTCAAGTTTATCCACTTTAACGAAAAAAAAATTCGTGTAAACAAACTACTTGAGAGAACAATTTGAAACTTGACATATAAGCTAATAACACGTGTACCAAGGCAGGAAACACATATTTTTGCTGATTGGAACATCATCTTTGTGTCAGGCCGAGAACTTTTCACCTTACCCTCGTATAAGTGATTCATTGAAATGCAGTGATCAGAGAAACAAAAAAAAGTCATTAGTTTTTTTTTATAAAATATGCATCAATTAAGGTTAAATTATAATTAAAATGTATCATCTTGTTGTACATGTGCAAAATGAGCAGATGATAATCAATTAAAACTTTTTAAGGATAAGTGAACCATTTTTCATCTTTTAATTACTTTATATTTCACCAAAATTGAATTCATTATCTTTGGATGTTTTGGGTATTTATTTCACAGCTTTGAGATCTGTGAAGTATAGTTACAATGACTTTTGTCTGGAATGATCTGGGTCATACAGTTTACCCATAACAATTTATATCTTATATATATGTTTCACACATAAGGGACACCACAGATATCCATGCTTGAACCGTGATTCTAACCCGAGACGTGAGACTCAAGAAGGCAGCTCCCTACCGACTGTGCCACCACGCCGACTTCAGATGTTTTAAAATATAACAACATCATTAAAAATAAATTTCCAAATATCTCTAAAAGTGAAAGTGGCTCCACTCAACATTCCGAAAACAAACTTATCAAGTATGAATCATTGAACTATACAAAGTAATTATACAATATTGAAAAGCACAGTACAATATACAGTCGGCAGCAAAAGTATCCGAGCACTAGCAAAAATTCCTATATAAAAAAGTACTCTTAATACTGTTTTGTTAAATAAATCCTTGTCAAATCATTTTCTTAGTCAGTCTAAGAACATGATTCGACAAGGGTTTATTTAACTAAACAATATTAAGAGTACTTTTTTTATGCAGGAATTTTTGATAGATCTCGGATATTTTTGCTGCCGATTGTATTCCCGATCATTCGTGGAATTGAGGGGCACCGTTTTGACGGATGATGCAAATCGAGGGTAAATCGCAAAAATGTTGGAAATGAAGGGTAAATGAGATAAAATAATTACAAGATAAAAAGAACTTTTTATATAAGGTCATTGTGCCTAAATGTGACGTGATTTTTGGTAAGTTTATCGCATTTAGGAAACTTATGACATTTTAGAAAACAAATAAGTATGAAAAGAAAAAGAAAATGGTTGAGCATTATACTCTTAGTTCTAAACTTGTGTTTTGTGTCATTTCTTTTCAAGAAATTAAAAAAATATCTGTAATTTATGAAAAAATATACCAGCGTCGCATTTAGGAAATTTTTATCGCATTTAAGGTACTATATCCTAAATGCGATGTTCAAACTCCCTAATTGCGATAATGTATTTAATGCATGGGAGTTACTTGAATGTTATTAACACTTTCCAAAGTAGGTTGAAACTGTTATTAACACTTTCCAACAAGGTTGAAAAGTGTTAATGACTTCGATTTGTCTGTCTGTCAGTCTGTCTGTCTGTCCGCGCTCTAACGCCAGTAAATATTTACGGAATTTCTTGAAACTGATATATGTTATTCAAGTTCACTATCGGATGTTCTCTATTGAAAATGGCGTTTATACCTCTACTGGTTTGTGTACAGGGACCCCCGAAAATATTTCAAAGCATTGTGTTCTATGAGAGGCATTTGTACAAACCATATTTTCATACCCTTACTCTACAAAAATCTTAATGAAATTGAAATATGTTATACAAGTTCACTATCGGATGTTTCCTGTATAAAATGGAGTAAACTCCACCACTGATTTGTGTACAGGGACACAAAAAAGTATTTCAAAGCAATGTGTTCTATGAGAGGCATTTCAAAAACCATATTTTCATACCCTTACTGTACAAAAATTGTAATGAAATTTAAATACGTTATACAAGTTCACTATCGGATGTTTCCTGTTGAAAATGGAGTTTATACCGCTACTGGTTTGTGTACAGGGACCTCCGAAAATATTTCAAAGCATTGTGTTCTATGAGAGGCATTTCTATAAACCATATTTTCATACCCTTACTGTACACAAATCTTAATGAAATTGAAATATGTTATTCAAGTTCACTATCGGATGTTTCCTGAATAAAATGGAGTAAATACTACCACTGATTTGTGTACAGGGACACACAAAAGTATTTCAAAGCATTGCCTTTTATGAGAGATATTTTTATAAACTAAATTTTAATAACTTTACTTTGCACGAAGATTTATGAAATTGAAATATGTTATTTATAAGCACAAAAGGAAATGCTTTGCATAGAATATAGCATGATTAGCATTAGATTTACAGGGTGACGCAAAAATATTCAGTTATATGTAGAGCTATTAATAAATATTTGCTAAAATTGTACTTTCGTTTACATTAAGCGTTTTCAATACTTTCTAACATTTTTAACACTTCCCAACAAGGTTGAACAATGTTAATGACTTCGGTTTGTCTGTCTGTCTGTCCTTGCTCTAACTACTGTAAACATCTATGGAATTTCTTTTAAATGTTATTCAAGTTCACTGTCGGATGTTCCCTATTGAAAATGGAGTTTATACCTTCACTGGTTTGTATACAGGGACACTCGGAAGTATTTCAAAGCATTGTGTTTTATGAGAGGCATTTCTATAAATTATATTTTCATACCTTTACTGTACATGTATCTTAATGAAATGGATATATGTTATTCCAGTTCACTATGACATGTTCCCTGTATAAAATGGATTAAATACCACCACTGATTTATATACAGGAGCACCCGAAAGTATTTCAAAGCATTTTGTTCTATGAGAGGTATTTCTATAAATCATATTTTCATACCTTTATTGTGCAATATCTTCATGAAATTGAAACATGTTGTTCAAGTTCACTACAAAATAGTTTACATACCACCACTAGTTTATGTACAGGGACACTCAAAAGTAGTCCAAAGCATTGCGTTCTTTGTGAGATTTTTCTATAAATCAAATTTTAATAACTTTACTTTCCACGAAGTTTTAGGAAATCGAAATATATTACTTATATGCACAAAAGATTGCATTACATAGAATAACATGATTAGAATTAGATTTACAGGGTGACACAAAAATATTCTGTCATATTAAGAGCTATTAATAAAAATTTGCTAGAATTCTACTTTCGTTTATATTAAGCGTTTTAACACTATCTAACATATTTTTGAGTGTGAATTTGATATCAATTTGTGTATCTGTCCGTCTGTCTGTCTACCCGTACTCTATCTCCCGTAAATATTTATGGAATTTTTTGAAACTGATATATGCTATTCAAGTTCACTATCGGATGTTCCCTATTGAAAATGGAGTTTATACCTCTACTGGTTTGTGTACAGGGATACCCAAAAGTATTTCAAAGAATTGTGTTCTATGAGAGGTATTTCTATAAACCATATTTTCATACCTTTACTGTACAATATCTTCATGAAATTCAAATATGTTATTCAAGTTCACTATAAAATAGATTACATACCACCAATAATTTATGTACAGGGACACTCAAAAGTAGTCCAAAGCATTGTGTTCTTTGTGAGATATTTCTATAAATCAAATTTTAATAACTTCTTTCCACGAAGCTTTAGGAAATTGAAGTACTATGTTACTTATATGCACAAAAGAATGCTTTGCATAGAATATAGCATGGTTATCATTAGATTTACAGGGTGACACAAAACTATTCAGTTATATTAAGGGCTATTAATAAAAAATTGCTAGAATTGTACTTTCGTTTACATTAAGCGTTTTTGACACTTTCTATCATTTTTTTTATTGTGAATATAATTTCAATGTGTCTATCTGTCTGACTGTTCTTCTGTCCGTCTGTCTGTCTGTTTGTCTGTTTTTCTGCGCTCTAATTCCCGTAAATATTTATGGAATTTCTTTAAACCGATATATTTTATTCATGTTCACTATTGGATGTTCTCTATTGTAAATGGAGGGAATACCTCTTCTGGTTTGTGTACAGGGACACCTAAAAGTATTCGAAAGCATTGTTTTATATGAGAGGAGTTTCTATAAACCATATTTTAATGCCTTAAATGTATAGAAATTTTAATGAAATTTTAATATGTTATTCAATTCCTTATCGGATGTGTCCTATATAAAATAGAGAACAAATACTTAATACAAAATAACTATTTGAAGATAAAGTGTTGTGTAACTCTATGTGTAACTCTGCCTTTAACAGTGTGTGAAACTTTTCGTTTTTATTAACAGTGTGTGAAACTTTGTGTGGAACTCTGCTGTTTGTTAACAGTGTGTAACTCTTCTTTTTTTTTAACAGTGTGTGTGTGTAATTCTGTGTGTATTGCTGAACTTTTCTAACAGTGTGCGTAACGCTATGTGAAACTGACACTGTGTGTAAACACTGTATGCAATTAACTGTGTGTGTGTGTGTATATCTTCTTTCTTATTAACAGTGTGTGAAACTCCGTGTGTAACTCTGCTTTTTATTAACAGTGTGTGTAACTCCTCTTTTTTGAACATTATGTGTGCAACACTGTGTGTATCGCTAATTTTTTGCAAACAGCGTGTGTAATTATACTTATGTGTAACTAACAGTGTGTGTGTAACCCTGTATGTAATTAAAAGTTGCCTTCTTATTAACTATGTGTATGTAACTCTGTGTGTAACTCTGCCTTTTTATACAGTGTATGTAACTCTGTGTATAATTCTGCCTTTTTATTAACAGCGTGTGTAATTCAATGTTTAATTCTTTTTTTTTTTTTTTTTTTTTTTTTTTTGTACAATGTGTGTAACTCCGTGTGTATAACTGATTTTTTGCTAATAGTGTGTGTAACTCTATGTGTAACTAACAGTGTGTGTATAACCCTGTATATAATTAACAGTGCGTGTGTAACTCTTTGTGTAACTCGTCTTCTTTTTAACTGTGTGTGTGTGTAACCCTGCATTTTTATTAACAGTGTATGTAACTCTGTATAATTCCTCCTTTTTATTAACAGTGTGTGTAACTCCGTACGTAAATCTCTTTTTTTTCTGAAAATGTGTGTAACGCTGTGTTTAACGCTAATTTTTTGCTAACAGTGTGTATGTAGCTCTGTGTGTAACTCTGCATTTTTATTATTAGTTTGTGTGTAATTGTGTGTGTAACTTTGCCTTTTTTTAACAGAGTGTGTAACTCCGTGTTTAACTCTTCTTTTTTGAACAGAGTATGTGTATCTCTGCTTGATTCCATGAATATTTACGGGAGATAGAGCACGGACAGACAGACAAACCGAAGTCATTAACATTTTTCAGCTTTGTTGGAAAGTGTTAAAAACATATAGAAAGTGATAAAAACGCTTATTATAAACGAAAATGCAATTCCAGCAAATTTCCAATAATACCCCTTAATGTAGCTAAATATTTTTGTGTGGCCCTGTAAATATAATGCTAAAAATATTGTATTTTATGGAAGGCATTCTTTTGAGCATATGAAAAATACATTTCAATTTGTTAAGACTTGTGCAAAGTAAAGTCATTAAAATTTGGTGTTTAAAAATACCTTCCATAGAACGCAATGCTTTTAAATACATTCGGATGTTCCTGTATACAAACCAGTGATGGTATTTACTTCAATTTACATGAAGACATTCGACAGTGGACATAAATGATATATTTCAATTTCATTAAGATTTGTGTAAAGTAAACGTATCAAAATACGGTTTATAGAAATATCTCTCGTGGAACACAATGCTTTGGAAAATTTTGGGTGTCCTTGTAGACAAACCAGAAAAGGAATTCACTCCATTTTCAATAGGGAACATCCGATAGTAAACTTGAATACGATATACCAGTTTCAAGAAAATCCATAAATATTTACGGGAGTTAGAGCGCGGACAGACAGACAAACCGAAGTCATTAACACTTTTCAACCTTGTTGGAAAGTGTTAATACAAGAAAGAAAAATCATGCACTACGCACTTGCTTGTTGTATTGTATAACTTTCTATATTCTTTGCCTGCATTATCAAACAAAAGACAGAAGCATAGAAAAATATACAGATTGACTTATTGAATTTAAAACCGCTCTTAGACATCGTTGATGAATGTTAAAAAAGCTTAATGCAAAAGAAAATCCAGCTGTTAGATTATAACTGCTGCCCTTAATGTATTTGAATATCTTAGTGTAGTCCTGTAAATAAGAAGAGTGATCATATCATATTCTATACAAAACATTATTTTAGAATATTAAAATACATTTCAATTTATTTATGATTTTCACAGTAGAAAGTTATTTAAATGTGATTTATAAAAATACCTGTCCTAAAACGAAAAGCATTGGAAGTTCCCGGTACACTTGTTCAGGACATATTAATGGCATTTTAAATAGGAAACATTCCATAGTGAACTTGAATAACATATATCAATTTTTAAATATTCTGAAAATATTTAAGAACTCTCGAGACGAGAGACAGCCAGATAGAAAGATAAACAATCGGACAGAAAGATAAACAAATAAAAATCATATTCGCGCTCAAAAATTGTTAGAAAGAGTTAAAAACGCTTATTGTAAAAGAAAATGCAATTACAGCAAGTTTTTGTTAATAGCTCTTAATGTAACTTAATATTTTTATGTGGCCCTGTAAGACTAATACTAATCATACAGCATTCTTTTGTGCAAATGAATACCATATTTCTAATTCATTAAGTTTTGTGCAAAGTAAAGTTATTAAAATTTGGTTTGTCGAAATACCTCTCATACAACGCAATACTTTCAAGTCTCTCTGCACTCAAACAAGTGATAATATTTACTCTATTTTGCATAGGAAACATTCGATAGTGAACTTGAATAACATATTTCAATTTCATTAAGATTTGTGTAAAGTAACGGTATTAAAATATGGTTTATAGAAATATCGCTCATAGAAAACTATAGTTTGCAGTACTTTCCGGTGTCAATGTAGACAAACCAGTAGAGGTATTCACTCCATTTTCAATAGGGGACATCCGATAGTGAACTTGAAAAACGTATATTAGTTTCAAGATACTCCATAAATATTTCCCGGAGTTAGAGTGGCGAAAGACAGACAGATGGACAGACAAACAGATACACAGATACACAAAAATTGAAATTATATTCACTCTTAAAAATTGTTAGAAAATGCTAAAAATGCATAATGTAAACGAAAGTGCAATTCCAGCAAACTTTTATTAATAGCTCTTAATGTATCTGAATATTTTTGTGTTGCTCTGTAAATTTAATACTAAACATACTATATTCTATAGAAAGTAGTCTTTTGTGCATATAAATAACACATTTCTATTTCATTAAGCTTTGTGGAAAGTAAAGTTATTAAAATTTGGTTTATAGAAATACTTCTCATATAACGCAATGCTCTGGTATGCTTTCAAGTATCTCTGTGCCCAAACCAGTGGTGGTATTTACTCCATTTAATATAGAAAACATCCGATAGTGAACTTGAATAACATAATTCAATTTCTTTAAGATTTGTGTACAGTAAAGGTATTAAAATATGGTTTATAGAAATATCTCTCATAGAACACAATGCTTTGTAAAAGGTTTGGGTGCCTCTGTACACAAACCAGTAGAGATATTAACTCCTTTTTCAATAGGTAACATCCGATAGTGAACTTAAATAACATATATCAGTTTCAAGAAATTACATAAATATTTACTGGAGCTAGACCGCGGACAGACGAACAGACAGATACTTAAATTGAAATTATATTCACAGATGAAAATTGTTAGACAATGTTAAAAACGCTTAATGTAAACGAAATTGAAATTATAGCAAATTTTTATTAACAACTCTTAATGTAACTGAATATTTTTGTGTGGCCCTGTAAATCTAATGCTGATCATACTATATTCTATAGAAAGCACTATTTTGTGCATATGAATAACATATTTCAATTTCATTGAGCTTTGTGGAAAGTAAAGTTATTAAAATTTGGTTTATCGAAATACCTCTCATAGAACGCAATGCTTTGGAATACTTTAGAGTGTCCCTGTGCACAAACTAGTGTTGGTATTTGTTCCATTTTATATATGAAACATCCGATAGTGAACTTCAATAACGGGATTCAATTTCACTAAGATTATACAGTTAAGGTATTAAATATGGCTTACAGAAATACCTCTCATAGAACACAATGCTTTGGAATACTTTCGGGTGTCTCTACAGGAGTTAGAGCGCGGACAGACAGGCAGACAGACGGACAGACAGACAAATCGAAGCCACTTTTAAACCTTGTTGGAAAGTGTTAAAAAGGAAAAAATGTTTAAAGTTTCCTTTATATATCAACTGTAAAACTCGCCGCATTTAAGGGATAAAATTTGTCGCATTTAGGAAAATGGTGTAAACAGACCCTTAAATGCGATAAAAAATTTTAAACCCCTCTTTTTAAAAAATTGTAGCATTTTCTTTAATTTGCTTGTGATAGGTGTAAAGGGTATTCAAGCACATGACGTAACAGTGGTTATTTGATCTTGAAAAATAAAAGGATAAAATTACAGTTACTATTTGAAAATATTTCATCGCAATTAGGAAAAGACATCGGAAAGCCATAATGAACAATGTTTACTGCAAAATAAAATTCTACTAGAAAAAACCTTTAAAATTTAATGAAAAGTTTCGCGATCCATTCTTGAAATGTGTATGTTCCATTATGATTCATAAGTATGCGATTTATTCATTTAGATTTTCAGTAGAAGAACTTTGTCGCATTTATGGGTTATCGCATTTAGGCACAATAACCTTACCATGTTTTTAAAATTTCTCTTGAATCATATAAACACTACCGAAGGCAGCGGGGACCCGAAATAATTGGTTAAAAGTATTTAAAAAATGCATTGTCACCGTGTTCTGAGCTATTCTGAAAGTTTCAAATGTCTAGCTAGTCGAGAAGTTATACGATTGTTGAATCATATAAATGCTACCGAAGGCAGCGGGGACCCGAAACAATTGGCTAAAAGTATTTTAAAAATGCACTGTTTTCGTGTTTTGAGTTATTCTAAAAGTTTCAAACGTCTAGCTTGTAAGGGAGTTAGTTAAATAAATTTTCTGTTGAATCATATAAACTCTATCGAAGGCAGCAGGGACCCGAAACAGTTAGCTAAAAGTATTTTAAAAAATGCATTGTCACCGTGTTTTGAACTATTCTGAAAGTTTCAAATGTCTAGCAAGTCGTTAAGTTAGTTAAATAACTTTTTTGTTGAATAATTTAAACGCTGCCGAAGGCAGCAGAGACCCATAACAGTTGTCCAAACATATTTAAAAAATGCATTGTCGCCGTGTTCTGAGCTATTCTGAAAGTTTCAAATGTCTTGCTAGGTTGAATCATATAAACGCTGTCGAAGGCAGCAGTGACCCAAAACAGTTTGCTAAAAATATTTAAAAAATGCATTGTCACCGTGTTCTGAGCTATTCTGAAAGTTTCAAATGTCTATCTAGTCGGGAAGTTAGTTAAAAATCGATTGCAAGATTTGTACCGGACACACAAATAAGATTAAGATTAAAAACTATTAAAAGTTTAAAATTATAAAACATTTCACGTGTATAAATAATATATAAAAGGTAATAAACCACTTTAAAACTCGTAGATAAAATATTTTTATTAAACTACACAAAGCTTTTCGCCATTATAACAATAGCATCATCAGGTGTAATTGCGTTACATAGAACGAGCAATATATAAATAAAGAAGTTCAAACGGTTTAAAGTTACGGTTACAATAAAAAAAAATTTTTAAAGTTACGGTTACAATAAAATTTTTATATTTCAATATCATATTTCAATTTCATATGGCACGCGTTGTGCTCATAGAGGAAAAAAAAAAAAAATACTGAAAATGATATTGAAATGAAAATTTTTTATTTTAACCGTAACTTAAAAAATTTTTTTTTATTGTAACCGTAACTTTAAACCGTTTGAACTTCTTTATTTATATATTGCTGGTTCTATGTAACGCATTTACACCTGATGATGCTATTGTTATAATGGCGGAAAGCTTTGTGTAGTTTAATAAAAATATTTTATCTACGTGTTTTAAAGTGGTTTGTTACCTTTTATACACAAATAAGAATCGAAGTTAATAAAAACATGATAAAATATTCTAACTCCAAAACGTGTGCATTCTATATAAAACATACAAACAGTGAAACGAAAAGTGGAAACATTCACAATATAGTAAAAATATTTGTATTTTATATACTAAAGAATGAAAAAAAAATTAAAAATGTACTGAATGGATTCAAAGTACAATCTGTAAGATAACTTATGTTCTAAATTTAACAAGTAGCGCGACATGCCAAAATTTTAATTTATTCCAGATCATTTTAAATATCCACCTTTTTTTTCACACAACTTCATATTAGTAGTGAAATCTTCAATATGTAACTACGATTAAATGAAAGAAAAAATAATCTTCAAGAAAAGTGGCATGAAGGAAAAGGTGGGTACTAATAAACAATGCTCCGGATTAAATTAAGATGTTGACATGTCTGTTACCGGACTGTACTGTACTAGACAAAATATATAACAAAAGCAACTTATATCTTTATTTGTTATATTATTTATTTTGTTTTTTTATTTTATTTTCTTAAGAAAAACTAATACAAAATCACTTGTTTTTGTTTTTTATTTAGAAAACCTTTTCTCTTGATTCCGATCTTTTACTGCGTCCGCAGATAATCCACAATGAGCGTAATCCGCTCCTAGATAATCAGGAGTTTACTATAGAATGTTTAAATATTTATCTGTGTTTAAATATTTCTGCAATGAACAGTAGTGTTTCCGAATTCTTTTGCGTTCCATGTGAAAAGGTATAAATTTTAAGCAAGCAATTTTCAAAAACGACTGTTATATAGTAAAATTTTAAAACATATATTAGTTTTGGTGTCTTTAAAACAATTTAACGAATTTCCTATGATTAACCCAGTGCGACGCAAAATGGGTAAATTATTTCATAATACGTACAAAACTTTGAATAAATACCTTAAAATTAAAGAATTCGCACAATTGTTTCGGGTCGAAAGAAGACACGATCCTTCGTCAGGCGAACAAAGTAGGCTCGAGTGCTGCAAACAAAGCAGTAACGCACGGGTTACAATGTCTAAGAATTTTATTTCGTATTCTGTAAAAAAAAAAAAAAAAAAAAAAATCAAATGTAGAACTTTATGCTAAGCACAGGGATGGAACACGGGCGCAGAATTCATACCACTATCAATGTAACAAAATTTTCTAGTTCTTAAATCAACGATATTATAGGCAGCGAAATAACTTAAACGAATTCCGGTATGAATTCTGCGCCCGTGTTCCATCCCTGTAAGCACTTGAAATAATTTGAGCCTACAGGCCATAATGTAAAAGTTCTTTTCTTCATATCTCTGTAAAGAATAATAAGTCATACACTCATTAAAATCTACACAGGTCATACAGCGGTAACCTAAAATATACCGAACAACTTTTAATTCCTTTGAATAAAATATTCAGGTGTTATCCCACTTTAAATAATTCGAGTCCAAGTGCCATACAGATAATTTTTTTTCAAGTGTTTGTAAAGCACCATGAGTCCTACGCTCATCAAAATCGATACAGACAGTAACAACAGTGACCTAAATATGCCTACCAACAGTGTGCTGAATTAAATAAAGTGTTTAAACATCATCGTGTTCTCTCAACACGTACAAACATACATACACCATCACTGTAAAAAATATGTCCTTTGCTGCCAGAAATTCTATGCAATTTGAGAAAATACGTTCTGACAAAGTAATTTTTGCGTAAATTGCGCGTATTTTCTCAAATTACAGAGATTTCTGGCAGCATATAGGACATATTTTTTACAGTGATATATACATTATCAAAACATATAAAAAAATTATCTGTGTGTGTGTTCACTCAGAGAAAGACAGCCCTTTAGAAAGTAAAATGGCCGTCTATCCCTGGATGAAAAGGAATCATATTTTCCCCCGCGATGATCAATCTATGTCATAACTATATCTATGTATAAGACTCTAGTACACAAAATCTATTTGCAGCGCTCGTCTAAACCTTACATCTGAAAACGTAATTATCCATTTTTATAAAAATGCTTAGCGAGTGTCACACCATATCATCTATATATATAAAAGAGCAGAGTCTGTCTGTGTGTGTGTGTGTGTGTCCGCTATAGAATCCTAGGCCGTTTCACCGAGCGGAACCAAATTTGGCACGGTTAATGTTTATGACCCGAGAAAGACAACGCCGCAAGCGATTTTACAAAATTCGCCCCCCAAGGGGGGGAGGGGGGGCAAAACGTAATTTCACAAAATCCCTCATATCTCAAACAAAAAAACAGATATCCGTAAAATTTTTGCTTTTAAATATAGCTAATACAAATGTCTAAAAATCGGTTTCTGGAATTTTTGAAATTCGGTCCCCAAGGGGGGCGGGGGGGGGGGGGGCAAAACGTGATTTCACATGCGTAAAACGTGATTTCGCATAATCCTATATATCTCAAACAAAAAAAATAGATATACGTGAAATTTTTACTCTAAAATATAGCTAATGCAACTATCTAAAAACCAATTTCTGGAATTTTAGAAATTCAGCCCCCAGGTGGGGCAGCAAGGGGGGGGGGCTATGGAGCAAAAACAAATAGAAGTACAGTTAAGCCGTTCAAAATTGGCACAGATAGGTTTTAAAGGCCTGCAAGTCGAATGGGGATATTTTCGATTGTGTAAAGTTATTAGGAGGGGCAAGAAGGGGGGGGGAGGGGAGGGGGGGGGCAAAAAAATAAAAATAGTGTCAGATCGTTCAAAATTGGTACGTAGAGGTTTTCGATACTTACAAATCGATTGCGGATATTTTTGAATTTGTAAAATTATTAGGAGGGGCGGGTAGGGGGTGGGGCGGTAAGGGGGGCTATGGGGCAAAAACAAATAGAAATACCGTTAGGCTGTTCAAAATTAGTACAGATAGGTTTTAGAGGCCTGCAAGTCGAATGGGGATATTTTCGAAAGTGTAAAGTTATTAGGAGGGGTGAAAAGGGGGAGGGGAGGGGGGCAAAAAAATAAAAATACAGTTAGATCGTTCAAAATTGGTATATAGAGGTTTTCGATACTTACAAATCGATTGGGGATATTTTCGAATTTGTAAAATTATTAAGAGGGGCGGGAAGGGGGTGGGGCGGTAAGGGGGGGGGCTATGGGCAAAAACAAATAGAAATACAGTTAGGCCGTTCAAAATTGGTACAGATAGGTTTTAGAGGCCTGCAAATCGAATGGGGATATTTTCGAAAGTGTAAAGTTATTAGAAGGGCTGGGAAGGGGGGTTAGAGGGGCAAAAAAAAATAGAGTTAGATCATTCAAAATTGGTACATCGAGGTTTTCGATACCTACAAATCGATTGCGGATATTTTTGAATTTTTAAAATTATTGGGAGGGGCGGGAAGGGGGGAGGGAGCGGAGGGGCAAAAAAATAAAAATAGAGATAGATCGTTCAAAACTGGTGCATAGAGGTTTTTGATACTTTAAAATCGATTGCGGATATTTTCGAATTTGTAAAATTTTTATTGCGCTCATATATATGCATTCGCGCGTGCGCATCGCGCACGGGTCTACGCTGCCGAAGGCAGTGAGAACCCGGTGCGACATTTTTCCCGATCAGAGGTTTTTTTTTTTTTTTTTTTTTTTTTTTTTCACATGATAAAAATTAATGCAATTTTGAGAATTCATTAATTATAATGATTCATTTAAAAATAGTGACCAGCGAAGCGGGCGTAGCCTGCTAGTATTATATAAAATAATATCAAATTTATTTGTTAAAAAAATATTAAAGCTGGATATGCATGCTGATTAAAGTAGATTCCATATGGTAAAATTGTTAAGTTATACAAATGTCTGAATTTCTAAGTGTCTGAAATTTGTAATGTCTGAATTTTTAAGTGCCTAAATTGTAAAATGTCTGAAAATTTATGTGTCTAAAATGTTATATGTCTTAATTTCAGACATATCAACCTTATTCAGACACTTATCTCAGCTCATTTATAAAAAAGACACTTACGCGTCTTAATTTAAGACAGCACATGCATCTGAAATTTTGCATGCGTAAGTGTTTCAGACATTTATGTGTCTGAATTGACATTTCAGACACATTTCTGTCTGAATTTTAGACGCTTCTATTTACAGTGTGTAATCTGTATTATTTCGTTTTCTTTAAGGAATTCGTGATCTATACATATAATGTCCTGAATAAAAAGTAACCATTTCAATATTTTAAAACTTATTTAAAAGCCTGTTTTATTTAACACCAAATTTTAAAACTTAATTTAAAACTTATTTAAAATTCTGGAATATTTTAAGCCTATCTGTTTTGTAACGCTAATCTATATGATCAATGTTCGAAACTTTAAATAATTATTTCTCTTATTTCTTCTATTTTTCTATATAAATAAAGAGAAGTGTCTGTGTGTGTGTCTGTGTGTGTATCTGTCTGTGTGTGTGTGTGTCTGTCTGCGCTCTGGTGCTCACACTACTGATCGTAGAGCTTCCAAATTTGGCATGTAGGTACCTGGGACCCCGCAGGTGGGCACCTCATCGAGAATTTTTCGAATTTCGAATTTGAACTTTTTAAATTCATGTTTTTTCGATTTTAAATATTGGCTTTAATGTTTCATTTTTCATGAATTTATTCTCCGGTTGTAATCGTCTGCGTATCTTAGCAACGGCTATTATGCAATTCATTTTTTATTTAATGCATTCATTTGAAGGCGATTTTCTTCTTTTTTCTTTTTTTCTTTATCATTATTATTGTTATACTAGCAGGCAACGCCCGCTTCGCTGGTCCCTATTTTTAAATGAATCACTATAATGAATTCTCAAAACTGCATTAATTTTTATCACGTGAAAAAAAAAAAAAAAAAAAAAAAAAGAGAAACAAAATCTGAGTAGGAAAAATGTCGCACCGGGTTCTCACTGCCTTCGGAAAAAATTCCCAAAATGCTCTAACCCTTATTTCTATTATTTTCCCACTTCGCCCCCCCTCCTGTCTATCCTAATAATTTTACAAATTTGAAAATATCCGCAATCGATTTGTAAGTATCAAAAACCTCTATGCACCAGTTTTGAACGATATCTCTCTATTTTTATTTTTTGCCGCTCTACTCCCCCCCCCTTCCCGCCCTCCCAATAATTTTAAAAATTCGAAAATATCCGCAATCGATTTGTAGGTATTGGAAACCTCTATGTACCAATTTTGAATGATCTAACTCTATTTTCTTTTTTTTTGCCCCTCTGCCCCCCCCTTCCCGGCCCTCCTAATAACTTTACACTTTCGAAAAAATCCCCATTCGACTTGCAGGCCTCTAAAATCTATCTGTACCGATTTTGAACGGCCTAACTGTATTTCTATTTGTTTTTGACCATAGCCCCCCCCCTTCCCACCCCCCCTTCCCGCCCCACCTAGAAATTTTAAAAATTCGAAAGTATCCGCAATCGATTTGTAAGTATCGAAAACATCTATATACCAATTTTGAACGATCTAACTCTATTTTTATTTTTTTGCCCCCCCTCTCCCCTCCCCCTTTCCCGGCCCTCCTAATAACTTTACACTTTGGAAAATATCCCCATTCGACTTGCAGGCATCTAAAACCTAACTGTACCAATTTTGAACGGCCTAACTGTATTTCTATTTGTTTTTGCCCCATAGCCCCCCCCTTGCCGCCCCCCCTTCCCGCTCCTCCTAATAATTTTACAAATTCGAAAATATTCGAAATCGATTTGTAGGTATCGAAAACCTCTATATACCAATTTTGAACGATCTAACTCTCCTTTTATTTTTTGCCCCCCCCCTCTCCCCCCCCCCCCTGCTGCCCCATCTATGGGCTGAATTTCTAAAATTCCAGAAATTGATTTTTAGATATTTGCATTAGCTATATTTTAGAGCAAAAACTTCACGCATATCTATTGTTTTGTTTGAGATATATAGGATTATGCGAAATCACGTTTTTACGCATGTGAAATCACGTTTTGCCCCCCCGCCCCCTTTGGGGACCGAATTTTGAAAATTCCAGAAATTGGTTTTTTGACATTTGTATTAGCTATATTTTAAAGCAAAAATTTTACGGATATCTGTTTTTTTGTTTGAGATATGAAGGATTTTGTGAAATCACGTTTTGCCTCCCCTCCCCCCCCTTGGGGGGCGAATTTTGTAAAATCGCTTATTAGTGGATGCCTACGTCATAGAAAGAACATTGTCACAAAATTTCATGCTTCTAGGTCCAGGGGTTTGGTCTGGGCGTTGATAGATCACCCCCTCACTCACTAACTCACTCAGGAAGTGTTCTTTTATATATATAGACTAGCAGGCAACGCCCGCTTCGCTGGTCCCTATTTTTAAATGAATCACTATATCGAATTCTCAAAATTGCATTAATTTTTATCACGTGAAAAAAAAGAGAAACAAAATCTGATTAGGAAAAATGTCGCACCGGTTTCTCACTGCCTTTGGAAAAAATTCCCAACATGCTCTAACCCTTATTTCTATTATTTTCCCACTTCGCCCTCCCCCCCTCCTGTCTATCCTAATAATTTTACAAATTTGAAAATATCCGCAATCGATTTGTAAGTATCAAAAACCTCTATGCACCACTTTTGAACGATATATCTCTATTTTTATTTTTTTGCCGCTCTACTCCCCCACCTTCCCACCCTCCCAATAATTTTAAAAATTCGAAAATATCCGCAATCGATTTGTAGGTATTGGAAACCTCAATGTACCAATTTTGAATTATCTAACTCTATTTTCTTTTTTTCTTTGCCCCTCTGCCCCCCCTTCCCGGCCCTCCTAATAACTTTACACTTTCGAAAATATCCCCATTCGACTTGCAGGCCTCTAAAATCTATCTGTACCAATTTTGAACGGCCTAACTGTATTTCTATTTGTTTTTGCCCATAGCCCCTCCCCCTTACCGCTCCCCCCCTTCCCGACCCACCTAATAATTTTAAAAATTCGAAAATATCCGCAATCGATTTGTAAGTATCGAAAACATCTATCTACAAATTTTGAACGATCTAACTCTATTATTATTTTTTGCCCCCCCCCCTCTCCCCTTCCCCTTTCCTGGCCCTCCTAATAACTTTACACTTTCGAAAATATCCCCATTCGACTTGCAGGCATCTAAAACCTATCTGTACCAATTTTGAACGGCCTAACTGTATTTCTATTTGTTTTTGCCCATAGCCCCCCCTTGCCGCCCCACCCGCCTTCCCACCCCTCCTAATAATTTTACAAATTCGAAAATATCCGAAATCGATTTGTAGGTATCGAAAACCTCTATATACCAATTTTGAACGATCTAACTCTATTTTTATTTTTTGCCCCCCCTCTCCCCTCCCCCCTCCTGCCCCTCCTAATAACTTTACACAATCGAAAATATCCTCATTCGACTTGCAGGCCTCTAGAACCTATCTGTATCAATTTTGAACGCCCTAACTGTATTTCTATTTGTTTTTGCCCCATAGCCCCCCCCCCTGCTGCCCCACCTGGGGGCTGAATTTCTAAAATTCCAGAAATCGGTTTTTAGATATTTGCATTAGCTATATTTTAGAGCAAAAATTTCACGCATATCTATTTTTTTGTTTGAGATATATAGGATTATGCGAAATCACGTTTTACGCATGTGAAATCACGTTTTGCCCCCCCTTGGAGACCGAATTTTGAAAATTCCAGAAATTGGTTTTTTGACATTTGTATTAGCTATATTTTAAAGAAAAAATTTCACGCATATCTATTTTTTTGTTTGAGATATATAGGATTATGCGAAATCACGTTTTACGCATGGGAAATCACGTTTTGCCCCCCCGCCCCCTTTGGGGACCGAATTTCTAAAATTCCAGAAATCGGTTTTTAGATATTTGCATTAGCTATATTTTAGAACAAAAATTTCACGCATATCTATTTTTTTGTTTGAGATATATAGGATTATGCGAAATCACGTTTTACGCATGGGAAATCACGTTTTGCCCCCCCCCGCCCCCCTTGGGGACCGAATTTTGAAAATTCCAGAAATTGGTTTTTTGACATTTGTATTAGCTATATTCTAAAGCAAAAATTTTACGCATATCTATTTTTTTGTTTGAGATATATAGGATTATGCGAAATCACGTTTTACGCATGTGAAATCACGTTTTGCCCCCCCGCCCCCCTTGGGGACCGAATTTTGAAAATTCCAGAAATTGGTTTTTAGATATTTGCATTAGCTATATTTTAGAGCAAAAATTTCACGCATATCTATTTTTTTGTTTGAGATATATAGGATTATGCGAAATCACGTTTTACGCATGTGAAATCATGTTCTGCCCCCCCCGCCCCCCTTGGGGACCGAATTTTGAAAATTCCAGAAATTGTTTTTTTGACATTTGTATTAGCTATATTTTAAAGCAAAAATTTTACGGATATCTGTTTTTTTGTTTGAGATATGAAGGATTTTGTGAAATCACGTTTTGCCCCCCCCCTCCCCCCCTTGGGGGGCGAATTTTGTAAAATCGCTTCTTAGTGGATGCCTACGTCATAGAAAGAACATTGTCACAAAATTTCATGCTTTTAGGTCCAGGGGTTTGGTCTGGGCGTTGATAGATCACCCCCTCACTCACTCACTCAGGAAGTCTTCTTATATATATATAGATTTATTGAAAATCAAATGGTAATGCAATAGAAATAAATTGTTACGTTTATGTATAAATTTTATACTATAGCAACTTTTTATTTTTCATTTTTTTAATTAATTCTGTTGACGCATGCGCGCCACCCCGTCGCGGATCACCGGGCAGAAGGCTATGAGAAGCCAAATACAATGGACGTGGGCAAAGAACTTTAAATTTATTGACGCCCACAATTATTATTTTATGTGCTACCTATTATTTCTTCGTTGTATATAGTGTAAATACTTGATGTATGTGATCGTACAAATTAAAAATATTAAAACAACGAAGATGGTCCGTCGAAAATTAATTATTTGTAGTTAAGTTCCTACAAAAAGTGGCTCCGTCGAGAAAGGAGCTTGTAATAAGCGACTTATGGATAAAAATAATAAATTGAAATCTTCCTTGAAAGGGAAGATAACTAGAATTGAAAACTATGTAGAAGGCACGAATGCCGAAAATTACGATATAGATGTAGTGGAACTAAAAGTGAAATTAAAGAACATAGAACTGCTACAAACAAAAATCGATGAATTACGACAAAAATACTACGAAATTCAAGAGTAGGTAAGAAAGGCCGGTTCTAGGTCAGGCGGCGGAGGGACCGAGGGACCGGCAAGCCGTGCGGATGTCACACCACCCCCTGAGGGGTCTAGATGGGTTGACATTGACCTTGAGACATCCTCTAACTTGATCGTGAAAGATGACGAGGGTATTAATGAAGAAAATTAATTAAAAAATTTAATGAGTGATTTATTGTAAAAGGTGACGATGGTTTTAAAGCGATGTTTGCGGTATAAGGTAAAAAGCATGCTATTGTTTGTGAGTCATTAGGAAATTAATTAGGAGGTTAATTAAGAGGTTAATTAGGAGGTTAATTAAGAAATTAATTAAAAAATTAAAAATTTTGAAATAAATAAGGAATCGATTGAATTTAAGGATGTAGATGGGATATAGTATGAAAGAAATAGAGAGGTTTGACTGGGGTTCGAACCCGACACCTCGCAGTAAAAATATTTCAGTAGTTTTCGCGTGTGTGTGAGTGATTTTTATAGTATATGTCTGCAATGTTCTTTTAAAACTATGAATGCTAGTGTCCGAAAAGAATTCAATCGTTTTAATGATATTAATTAGAGAATAATAATTAAGAAAAATATTAATTAAGGATCTTCTTGTAAAAAATCATCAAATATTTCCCGAAAAAAAAGGTAATGAAAGCAAAAATTAAGTATAAAGAATGAAAGAAAGTTTAGAAACATAGATTTTGACTGAGATTCGAACCTGCTACCTTGCAGCAAAAAAATATTTCAGTAGTTTTCGCGTATGTGTGAGTGTTCTTTAGAAATATGTCTATGCAGATCTTTTTTAGCCTAAGAATTCTATTGATTGAAAATTAATCAATCGTAAAATTAATATAAATTACAGAATAATAATTAAGAAAAATAATAATTGAAGATCTTGTAAAAATTCACCAGATGTTTTTCGAAAACTGAGAGTAAAAATTAAATTAAAAGATGATTAAAATCTCAAATGTGTAAGTGAAATTAGATTAGGATGAAAGACGAGAATTGTTTTTTTTGATAGATAACTAAAAAAGAGTGATTAAAATTTCTTATTAATTACTTAATTGAAGAAAGTTCGTTAAAAAAATACTTTTCATCATAAAGATTTTTTAATTATGAATAACTAGTATCCATTTTAAACTATATATATATATATATTTTTTCCATTATAAATATGATATCTTAATACAAAAAGATCGACTTTATTCACCAACGGTGACGTCACAATGTTTGCGTAAAAGGAGGTAGCATACCCTTAAGCAATTTCTGAGAATCGGGTTAGGTACGGTATTGTCAAAAGATAGGGGGAGAAAATTCCAGTTTTGCTTCAACTTTTCACGTGTTTAAATATGTTTACTGTTGGATGCACTAAAAATTATCTACTATTTTGAATTATGTTCAGTTCACTTCTTTATAAGAAAAATGTATATAATGTGAAATTAAAAGTAAATAAAAAAACTTTAAAAATTCATCTTTTAAAAATAAATTAATAAAAATAAGTTGATCAATGTAAAAAACTGAAAAATTCGCTGTCTGAAAAGAAGTCTTAATAAGTTTAAGAAAATATCGTAACATTTTGTATTATATTTTACATAAGAGAGTGAATCTATCATTTTTCAGAAGTTACTTTAGTGCGAAATAATAACTGATGTTGAAAATTTCTCTACCTTAAACAGTTATACTTCAGATATAACTTTTTTTTGGGATCTTCTTATCACTGTCATCGAACATACATGTGTAATCACTCCCACATAAATTCTTTCATATATATTTTAAAAAATTTACAATGTTGTATTTAATTATAAATTATCTTTAAATTTCCTTACGCTCATTAAAATATTGTATCTATTTTTATTTCAAGTTTTGTATTATAGTACTAGAAATCTTCCAACATTCTTAAAATAAAATAAGTTTCTGAACAGAGTGATAATTAGAAATTCAATGTATTTTTATCTATAGTTTAACCATTTTTTTGTAACTCCCTAACATTTTTTTAGTGTAAACCCGTGAAATTTTACCAATAAAATCCGAAATAGGGTCTTAAAAATAAGAATTTGGCATGATTTTTAATAAATTTTAGGATATATCTACAAAAATTTTAGAGTATTTGGCGATAATTCAGATTTGGTGAGAAACACCTAGTATTAATTCCGAGTGAAGAAAAATTTTATTACTTGTCAAATTTATTTTGAGAAGTGAGGTTGCTTATTTTATAACCTGAATTCAGTACTACATAATAATAGTTTTTTCAAGATGGATGTCAGAACAGATATCATTTTGTTAAACGCATTTACTCATATATTCAATAGATCACACATTCGCAATTCAGAAGTAGAGATTATAAACCACCTTAAATTTCGAATGAATGAATTTATCAATTCAGAAATTAGCAATCAACTTTATGAAAATGTTGATATGTTATCTGATGAAACTTTTTATACCTGTTTAGATATTGTCTTAAAAGAAATGATAAAAAATGAAATTAATTGGGATAAAGTTGTAATTTACTTAGTATTTTCAAGTGAACTTATGGCAAAGCGCTTTAAGAGATCTGGAGAGTTTATCATACTTTGGATAAAATTTTTTAATATCTTCCAGAAGTATTTAGGTAGTTGGATTATTGATAATCAAGAATGTATAAAAGTCAAAGAAGTGAAAAAATCATTTTTTCAAAGAATGTGGAGTTTTATCACTCGATCATAATATGAAAATTGTAAAAATATTATCTGCTATGTTGAATTATGTTCAGTTCAATCTGTAAAAGAACAATGTTCAAGAAAAATGTATGTATGTAATGTGAAATTCAAAGTAAATAAAGAACTTTAAATGGGAATTTTGTTTAAGAAAAAATTATTTGAAGTAACATTCATCTTTAAAAAATAAATAAATAAAAATAAAAATAAGTTGATCAATGTAAAAAACTGAAAAATTCACTAAAAATATAAGAAACGCATTTTCACAATAATAAGATTGTAAATGTAAGATAAAATCACAAAATTACCAGCATAAGAGACTGTAGGTATTCGAAAAAAAATTATGAAGTCAACAATTTTGGTGTTAAACAGCACATCTTATTTTACAAAGTACTAAGTTTTTTAAAATCATTTAGTTTGAACTTTTTCAAACTTATACTTATAAACTGAAATTTTTGTGAATGTAAAATTTTTTACACAAAGTATTTTAGAAAAAATATCATCTCAGAAATTAACTAACTTATTTTTAGAATAAAAAATATAAGAAACTTATTTTTACTAATGATAAGAATGAAAATGTAAGGTAAAATCTCATTCTTACCAATTTAAGAGACCGCAAGTATTTGAAAAATCATGAAGTATGGAATTTTAATGTTTGACACATGTTAATAACGCGTCTTATTTTACAAAGTACTAAGTTTTTTTAAAGTCATTTAGTTTGAAGTTTTTCAAACTTATACTTATAAACTGAAATTTTTGTGAATGTAAAATTTTTTACACAAAGTATTTTAGAAAAAATATCATCTCAGAAATTAACTAACTTATTTTTAGAATAAAAATATAAGAAACTTATTTTTACTAAAATATTTTTGTACAAAGTATTTTAGAAATTTAGATAACTTGTTCTTGAATAAAAATATAAGAAACTTATTTTCACAATAATAAGATTATAAATGTAAGATAAAATCACAAAATTACCAGCTTAAGAGGTTGTAGGTATTCGAAAAAATCACGAAGTCAACAATTTTGGTGTTAACAACACATCTTATTTTACAAAGTGCTAAGTTTTTTAGTCATTTAGTTTGAAGTTTTTCAGACATATGCTTATAAACTGAAATTTTTTGTAAATGAAAAATTTTTTACACAAAGTATTTCAGAAAAAATATCATCTCAGAAATTAATTAACTTATTTTTAGAATAAAAATATATGAAACTTATTTTTTCTAATGATAAGAATGAAAATGTGAGATAAAAACTCATTCTTACCAATTTAAGAGACTGTAAGTATTTTAAAAATTATGAAGTATGCAATTTTAATGTTTCACATGTGTTAATAACGCATCTTATTTTACAAAGCACTAAGTTTTTAAAAGTCATTGGGTTTGAAGTTTTTCACACATATGCTTATAAATGAAATTTTCGTAAATGAAAAATTTTTACACAAATTATTTTAATACAAATTCTATCTCAGAAAAATTAACTTTTTCTTTTTAGGTTGAAAATGTAAGATAAAAATCTAACACTTATCGAATTTAGAAGCTGCAGATGTATGATGAAATCATGAACTTGAAACTTTAAGTATTAACAACCTACCTTCTTTGAAAATACTAAACCACAAGTTTCGACAAATCTATAATCAACTGTTAAAAAACATAGAATATTTTTTTCCCTAAAATGTTTAACGTAGATGCGACATCCATAAAAATTCAGAGTGAAAGTGTCCAAATTATCTGTTTAGACATGTTGATAAACTAGAATTTTCCACAAGATTCGAGTATTATAGCAAGGTATGGGATAATATTTGGCTAAATTTCCACTAATATTGGCGATAGTTATAAAAATTTGGCATGAAATAAGAGAATTTGCTGTAAATTCTTAAGTAAAACTGATGAACGAAGAAAAAATTTGAATTAGTTACATTCTTTTCCCGCTGTAGAGTTGTCTAAGTTCTCATACTTAGTAGTTTTTAAAGTCTTACTTTTAGAGTGATTTTTTACACTTCGCTAAACTGAAGTACAAAATGAATAATACTTTAACGTCCGAGGAGACACACGTTTCCGTTCAACAAACCCCTTCATCAGGTTTTGAGGATGAGAAGTTATCTAAACTTTTTATTTGTCCAACTTGTAAGAAGCCATTTTTTAAAAAATCCTATCTTACTAGACATGTCAAGGTTCACAATGATATTAAACCTAATATTTGTTACGTGTGTGAGAAAGGATTTGTTACTTTACATCGTTTAAAAAGACATATGGAAACCCATAGAAAAATTTCCAAAAGATACAAATGTGAATATTGTATTGAAAATTTCAATCGCAAGTGTGATTTATTTAAACATAAGAGATTATTTCATCAAAAAGTCTTACCTGAACATCTATGTATTACTTGTAAAGATGCTTTTAAACACAAGTATGAATTAGAAAAACACAAGAGGGTGCACTATCGTAAACCTGAGTATCTATGTGAGGAATGTTCTATAACCTTTACAACTAAACATGCTTTTTCAAAGCATAAGCGAAAAAGTCATAAAAAGACTTTACATACATACTGTTGTGACGAATGTACTGATACTTTTTCAAACAGACGACATTTTTTAAAACATAAAAGAAATATGCATAAAAAAACTTTAATGCAAACTAGATGTGATGAATGCAGTGAAACTTTTCAGTGTAAGTATGAATTATTGCAACATAAGAGAAAGAATCATCTTAAAGACTTTAACATACGTAGAAATTGTAATGATCGAAGCACTAACAATGAATTATCAACAGTTAATAATGACAGTGAGAATCTGGACTTGTTAAATTTTTTGGATAATTTTCACATTGAATGTGCGAATGGTGTTTTTGACTTACATTCCAACAACTTTCAGAATGAAAATATAGACTTAGACTTAAAAAATTTTTTGAACAATTCGAATGTGGAATATACAAGTGGAAATAATATTGATGATTTATCTGCCAAAGATGAAAATAAGGACTTAAATAATTTTAACCTGATACAAACTGATTTACCTCTAGTAAACTATGACAATGAAAGTCTGGACTTGTTAAATTTTTCGTATAACTTTAATCCCAAGTGCTTGAATATTTTTTCTGCTAACGACGAAAATATGAATTCGAATAATTTTAGTGCGAAGGAAAATGAGTTGGTGACAGATAACTTTAACAATGAAAATCTAGACTTGCTAAATTTTTTGAATAACTTTAATACTGAATGTATGAACGATATCCCAACAATATAGATTTGCTGTCTTGTATTATTGTGAATGAATTTCAAATAAAAAGATTTCAATGAAAATGATTTGTTTTAATTTTTATTACAAAATCATCTTTTTTATAATATTTTCTATTAGAATACAAACTGAAGTGTCATCTTTTTTTTTTTTTAAATAAAAACATGTAAAAAGTTTACTTGTGTATTAACGATATACTTTTTCATTACTGTAGTAGAATTGATTGAGTATAATATTTAAACACTAAGTAAAAATTATGCACAATAGTAGTTTTATAAACTATCAAACTTACATCGAAGAAGAAAAAACTTGTAAAATTGTTTTACCACTCAACTGTAAAGTACTTGTGAAAATCTTAAATGAATTTATCTTATTAACAATTTTCCTGAAAAACTAGCTTATAAAAATTTTAGATATAATTATGAAGTTAGTATTTTCCTAAGTATCACGTTTGAATCTTACTTTGAATATACATCATCAAAGTGTTTTATTCTTTAACTAAAATCACAATCTCTATTCCAAAGAGTGTAAAAATAATGTTATAGTAACAACTTAAACTTTTATATATAGATACTTTCACGATTGTATTTTAACTTTTTTTATTTTTTAGAATACAGAAAATATTTTGTAAGAATTGTGAAAGCTTAATTTTAGAAGTTTGTGAAATTTCACAAAATTTTTTTAAACATTTTTGTCAAATGTTTTCTTTATGTCACATCACTTAAAAAAATTTAACTGTTTTTAACAGAATTGCTAACACAAAACATTAAGTTAGAAAATTTATAGATAAAACTTATAAGATACGAAAAACCATATGTGAAGTAATAACAAAAGGTGTATATACTTTCAAGTTTAGACATGGTTCAACAAGCTTGAGGAGACACTAAAACCTGTAGCTGACGTCATAACCCCTGTAGCGTAACTTTTCCCTTACTACTACGTCACAAATGTATAATTTAACAAAAAGTACTTATGTCACCCCACAATTCCTGTCTTGTATTATTTTACTTTGTGTATAAAATCAATGATCTATAAAAAAGCTTTGTCGTTTTTATACACTTTGAAGTAAAAATTTTCTCCAAAAACATCAAATTATATTTCGCAAGTATGAATTGATATGTATTTGTTTTAAATATCTCTAAGTTACATTATACCAAAGTATAATTTCTAATATTTAAACAATTCTCACTTTACAAAAATTAACTTGTATGCATTTCTAGATCTTTAATAAAAATCTTTAATTTTTTTATCTCAAAGACTTTGAACTATTCGAGATATGTGCAGCTTATGTGCAATCCAATACTATTTGCATAACAATGTGGAATATCATATGTTAAGAAAATCTTAAATTTTGAATATTTTTCAGCTATTAAACGAAAAATTGTCTAAAATTAACAATTTTTTACTTATTTATTTATTTATTTATTTTTTATTTATTTTTATTTTTTAATTTGTTTTTGCAATAATGTTTTAAAGATTTCTCTTATATTGTGTGTTTATGTCCACGAATGTATCTTAGTGAATTTAGTATTTCTTGTCAAAACTTTTTAGTGTAATTCTCTTCTTTAGTGAAACACTTAGTAAATTTTACACAATTTTTCGTTTAATAGCTGAAAAATATTCAAAATTTAAGATTTTCTTAACATATGATATTCCACATTGTTATGCAAATAGTATTGGATTGCACATAAGCTGCACATATCTCGAATAGTTCAAAGTCTTTGAGATAAAAAAATTAAAGATTTTTATTAAAGATCTAGAAATGCATACAAGTTAATTTTTGTAAAGTGAGAATTGTTTAAATATTAGAAATTATACTTTGGTATAATGTAACTTAGAGATATTTAAAACAAATACATATCAATTCATACTTGCGAAATATAATTTGATGTTTTTGGAGAAAATTTTTACTTCAAAGTGTATAAAAACGACAAAGCTTTTTTATAGATCATTGATTTTATACACAAAGTAAAATAATACAAGACAGGAATTGTGGGGTGACATAAGTACTTTTTGTTAAATTATACATTTGTGACGTAGTAGTAAGGGAAAAGTTACGCTACAGGGGTTATGACGTCAGCTACAGGTTTTAGTGTCTCCTCAAGCTTGTTGAACCATGTCTAAACTTGAAAGTATATACACCTTTTGTTATTACTTCACATATGGTTTTTCGTATCTTATAAGTTTTATCTATAAATTTTCTAACTTAATGTTTTGTGTTAGCAATTCTGTTAAAAACAGTTAAATTTTTTTAAGTGATGTGACATAAAGAAAACATTTGACAAAAATGTTTAAAAAAATTTTGTGAAATTTCACAAACTTCTAAAATTAAGCTTTCACAATTCTTACAAAATATTTTCTGTATTCTAAAAAATAAAAAAAGTTAAAATACAATCGTGAAAGTATCTATATATAAAAGTTTAAGTTGTTACTATAACATTATTTTTACACTCTTTGGAATAGAGATTGTGATTTTAGTTAAAGAATAAAACACTTTGATGATGTATATTCAAAGTAAGATTCAAACGTGATACTTAGGAAAATACTAACTTCATAATTATATCTAAAATTTTTATAAGCTAGTTTTTCAGGAAAATTGTTAATAAGATAAATTCATTTAAGATTTTCACAAGTACTTTACAGTTGAGTGGTAAAACAATTTTACAAGTTTTTTCTTCTTCGATGTAAGTTTGATAGTTTATAAAACTACTATTGTGCATAATTTTTACTTAGTGTTTAAATATTATACTCAATCAATTCTACTACAGTAATGAAAAAGTATATCGTTAATACACAAGTAAACTTTTTACATGTTTTTATTTAAAAAAAAAAAGATGACACTTCAGTTTGTATTCTAATAGAAAATATTATAAAAAAGATGATTTTGTAATAAAAATTAAAACAAATCATTTTCATTGAAATCTTTTTATTTGAAATTCATTCACAATAATACAAGACAGCAAATCTATATTGTTGGGATATCGTTCATACATTCAGTATTAAAGTTATTCAAAAAATTTAGCAAGTCTAGATTTTCATTGTTAAAGTTATCTGTCACCAACTCATTTTCCTTCGCACTAAAATTATTCGAATTCATATTTTCGTCGTTAGCAGAAAAAATATTCAAGCACTTGGGATTAAAGTTATACGAAAAATTTAACAAGTCCAGACTTTCATTGTCATAGTTTACTAGAGGTAAATCAGTTTGTATCAGGTTAAAATTATTTAAGTCCTTATTTTCATCTTTGGCAGATAAATCATCAATATTATTTCCACTTGTATATTCCACATTCGAATTGTTCAAAAAATTTTTTAAGTCTAAGTCTATATTTTCATTCTGAAAGTTGTTGGAATGTAAGTCAAAAACACCATTCGCACATTCAATGTGAAAATTATCCAAAAAATTTAACAAGTCCAGATTCTCACTGTCATTATTAACTGTTGATAATTCATTGTTAGTGCTTCGATCATTACAATTTCTACGTATGTTAAAGTCTTTAAGATGATTCTTTCTCTTATGTTGCAATAATTCATACTTACACTGAAAAGTTTCACTGCATTCATCACATCTAGTTTGCATTAAAGTTTTTTTATGCATATTTCTTTTAATGTTTTAAAAAATGTCGTCTGTTTGAAAAAGTATCAGTACATTCGTCACAACAGTATGTATGTAAAGTCTTTTTATGACTTTTTCGCTTATGCTTTGAAAAAGCATGTTTAGTTGTAAAGGTTATAGAACATTCCTCACATAGATACTCAGGTTTACGATAGTGCACCCTCTTGTGTTTTTCTAATTCATACTTGTGTTTAAAAGCATCTTTACAAGTAATACATAGATTTCAGGTAAGACTTTTTGATGAAATAATCTCTTATGTTTAAATAAATCACACTTGCGATTGAAATTTTCAATACAATATTCACATTTTATCTTTTGGAAATTTTTCTATGGGTTTCCATATGTCTTTTTAAACGATGTAAAGTAACAAATCCTTTCTCACACACGTAACAATTATTAGGTTTAATATCATTGTGATACCTTGACATGTCTAGTAAGATAGGATTTTTAAAAAATGGCTTTCTTACAAGTTGGACAAATAAAAAGTTTAGATAACTTCTCATCCTCAAAACCTGATGAAGGGGTTGTTGAACGGAAACGTGTCTCCTCGGACGTTAAAGTATTATCATTTTGTACTTCAGTTAGCGAAGTGTAAAAAATCACTCTAAAAGTAAGACTTTAAAAACTACTAAGTATGAGAACTTAGACAACTCTACAGCGGGAAAAGAATGTAACTAATTCAAATTTTTTCTTCGTTCATCAGTTTTACTTAAGAATTTACAGCAAATTCTCTTATTTCATGCCAATTTTTATAACTATCGCCATATTAGTGGAAATTTAGCCAAATATTATCCCATACCTTGCTATAATACTCGAATCTTGTGGAAAATTCTAGTTTATCAACATGTCTAAACTATAATTGGACACTTTCACTCTGAATTTTTATGGATGTCGCATCTACGTTAAACATTTTAGGAAAAAATATTCTATGTTTTTTACCAGTGTTATAGATTTGTCGAAACTTGTGGTTTAGTATTTTCAAAGAAGGTAGGTTGTTAATACTTAAAGTTTCAAGTTCATGATTTCATCATACATCTGCAGCTTCTAAATTCGATAAGTGTTAGATTTTTATCTTACATTTTCAACCTAAAAAGAAAAAGTTAATTTTTCTGAGATAGAATTTGTATAAAATAATTTGGTAAAAATTTTTCATTTACGAAAATTTCATTTATAAGCATATGTGTGAAAAACTTCAAACCCAATGACTTTTAAAAACTTAGTGCTTTGTAAATAAGATGCGTTATTAACACATGTGAAACATTAAAATTGCATACTTCATAATTTTGCATACTTCATAATTTTTAAAATACTTACAGTCTCTTAAATTGGTAAGAATGAGTTTTTATCTCACATTTTCATTCTTATCATTAGAAAAAATAAGTTTCATATATTTTTATTCTAAAAATAAGTTAATTAATTTCTGAGATGATATTTTTTCTGAAATACTTTGTGTAAAAAATTTTTCATTTACAAAAAATTTCAGTTTATAAGCATATGTCTGAAAAACTTCAAACTAAATGACTAAAAAACTTAGCACTTTGTAAAATAAGATGTGTTGTTAACACCAAAATTGTTGACTTCGTGATTTTTTCGAATACCTACAACCTCTTAAGCTGGTAATTTTGTGATTTTATCTTACATTTATAATCTTATTATTGTGAAAATAAGTTTCTTATATTTTTATTCAAGAACAAGTTATCTAAATTTCTAAAATACTTTGTACAAAAATATTTTAGTAAAAATAAGTTTCTTATATTTTTATTCTAAAAATAAGTTAGTTAATTTCTGAGATGATATTTTTTCTAAAATACTTTGTGTAAAAAATTTTACATTCACAAAAATTTCAGTTTATAAGTATAAGTTTGAAAAACTTCAAACTAAATGACTTTAAAAAAACTTAGTACTTTGTAAAATAAGACGCGTTATTAACATGTGTCAAACATTAAAATTCCATACTTCATGATTTTTCAAATACTTGCGGTCTCTTAAATTGGTAAGAATGAGATTTTACCTTACATTTTCATTCTTATCATTAGTAAAAATAAGTTTCTTATATTTTTTATTCTAAAAATAAGTTAGTTAATTTCTGAGATGATATTTTTTCTAAAATACTTTGTGTAAAAAATTTTACATTCACAAAAATTTCAGTTTATAAGTATAAGTTTGAAAAAGTTCAAACTAAATGATTTTAAAAAACTTAGTACTTTGTAAAATAAGATGTGCTGTTTAACACCAAAATTGTTGACTTCATAATTTTTTTTCGAATACCTACAGTCTCTTATGCTGGTAATTTTGTGATTTTATCTTACATTTACAATCTTATTATTGTGAAAATGCGTTTCTTATATTTTTAGTGAATTTTTCAGTTTTTTACATTGATCAACTTATTTTTATTTTTATTTATTTATTTTTTAAAGATGAATTTTACTTCAAATAATTTTTTCTTAAACAAAATTCCCATTTAAAGTTCTTTATTTACTTTGAATTTCACATTACATACATACATTTTTCTTGAACATTGTTCTTTTACAGATTGAACTGAACATAATTCAACATAGCAGATAATATTTTTACAATTTTCATATTATGATCGAGTGATAAAACTCCACATTCTTTGAAAAAATGATTTTTTCACTTCTTTGACTTTTATACATTCTTGATTATCAATAATCCAACTACCTAAATACTTCTGGAAGATATTAAAAAATTTTATCCAAAGTATGATAAACTCTCCAGATCTCTTAAAGCGCTTTGCCATAAGTTCACTTGAAAATACTAAGTAAATTACAACTTTATCCCAATTAATTTCATTTTTTATCATTTCTTTTAAGACAATATCTAAACAGGTATAAAAAGTTTCATCAGATAACATATCAACATTTTCATAAAGTTGATTGCTAATTTCTGAATTGATAAATTCATTCATTCGAAATTTAAGGTGGTTTATAATCTCTACTTCTGAATTGCGAATGTGTGATCTATTGAATATATGAGTAAATGCGTTTAACAAAATGATATCTGTTCTGACATCCATCTTGAAAAAACTATTATTATGTAGTACTGAATTCAGGTTATAAAATAAGCAACCTCACTTCTCAAAATAAATTTGACAAGTAATAAAATTTTTCTTCACTCGGAATTAATACTAGGTGTTTCTCACCAAATCTGAATTATCGCCAAATACTCTAAAATTTTTGTAGATATATCCTAAAATTTATTAAAAATCATGCCAAATTCTTATTTTTAAGACCCTATTTCGGATTTTATTGGTAAAATTTCACGGGTTTACACTAAAAAAATGTTAGGGAGTTACAAAAAAATGGTTAAACTATAGATAAAAATACATTGAATTTCTAATTATCACTCTGTTCAGAAACTTATTTTATTTTAAGAATGTTGGAAGATTTCTAGTACTATAATACAAAACTTGAAATAAAAATAGATACAATATTTTAATGAGCGTAAGGAAATTTAAAGATAATTTATAATTAAATACAACATTGTAAATTTTTTAAAATATATATGAAAGAATTTATGTGGGAGTGATTATACATGTATGTTCGATGACAGTGATAAGAAGATCCCAAAAAAAAGTTATATCTGAAGTATAACTGTTTAAGGTAGAGAAATTTTCAACATCAGTTATTATTTCGCACTAAAGTAACTTCTGAAAAATGATAGATTCACTCTCTTATGTAAAATATAATACAAAATGTTACGATATTTTCTTAAACTTATTAAGACTTCTTTTCAGACAGCGAATTTTTCAGTTTTTTACATTGATCAACTTATTTTTATTAATTTATTTTTAAAAGATGAATTTTTAAAGTTTTTTTATTTACTTTTAATTTCACATTATATACATTTTTCTTATAAAGAAGTGAACTGAACATAATTCAAAATAGTAGATAATTTTTAGTGCATCCAACAGTAAACATATTTAAACACGTGAAAAGTTGAAGCAAAACTGGAATTTTCTCCCCCTATCTTTTGACAATACCGTACCTAACCCGATTCTCAGAAATTGCTTAAGGGTATGCTACCTCCTTTTACGCAAACATTGTGACGTCACCGTTGGTGAATAAAGTCGATCTTTTTGTATTAAGATATCATATTTATAATGGAAAAAATATATATATATATATAGTTTAAAATGGATACTAGTTATTCATAATTAAAAAATCTTTATGATGAAAAGTATTTTTTTAACGAACTTTCTTCAATTAAGTAATTAATAAGAAATTTTAATCACTCTTTTTTAGTTATCTATCAAAAAAAACAATTCTCGTCTTTCATCCTAATCTAATTTCACTTACACATTTGAGATTTTAATCATCTTTTAATTTAATTTTTACTCTCAGTTTTCGAAAAACATCTGGTGAATTTTTACAAGATCTTCAATTATTATTTTTCTTAATTATTATTCTGTAATTTATATTAATTTTACGATTGATTAATTTTCAATCAATAGAATTCTTAGGCTAAAAAAGATCTGCATAGACATATTTCTAAAGAACACTCACACATACGCGAAAACTACTGAAATATTTTTTTGCTGCAAGGTAGCAGGTTCGAATCTCAGTCAAAATCTATGTTTCTAAACTTTCTTTCATTCTTTATACTTAATTTTTGCTTTCATTACCTTTTTTTTCGGGAAATATTTGATGATTTTTTACAAGAAGATCCTTAATTAATATTTTTCTTAATTATTATTCTCTAATTAATATCATTAAAACGATTGAATTCTTTTCGGACACTAGCATTCATAGTTTTAAAAGAACATTGCAGACATATACTATAAAAATCACTCACACACACGCGAAAACTACTGAAATATTTTTACTGCGAGGTGTCGGGTTCGAACCCCAGTCAAACCTCTCTATTTCTTTCATACTATATCCCATCTACATCCTTAAATTCAATCGATTCCTTATTTATTTCAAAATTTTTAATTTTTTAATTAATTTCTTAATTAACCTCCTAATTAACCTCTTAATTAACCTCCTAATTAATTTCCTAATGACTCACAAACAATAGCATGCTTTTTACCTTATACCGCAAACATCGCTTTAAAACCATCGTCACCTTTTACAATAAATCACTCATTAAATTTTTTAATTAATTTTCTTCATTAATACCCTCGTCATCTTTCACGATCAAGTTAGAGGATGTCTCAAGGTCAATGTCAACCCATCTAGACCCCTCAGGGGGTGGTGTGACATCCGCACGGCTTGCCGGTCCCTCGGTCCCTCCGCCGCCTGACCTAGAACCGGCCTTTCTTACCTACTTTCAAGACTTGAAAGATGCTGAACAAGCAACCATAGATGACGACCTTGACTCATGTGAAGAACGTCTGGAAAAATTAGAGGTAAGAATTAATACTCTTATTAATTCTTATAAGAAATTTGATTCTCATAAAAAAAATAAATGCGACTGAAAATGCATCTCAAGATTCCTTTGAAATTAAAACTCAAATTCCTCCTTTAGTATTACCTGAATTTTCAGGAAAATATGAGGAATTCAGTTCTTTTAAAGAACAATTTGATGATTTAATAACCAATAATGTTCATATTAATCAGTCGCAGAAATTATATTATCTTAGATCTTGTCTCAAATATGACGCTAAAAATCTAGTTAGTAATTTTGATACATTTGAATCATTATATAATGCATTAGAAAATCGCTATGATAACGAGCGATTAATTGTTGATATTCATGTACAAAATATTCTGAATTTTGAGAAAATTCAAACAGAAAATCCCAAAGAGATAAGAAATATGATTGATTGTATACAGAAAAATCTGCGTGCCTTGAAAGTTCTTAAATATGAGAAAAATAAATTATCAGATGTTTTCATTGTAAATATTCTCGTAGCAAAGTTAGACAGAGAATCTAGAAAGAATTTTGAGTTGTCCCATAAATCCAAAAATGTTCCCACCTTTGAAGAATTTATCAAATTTTTGGAACAACGAGAATCAGTTTTATTATCTATTAATAGAACGAATATGACTAGCGGAAATAAAAATACTAACAAAAACTTTCCGGCTATTAACAAATCTAAAACTCTTTTAATGCATGAAAATAAAAACAAAAATTGTGTTGTTTGTAAAAATACTTATCACCCTATTTATAAATGTGATGCATTTTTGAAATTAAACATTAACGAAAGATTAAGTATAATACGCCTTCACAAGC
Organism: Salticus scenicus; assembly: GCA_963930645.1. Lineage (NCBI taxonomy): Eukaryota > Metazoa > Arthropoda > Arachnida > Araneae > Salticidae > Salticus > Salticus scenicus. Next base: position 289,143,877 of record OZ005649.1, read on the forward strand.
TTTGTGAGGTTTGTTTTAGGCAAAACCATAAGAAAAATGATTGCTTATCGAAATTCAAATGCACCTGCGGAATGAAGCACAACAGATTAATATGTTTTTCTTCTGGCGCCAAAACCCCGGTTCCAGACGCAGATGGAATAAATTCATCCAACTTACCAGATATAGACAAACGGGTTGCGCAATTAAATGCTTCCGTTTTGAGTAATAATAGCAGATATTTAAAAGAAAATAGAAAAAGTATTCTGTTTTCGACAGCTTATATTTATGTTCAATGCGAAAACAAAAAAAGAATAAAAATAAGATGCGTTTTGGATTCCGCTTCAAATGTGTGCGTTTTAACTGAAAAGATGAGTGAATGTTTAGGAATTAAAAGAGAAAAAATAAAAACTCCAGTTTCAGGTTTGAATGGATTGACCCAAAATATTAAGTGGAAATTAGATACCTTTATTTCAAATGAAGATTGTTCTTTTAGTGAACCAGTAGAATTTTTGATTGTAGATAAAATAACTGGGCTTACACCATGCAATAAATTAAAAATTTCAGACATAAAAATTCCAGAATTTTTGAAATTGAGTGACGAGACATTTTTTGAACCGAATGAAATAGAAGCGTTAATCAGTGCAGATATATTATTCAAAGTTTTAAAGGATAATACTTATAAAATAAATGACGATTTGTTTTTTAAGGAAACCGAATTTGGATGGCTAGCGTGTGGAAAGGTTGAAGAAACAGAACTGAATAATTCGAAACAGTGTTTCGTTTTGTCAGACGATTCCCTTAGTAGCACTCTTAAACTCTTTTTCGATCTAGAAAGCATTGGAATAAGAGACGATCCAATTCAAAAAGAAAGTGATAAAGCTATAGAAATTTTTAATGAAACGATTCAGTTTAAAAACAAACGCTACGTTGTACACTTGCCCTTTAGAAGACCCTATAATGAACTTTCCGATAATTACACGTTAGCGAAACAACGATTTTTAAGTTTATGGAGACGTTTTAAATATGATAGAGAATTATATGAACAGTATAGAGAGATTATTCGTGATTACGTAAATCAAAAAATAATAGAAATAGTTGAACCCAGTACAGCAGAAAATAATTTAAACAAACCTATTTATTATTTGCCTCATCAGGCAGTAAGAAAGGAAGGTCGCTTAACATCCAAAACAAGAATCGTATTTGATGCAGGGAGTCATCAAAATAATCAGCTGTCACTGAATGATTGCCTATGGCAGGGGATAAATTTAAATCCGAATCTTTTGGATGTTTTAATTAATTTTAGATTAAACAAAATAGCATTTTGTTCTGATATTAAACAAGCCTTTCTACAAATCTGTCTCGCTGATGAACATAAAGACGCTGTTCGTTTTTTCTGGAGTGATGAAGAACCGCATGCACACAAAAAACCCAAATTACAGATTTATCGTTTCAATCGAGTTAATTTTGGGGTGTGTTCAAGTCCATTCTTACTCGCTGCTACTATTAGACATCACATTGAGAAGTATAGAGAAGAATTTCCCGCTACTGTTCGACTTTTAGATAAATGTTTTTACGTAGACGACTTAATTTCTGGAGGTAATGATTTTAACGAAGCACTTGAATTATCACGAAGTGCAAAATATATTATGGAAGCCGCAGGAATGTCCCTTAGAAAATGGATAAGTAACGATACCGAATTAACAGAGCAGTGGAAAAGCGAAAAATTTGATACATACCCTGTAGAATCTACCATCAGCTTAGGTATAAATCAGACAAAGATCTTGGGACTATCTTGGGATACTAATAAAGATAATTTGATTGTAGATATCAAGAGTTTGTTGAACTTTATATCCATAAATAAAATTACAAAACGTACCATTCTTCAAGCCGTAGGGAGAATTTTCGACCCCTTAGGGTTAATTTCTCCATTCACTGTCAGGGCAAAAATTATCATTCAAGATATCTGGACAACTAAAACCAAATGGGATGAATCATTATCACCAAATATCGAAAAAGAGTGGATGAAATGGTGTTCGGAATTACCCTTGTTAAAAGAGCTTGAAGTCCCTAGATTCATCCTTGATGCCACTTCCCCAGAAGATGTAGTTGAATTACATAGTTTTTGCGATGCTAGCAAAAAAGCATATGGCGCTGCCATTTATGTACGAACAAAATCAAAAAATGGTATTTCAGTAAAACTTTTGACTTCCAAGAGCCGTGTAGCTCCCCTCAGCGGTGTTACACTACCTCGCCTTGAATTATTGGGTGCCCTGGTCGCAGCTCGTCTGATCACCAAAGTGAAAAATACTGTAAACCTTAAAAGACCTTCTGTTGAATATCACTGGACTGATTCGCAGATAGTGCTTTTCTGGATAAAGGGTACTAAAACCCGATGGAAGCAGTTTGTCGCCAACCGTGTTCAAGAAATTGCCAGCCTGACAAACCCTAACTCTTGGTTCCATTGTGCAAGTAAAGAAAATCCTGCTGACCTGTTGTCCCGAGGGATGACTGCTGAAAGCCTAACAACCAGCGCCACATGGTGGACAGGTGCTGAATTTCTGAAAGATCCTGAATTTCCGAAAAACAAACAATCTTTTATTGACTTTTCAGAACTAAATGAGGAAGACTACACTCCTGAATTAAAATCTGAAAATGCAGTGACTCTAAATTTGAAAAAGGACTTTACTATTTTGAACTATCTGATTAATCGTAGTAATAAATTTTTAAAAATATTACGTATATGTAGTTTTCTTTTCAGGTTTCTTCACAATCTAAGAAATCCTTTAGAAAAGAAGAAAGGACCGCTGATGCCTGAAGAGCTGACAAAGGCAGAAGACTTCCTACTGAAACAGCTGCAGGAGGAGGAATTTCCTAATGAAATATCTGCCTTGAAAAGTGGCGGTAATGTATCGCATAAAAGTAAAATTTTTAATTTATCCCCATTTTTGGATGACAATGGTTTAATAAGGGTAGGGGGGAGACTGCAAAATTCGCAGTTATCTTATTCGATTAAGCATCCTTATGTACTTCCTTCAAAAAATAAATTAACGGAATTAATTGTAAAATATTATCATGAAAAATATTTTCATATTGGTCCCCAACATCTTCTGTTTCAGGTTAGGCAAAAATATTGGCCCATTCATGGGAGAAATCTTTGTAAAAAAATTGTGCACAGATGTTTAGTCTGTTTTAAAGCAAATCCGAAAGTATGTGAACAAAAAATGGGAAACTTGCCAAAACAAAGAATAACGCCAGATAAAACATTTAATTCAACTGGGGTAGATTTGTCTGGACCCTTTTTAATCAAAAATAAATATGGAAGGAAGGGTCCAGAAATCAAAATTTATGTTTGTATTTTCATTTGTCTAGTAACAAAGGCTATACATCTTGAACTTATTAGTGATTTAACTTCACAAGCTCTGATAGCTGCGTTAAAAAGATTTATTTCGAGAAGGGGCAAGTGTCATAAAATATTTTCGGATAATGGGACCAATATGGTAGGCGCCAACAGGGAACTAAATGCCTTGTATAAACTGGTAAGAGATAAGGAAGAATCCTTATTCAAATTTTTTGCAGAGGAAAAAATAGAATGGGTTTTTATTCCTCCAAGGAGTCCAAATTGGGGTGGTCTATGGGAAGCAAATATCAAAGCGTTTAAATACCATTTTAAACGCATAGCGGGTAATTCAAAATTTACATTTGAAGAAATGCTTACACTTGTTACTCAAGTGGAAGCGATCTTGAACTCGAGACCACTGACTCCGCTAACTTCAAGTATTGAAGATTTAGAGGTTTTAACTCCAGCCCATTTTCTTATTGGAAGGCCAATAACGGCTGTTGTTGAACCCTCTTTGATCAATATTGAGAAAAATCGCCTAAGTGCTTGGCAAAATATTACGAAGTCAGTTCAGGCAATCTGGAAAAGATGGAGTCTTTCTTACTTAAATAACTTACAACAGCGCAGAAAATGGATAATTGATAAAGAAAATTTAAAAATCGGAGACATGGTTTTAGTCAGGGAAGAAAATCTTCCACCATGCAAGTGGTTTTTAGGGCGTGTAATAAAGCTATATCCTGGTCAGGATAATAAAGTTAGATTGGTAGATATAAAAACTACCAAAGGGATTTACAAAAGATCCATCTCCAGATTGTGTGTGCTGCCTATCGAGGAGTAAAAATGAATATGAACATTTATTATATTAATTTACTGTATTATATATATTACTCTAAATTTGTTAGTTAATTATGAAAATTTCTGTTTATTATAATCAGTTAATCTTTTTTCTAATTCTATGTGTTGTGCGAAATATTGATATTATGTTACATTCATTTATTTGTTATTATTTTATCTATTCATGTTATGTGAAATTGTAAATTTGAAGTTTTGCAAAAAAAATATTGTAAGTTCTTGCATGACAACATAGCAAGGCCGGGCGGGATGTTGACGCATGCGCGCCACCCCGTCGCGGATCACCGGGCAGAAGGCTATGAGAAGCCAAGTACAATGGACGTGGGCAAAGAACTTTAAATTTATTGACGCCCACAATTATTATTTTATGTGCTACCTATTATTTCTTCGTTGTATATAGTGTAAATACTTGATGTATGTGATCGTACAAATTAAAAATATTAAAACAACGAAGATGGTCCGTCGAAAATTAATTATTTGTAGTTAAGTTCCTACAAATTCCTTTAAAATCTTTTTTTTTTTTCTTTATTATTATTATTTATAATATTTATTGGGTGAAAAAAATGGTAGTTTATAGTAGAAAGGATAAACTGATTAAAATTCGTTTTTCATGTATTTAATTCCTTTTAAAAGAAAATCTACTTTTTTATTTTATTTTATTGCACTGTTCGGAATCAAATCGTAATATAGTGTAAATAACGGGGACTATAAAACACATGATTCAAAAACTAAAATATGTAATAGATGCTGAGATACAGTCATCTTTAAAATCGTAGTTCTTAAGTAACAGAAAATCCACAAGTCGTCGATAAATATCCAGATTGAAGTGCCCGAGAAAGACCTTTCTGTAGACAGTGGGAAACTGGACTCGATGCAGTACGGGCAGAAAAAAGAGCTGCCTTAGGCAACGGGTACCCGAAGAAGCGAGATCTAAAGCAATTTCTTTTTTTCTTTTTTTTTTTTTTTAAGTTTTTATTTGTAATGTGATGTAAAAAATAAATACTGATCCAATTCTTTTGAAAATTCATTTAAATATAGTGACCAGCGAAGCGGGCGTAGCCTGCTAGTCTTTAATAACTTATGAATTTACCGTTCCTGATTAAATTTGTGATTTATACATGTATTTTACATTAAATTTTGACTCATATTTATTGCCAAAAAAAAAAAAAAAAAAAAAACGATCTTAAGACCTTGCAATTTTCTTATCTTAATCCTCAATGCTTCTTGACTAACTTGAATTTACTATTAAAATTTTAACATACTCAAAATCTCCTCATCATTTCGTTAAAATATATTAAACTTTTCCAAAATCTTTTTCTATTTAAAATGATACCTGTATTTACTTTAAATACCCAATATTTCATGAGATATCCTATTTTAAAATTTTAAAATATTTATCAAAGGAACAACTATAGTATTTCCCCACAACTGAATTTGGCGATTATGGCTAAATCATAAATCTAAAAATCATAACTGATAAAATCATAAGCTAAATCATAAATCTAAAAATCATAACTGATAAATCATAAGCTAAATCATAAATCTAAAATCATAACTGATAAAATCGTAAGTTAAATCATAAATCTAAAATAAAAGCATGCAGGTTGCCATATTTTATTGCAAAGAATCCAGAACGGCATCGTTATCATGTTATCATTCAAAACGGCGTCAAAAAAAAAAAAAAAAAAAAAAAAAAAAATCGCCAAATCCAGTTGTGGGGAAATACTATATACCTTATCAAATTATCAACGTATAACATAGCCACAGCAACGCGTGGCAGGGTCTGCTAGTTATTTATATTTTATAATGCATAATTTTGTTTATATTATGAAACTTTTAATGATTTATTTAAGTAATTCTATATATATATATATATATATATGATTGTAAATTTTTGAATATTTTCTTGCTAATTATTTTTAATATTTACCTAATTATTATACCTTCGTCTTGTTTAGTTTTTCTTATTTGCAGGAAAAATTAATACTGAAAAATGAAGAAGAAACAGATAATATTGATGTTGTTATTTCCTCTGTGCAAACGCAAAACAGTATTAAAGCGAAAAATTCCTGGCACATCAACAGAGACCTTTTACCTTATAAAATACACTTCTTTTTACTTCTTGGAGGTGAGTCAAGTGTATCATATTTTTAAATAATTATGATTTTCTATTAACACTTTAAAAATATTTTACTGTCTACATGAAATATCTTCTATAGTACAATTGCACTAAAAAACGCTGTCACATTCATTAATTACAATTAATTATCGGCCAATGGCGTATACTGACTTATAATTTCGTGGAGGGGGGGGGGGCTGAGATATACTTGTGAAGAATTTGTTTGCTTTAAAAATTTGACATAAACACACACACGCGTGCGCACCCCCCCCCCCCCACACACACACACACAAAAAAAAAAAAAAAAAAAAAGCGCTACCCTATACAATTCGTACGACATAACCTATCTATACATATAAAAGAGTACTTCCACTCACTCACTCACTCACTCACTCACTGACTCATCAACGCACAGCAAAGTCTACTGGAGCCACCGACTCAAAACTCGGTCAGATTATAGAACATATAGTGTAAGCACCCCCTAAGAAGCGATTTTGCGAAATTCTCCCCCCAAGGGGGAGTAGGAGGCAAAATGTGATTTCTCAAAAACCTCCATATCTCAAAGAAAAAAACAGGTATCCGTAAAATATTTGCTTTAAAATATTGCTAAGACAAATATCTAAAAACCAATTTCTGGAATTTTAGAAATTCTGTCCCCAAGGGGGTAAAGGGGGCAAAACGTGATTTCACATGCGCAAAACGTGGTTTCATATACTCCTATATATCTCAAACAAAAAAACAGATATACGTGAAATTTTTACTCTAATATATAGCTTAATACAAATACCTAAAAACCAATTTCTGGAATTTCAGAAATTCAGCCCCTAAGAGGGGGATAGAGGGGGCAAAACTTGATTTGAAATAATTCTTTATATCGCAAACGGAAAAAAAGATATATGTGAGATTTTTGCTCTAAAATATAGCTCTCACAAATACATAAAAACTAATTTCTTTAAATTTAGAAATTCGCCCCAGGTGGGCCGAGAAAGGGGGAAAAAAAAGGGGGAACTACAGTTAGATCGTTCAAAATTGGTACAGATAGGTTTTACAGACCTTAAAGTCGAATGAGGATATTTTCGAAAATGTAAAGTTATTAGAAGGGTCAGAAAGGGGTGGGGCGGATGGGGCAAAAAAAATAAAAATAGAGTTAGACCGTTCAAAATTGGTACATGGAGGTTTTGGATACCTACAAATCGATTGCGAATATTTTCGAATTTGTAAAGTTATTAGGATAGACGGGAAGGGCGTGAAGGGGCAAAACTATATATATAAGAGTTAGAACGCTGAAAATTGGAGTTGCTAGGTTTTGAGGTCCGATAAATATATTTTCGAAAGTACAGAATTATTACGAGGGGCAGGAAGGGGGATGGGCGCAGAGATAAAAAGAAAGAAATTCAGATAGAATGTTAGAAATTAGTATTATTAGGTTTAAAAGCCCGAGAGAACGATCCGCGTTTGTAATGATCGATAGATGGCACTTCCTCAACTGCAGTTGTTAGTAAACATAATAGCCACGTGTATATTTATTATTGTTCTTTCTTGTTGTTCTATCATTGTTTCAGTGTGAAAGCTACCAGTGGTATGATAATTTCACCTTAGCCCACCAGAGGGCGAGCATTTCATTACAATCGCGGATTACGACAATTTTTAAGGTCTAAAATAATTTGGAGGTTGGAGGGGCGGGAACGGTAGGTGAAGGACTGTGTGACAACAATTTTGTGGCAACTGTATCTCCGGAACTACTGCTCAGAATTGCATATAAATTTACATGTAGATGCACTTTGAGCAAAATTAGTGCCTATCAACTTTTGGTGTCAACAGCTCAACAGGTGGCGCTTCTATACAGCGATTTCCACAATTTAAGGGGAAGTTATATCTCAGGTTCTATTGTGTATAATCAAACAAAACATGATATATGTGAAGGCCATTATGAGACATTATGTTGATTCAGTTTGGATGCTTATAGACCGAAAGGTGGCGCTGCTATACAGCGATTTCTGCAATTTAAGGGAAAGCTATATCTCAAGAACTACTGAACAGAATTGCAAATAAATTTATATGTTGATGCACCTTAACCTAAATGAGTATCTGTCAACTTTTGGTGTCAACCGCTCCTTAGGTGGCCCTGCTATACAACGATTTCCGCAATTTAAGGGGAGACTAATATCTCAGGTTCTATTGCGTATAATCAAACAAAACATGATATATGTGAAGGCCATTATGAGATATTATGCTGATTCAATTTGGATGGTTATCGGCCAATAGGTGGCGCTGCTATACTGCAAATTTCCTCGATAACGGGAAAGCTATATCTCAACTTCTATGACATATAACCGTACGAAACTTGATATGTGAGCTAACATTTTTATAAATCACATTTAAATAACTTCATCAAAAAATCATAAAGAAATTTTCATTTATTGTTTATATGCTAAGAAAAGTTTTGTATAAACTATAATATGCTTAACCTTCAGATTTACAGGGCTACCTAAAAATGTTTCGATATATTAAGGGGTGCAAATAGGAAACTAACAGCAGCATTTCTGTTTGTGTTAAGCATTTTTGACACTTTCCAACAACGTTTCAGAGTGATTATGAGTTCAATTAATCTATATGTCTGTCTTTCTGTCTCTCCATTGTGTGATAATATAGCCAAAGAACATAGATTGTTATACGATACAACGAGTACGTACAGTTCGAAAGTGTTGATAACCAGTGTGTACGTTATGATTTTTCGTTTTTGTTTTAGTTTTAAAAAGTGTAATGCTTAATTATATTTTCAAAAACTTAAGGTCATTGTGCCTAAATGCGATAACCCATAAATGCGACAAAGTACTTCTACTGAAAATCTAAATGCATAAATGGCATACTTATAAATCATAGTTGAAAATACATATTTCAAGAATGGTTCGCGAAACTTTTCATTAAATTTTAAAGTTTTTTTCTAGTAGAATTTTCTTTTGCTAGAAACATTGTTCATTATGGCTTTCCGCGGTCTTTTCCTAATTGCGATGAAATATTTTCAAATTGTAACTGTGATCAAGGAACGCGGTAGAGTTCCGCCCGCCAAGCTAAAACAAACATTAAGAGAAAAACAACAAATGAAATTTACAAAGTAGGAAAGTCAATGGTGAAACGCTACAAGTGTATATTATGTCGAAGCATCACGAACTTTTCGACTACCTGTACCTCAGCTCACTGATCCCCAAGACCTATGATTTTTTGCACAGACCTTAAACATACCCTTAAGACAAAACATACAAATTTGCATGTCGCTTGGAATTAAGGGCCTTAGTTTAATTAATTAGTTTTAATTAAGGGCCTGGTTTTCAGAGTTATATAACTTTGAAAACCCGAAATTTACCGGTCAGATTCTTCTTCTTCTTCTTCTTCTGGTAATTGTTAAGACAAAGAATGTTGACGGCGATTGAGCCTAGAGTTCTGCAGCTAATGAGCTGAAAATTTGCATGGACATTCCTTCTGACCTGTACTAGTGCCTTTTGCAATCAAAAATTTTTTTGGTCAATATACGGGGTAATTATTTTCAGTTTTGTGACATTTAATCCAAAAATTTCCTGAATTCGGCAAGAGATGGCGCTCGCATTCAATAAATTTAATTTTGTCATTTAATAAGGCATCTCCTTATATTATTAAAATCTGTACGCGTGTGTGTGTGTGTGTGTGTCTGTCTGTGAAAAACGGCTTGACGCAGCAAAAGTTCGGCCGCTAACGGTCGCACGGGCTTCGAACAGGTACCGATGGACAGAGAATTTATCGCAGATCTGGGTTATCTAATTTGCTAAACGATGCGACCCTAATTAGCGGAGATATTAATTAAAATGGTGACCCATGTCAAATCAAAAAACGATTCGAAATCGGAGGTGACCGCCATTTTGTTACGGAACAGCCTATCTCGAAAGAAAAAGCAAAGAGAGAAAATTTCAGGGGTTTTTGTAAAGCGCTCCTGTTTGAACGGTTCGACATATCGAAAATACACCTGTACCAAAAGAAAGAGCATTTATTACCGATTCTTACGGTACAATTTTTTTTTTTAAATACGGATTTTTTATATTTTTAAAAAAAGTTTTAAAAAGGGTCGAAAATTTCTCTTTTTCGCGGTCGTCTTTTTTGAAACGCCCTGTACGACCGAGTAACCCTTCCATTTCTTAACAGCTGGTATATAAAGAAAGGCCATTTAATCCTCTTTCGAACCAAATAAACATTTTTACAAAATACGAATTAGCGATCCATATCTTTAGATTTTACGAAACATCGATTTTTTCGCAAAACATTTTATAACTCAAAAGCGTTTAGAGATAAATCACTTTTTTTTTTTTTTTGTATATAGATCTAGCTTTCATAATTTAATTCCCAAAAGATTGAGAGAAAATTTCAAAAACTGAATGAGTTATAATTTTTTTAATTTTACGCTTGAAACCCATTGAAATAGAATACGCGACCTTCCTTGAATGAGATTCTATTACGTGTTCATTGCCGCTTTTCGTTACCATGGGAACAGTTCAAGGAAGAGAGATTTCTGCTTTCTCCACGAAAGCAAAGAAAAAAAAAAGAAAAAAGAAAGCAGCGATAAATGAGGTCACGTGTTTTGGTTCTGCGATTAATAATTGCAATATTCTAATACGCGTATTTCAATTTCTCAGCTACTAATTAAAATAATTTTATAAGTAATACATCATTAGAAAGCCTTTTTGAATTAGAATCGAACAGTGGAATACAGAAATTTGTACCGCCAGATGGCTCTGTAATATTTTCAAATTTCAATATTTCAATTTCTAATTATGATTAAATTATTTTTAATACATCATTCGAAAGATAATTTAAAGTTCTTTTATATTATCGAAAATTTTCACCAGATTTACACGTTTTGAGGTGTCCTGAATCAATTTTCTTTTATGCCGCTGTAATATTTTCAAATTTCAATATTTCAATTTCTAATTATGATTAAATTATTTTTAATACATCATTCGAAAGATATTTTAAAGTTCTTTTAAATTATCGAAAGTTTTTACCAGATTTACACGTTTTGAGGTCTCCCGATTCAATTTTCTTTATGGCGCTGTAATATTTTCAAATTTCAATATTTTAATTTCTAATTATGATTAAATTATTTTTAATACATCATTCGAAAGATATTTTAAAGTTCTTTTATATCATTCAAAGATTTCAACAGATTTACACGTTTTGAGGTCTCCTGAATTCGTTTTCTTTTGTATCTCAGCTACTAATTAAAATAATTTCATAAGTAATACATCATTGGAAAGCTTTATTGAATTGGAATCGAACAGTGGAATACAGAAATTTGTACCGCCAGATGGCGCTGTAATATTTTAAATTTCAATATTTCAATTTCTAATTATGATTAAATTATTTTTAATACATCATTCGAAAGATATTTTAATGTTCTTTTATATTATCGAAAGTTTTAACCAGATTTGCACGTTTTGAGGTCTCCTGAATCAATTTTCTTTTATGGCGCTGTAATATTTTCAAATTTCAATATTTCAATTTCTAATTATGATTAAATTATTTTTATACATCATTCGAAAGATATTTTAAAGTTCTTTTAAATTACCGAGAGTTTTCACCAGATTTACACGTTTTGAGGTGTCCTGATTACGTTTTCTTTTGTATCTCAGCTACTAATTAAAATAATTTCATAAGTAAGACATCATTAGAAAGCTTTTTTGAATTGGAATCAAACAGTGGAATATAGAAATTTGTACCGCCAGATGGCGCTGTAATATTTTCAAATTTCAATTTCTAATTATGATTCAATTATTTTTTAATGCATCATTCGAAAGCTATTTTAAAGTTCTTTTAAATTATCGAAAGTTTTCACCAGATTTACACGTTTTGAGGTTTCCTGATTACGTTTTCTTTTGTTTCTCAGCTACTAATCAAAATAATTTCATAAGTAATACATCATTAGAAAGCTTTTTTGATTTGGAATCGAACAGTGGAATACAGAAATTTCTACCGCCAGATGGCGCTGTAATATTTTAAAATTTCAATATTTCAATTTCTAATTATGATTAAATTATTTTTAATACATCATTCGAAAGATATTTTAAAGTACTTTTATATTATCGAAAGTTTTCGCCAGATTTACACGTTTTGAGGTGTCCTGATTACGTTTTCTTTTGCATCTCAGCCAATTGAGTTAGATCGTTCAAAATTGGTATACGTAGGTTAATTAAGAGGGCATGAAAGGGAGGGGGAAGAAATAGGCGTGCACCGCGCGCGTATCCCCTAACTTGTGCGCGCACAGAACGCACGGGACTGCGCTGCCGAAGGCAGTGGGGACCCGGTCCGAATTTGTACCCGATGAGAAATGATTTTTTAAATTTTCTTAAGAATAAAATTTTGACTTGAGAAGGAATATGTGCGCGCAGCGCACATATACCTTCACACGTGCGCGCGCAGCGCGCATGGGTCTGCACTGCCGGAGGCAGTGGGGACCCGGTGGGAGTTTTTTCCCGATCAGATTTTTTTTTTTTCAGGCACGAAGGGTCAGGGAAGGAATACGCCCGCGCAGCGTGTGTATCCCTTAAGTTGTGCGCGAGCAGCGCGCACGGGACTGCGCTGCGGAAGGCAGTGGGGACCCGGTCCGAATTTTTACCCGATGAGAAATGATTTTTTAAATTATCTTAAGAATAAAATTTTGACTTGAGAAGCAATATGTGCGCGCATACCTCCACAGCGCGCACGGGTCTGCGCTGCCGGAGGCAGTGGGGACCCGATGGGAGTTTTTACCCGATCCGATTTTTTTTTTTTTTTTAGGAGCCAGGAAGGGTGAGGGAAGGAATACGCGCGCGCAGCGCGCACGGGACTGCGCTGCCGAAGGCAGTGGGGATCTGGGCCGACTTTTTACCCAATCACAAATTATTATTTTTTTAAATTTCTTTTCTTAACACTAAAAGTTACTGTTAGTGATTCATTAATTTTAGTGATTCATTTGAAAATACTGACCCGCTAGCGGGCGAAGCCAGCTAGTTAAATAGTAATAAATTCCGTTTTTATTTTTCTTTCTTTACTTTTTTTTACAAAAATGGATTGAAATAAATTAAGACACTTTTTTCTTCAATTTTTTAAAATTTTTACAAGAAACATGTTTATTAATACAAAAAAAATAATTGATAAGTTTGGATTTCGTAATAAATAAATGCTTAAAGGACGCGCTAAACAGACTTTTAACAAAAGTAATGTGGCTGATTAAATAAAAGAGCGATTCGTTAAATTTATAAAATTACGGATGATGGAAGAATACATATAATTAAATTCCGATCATATATTATATACGAGAAATATTACCATGGAAAAATTCAAATTTGACATTTTTGTGTTTCTATGAGTTTTGAGGTCTTCTGAATTCATTTTTTATAATAAAGAGGTATGCATGTATGTGTATCAGTGAATACGATAGTGTCTAAACGCTGCATTTGATATGTATGCTGGAGGTGACCCACAATTAATCATTTTAATGATGTAGAACTTAGTTATTTTTTTTAAACCATGTTTTTATTATCTTCGATTCTTGTTCGTTTGTTTGTTTTTCTAGTACAAATCTTGCAATCGATTTTTAACTAATTTCCTGACTAGCTAGACATTTGAAACTTTCAGAATAGTTTCGAACACGGTGAAAATGCATTTTTTAAATACTTTTAGCCAACTGTTTCGGGTTACTGCTGCCTTCGGCAGCGTTACCAGTACACATCTTGCAATCGCTTTTTAACTAATTCCCGACTAGCTAGACATTTGAAACTTTCAGGATAGCTCAGAACACGTTGACAATACAATTTTTAACACTTTTAACTGTTTCAGGTCCCTACTGTCTTCGCCAGCGTTTATATGATTAGACAGAAAATTTATTTAACTAATTTCCCGATTAGCTAGAGATTTGAAACTTTCAGAATAGATTAGAACATGGTGAAAATGCATTTTTTAATACTTTTAGCCAACGGTTTCGGGTTACTGCTGCCTTCGGCAGCGTTACCAGTACACATCTTGTAATCGCTTTTTAACTAACTTTCCGATTAGCTAGACATTTGAAATCTTCAGGATAGCTCAGAACACGTTGACAATACAATTTTTAACACTTTTAGTCAACTGTTTCAGGTCCCTACTGCCTTCGGCAGCGTTTATATGATTCGACAGAAAATTTATTTATGTAATTTTTCGACTAGCTAGACATTTGAAACTTTCAGAATAGTTCAGAACGCGGTGAAAATGCATTTTTTAAATACTTTTAGCCAAATGTTTCGGGTTCCTGCTGCCATCGGCAGCGTTACCAGCACAAACGTTCCAATCGATTTTTAACTAACTTCCCGACTAGCTAGACATTTGAAACTTTCCGAATAGTTCAGAACTCGGTGACAGTACACTTTTAATGCTTTTAGTCAACTCTTTCGGGTTCCTGCTGCCATCGGCAGCGTTACCAGTACACATCTTGCAATCGCTTTTTAACTAACTTCCCGACTAGTGAACTAACTAACTTCCCGACATTTGAAACTTTCAGGATAGCTCAGAACACGGTGACAATACATTTTTACCAATTTGAAAATCATTTGAGGACAAATGTTGTAGAATTTACAAATTTGTCCTCAAATTAAGGCATAATTTAACTCTGCCCTCAATTGGCCTTTCAATGTAAATCACAGCACAAACTATACCATAGTCATAACATACAGAAATAAACTACAACTCAATGGTAGAGACTTAGTCAAGCAGAAATTTCTATTCCGTAAAGTCTTAGCGAGAAACTCACCTCTGTGGTCGGAACGGGACCCCTTTTATAGCCCGCTATTAATCCTGAATTTTACATTAACTTCCGTAATATCGAGTTACAGCTTGGACAATGGGTCTATCGATAATAAAGGTTTTTTCACCAAGGTCGTCAAAATAGTTGTCAAGGTGCGATAAAGTTGCCAAATTCATCTCCCAAGTCCATTACGTGCCCTGATAAAGTGCGTTTTTAACGGAGAAGGATCTTTTTTAACGCGGAAACAAGCTAGAAATGCGAAAAATTGACATTTTATAATGTGACTAAACCTCTTAGAAAGAAATCACATAAAAATAACTAGTACTATTTAGAAATCTGTAACACTATATTTACATCTATGCATAACACGCACGATTTTTATTGATCTATTACACAAATATATTCATTATGCATACGTATTATATTTGTAAAAGCACATACATAACCTGCAAAGAGAAGTGATATCTCATAAAAAAACAATACTATTGTAAAAGTCACCCCGCCCAGCAAAAACTCTTACCTTTCTTATGTACACGTATTATATTTATAAAAGCACATACATAACCTGCAAAAAGATGTGATATCTCATAAAAAACAATACTATTGTAAAAGTCACCCCGCCCAGCAAAAACTCTTACCTTTCTTAAGCAGCGAAAAAAAGGATTGATATCAAATTTCGCCGCCGCTATTGAATCCCGGGTACTACATGCCTAGTTTAATGAAGATCTGCCAATAACACTGCATGTATCTTTCTAATAAATCCTAATCTCTTTCAACATTCTTTGTTATCTGTGTTAGTTTTTTCGCTGTATTATAAAGTTATAATTTAAAGTATTTTTACGGCGGGGTGCGTCCCCTATGTAGAAGTTTTAATTAATAAAAAATTTAGTTAGTAAAGATTAAAATATTATTACGCACCCCGCCTTTAAAATACTTTAAATTATAACTTTATAATGCAGCGAAAAAACTAACACAGATAACAAAGAATGTTGAAAAAGATTAGGATTTATTAGAAAGATACATGCAGTGTTATTGGCAGATCTTCATTAAACTAGACATGTAGTACCCGGGATTCAATAGCGGCGGCGAAATTTGATATCAATCCTTTTTTTGGCTGCTTAAGAAAGGTAAGAGTGTTTGCTGGGCGGGGTGACTTTTACAATAGTATTGTTTTTTATGAGATTTTATCCTTTTATCTTTAAAGGTCAAATAACCACTGTTACGTCATGTGCTTGAATATCCTTTACACCTATCAGAAGCAAATTAAAGAAAATACTACAAATTTTTAATTAGAAGGGTTTTAAATTTTTTATCGCATTTAACGGTCTGTTTACAAAATTTTCCTAAATACGACAAATTTTATCCCTTAAATACGGATAGTTTTACAATTGATATATAAAGGTAAGTTTAACCATTTTTTTCCTTTTTAACAATTTCCAACAATGTTGAAAAGTGTATGGTTATGGAATTTCTTGAAACTGATATATGCTATTCAAGTTCATATCTCAACTGGGTTATGCACAGGGACACTCGAAAGTATTCCAAAGCATTGTGTTAATATGAGAAGTATTTCTGTAAGCCATATTTAATACCTTAACTGCGCACAAATCTTAATGAAATTGAAATATGTTATTCAAGTTCACTTTCGGATATTTCATATATAAAATGGAATAAATACTACCACTGGTTTGTGCACAGGAACACTCGAAAGTATTCCAAAGCATTGCTTTCTATGAGAGGTATTTCTATAAACCAAATTTTAATAACTTTACTTTCCACAAAGCTTAAAGAAATTGAAATATGTTATTCATATGTACAAAAGAGTGCTTTCTACAGAAGATAGTATGATCAGCATTAGATTTACAGGGCCACGCAAAAATATTCAGTTACATTAAGAGCCGTTAATAAAAATTTGCTGGAATTGCACTATTGTTTACATTAAGCGTTTTTAACACTGTATAGCAATTTTTAAGTGTGAATATTTCAATTTGCGTATCAGTCTGTTCGTCTGTCCCTCCGTCTGTTCACGCTCTAACTCCCGTAAGTATTTTTTTTAATTTCTTGAAACTGATATATGTTATTCAAGTTCACTATCGGATGTTCCCTATTGAAAATGGAGTTAATATGTCTTTTGGTTTGCGTACAAAGACACCTAAACGTTTTCCGAAGCATTGCACTGTATGAGAGACATTTCTATAAACCATATTTTAATACGTTTACTGTACACAAATCTTAATCAAATTGAAAAATGTTATTCAAGTTCACTATCGGATATTTCATATATAAAATGGAGTAAATACCACTACTGCACAGGGACATTCGAAGGTATACCAAAGCATTGCTTTCTATGAGAGGTATTTCTATAAACCAAATTTGAATAACTTTACTTTCCACAAAGCTTAATGAAATTGAAATATGCTATTCATACGCACAAAAGATTGCTTTCTATAAAATATAGTATGATTAGTATTAGATTTACAGAGCCCCTCAAAAATATTCAGTTACTTTAAGACTTTAAGAGCTATTAATAAAAATTTGCTGGAGTTGCACTTTCGTTTACATTAAGCATTTTAACACTTTCTAACAATTCTTAAGTGTGAATATAATTTCAATTTGTGTATCTGTCTGTCTTTCTGCGGTCTAACTCCAGTAAATATTTATGGAATACCTTGAAACAAATATATGTTATTCAAGTTCACTATCGGATGTTCTCTATTGAAAATGGAGTGAATACCTCTACTGGTTTGTGTACAGAGACACCGGAAAGTACTGCAAACTATTGTTTTCTATGAGAAGTTTTTCTGTAAATCATATTTTAATAACTTTGCTATACACATATCTTAATGAAATTGAAATATGTTATTCAAGTTCACTATCGGATGCTTCCTATGTAAAATGGAGTAAATATTACCACTGGTTTGTGTACAGAGAGACTTGAAAGTACTGAGTTGTATGAGAGGTATTTCTACAAACCAAATTTTAATAACTGCACAAAACTTAATGAAATTGAAATATGTTTTGACCAACCCATTCGGAATTTTAGACGGATTTCTCCAAAACCTGTATAAATATGGGATGGGACGTGTTAGAAAGACTTACACTTACGGCAATCCCCACAGGTCTAGAAACCTAGCATAGCCAATCTGCTTTAACCAACGCCGATTAAATATTAGTATGTTTACAAACGTATTGAAGACACTCTAAATTGGAATATACTTAAAATGAATTCTATTATTATCAATTTACAAGTACAAAAATATCAAACAGTAAGTTCATCTTCATGAATATATGTAAGAATCTAGTGAATACGTTACATAAGTACAGATTCTTATACAACTTAAGAAAAGAAACTTAAATTTGGATGTTTTTGTACTTGTAAATTTATAGCCTTGGGATTTATTTTAAATGCGCGTCAGTTTAGAGTGTCTTGAATAAGCTTCTAAATATACTAATAATATTGTGGCGGTAAAAATCACATTGATTACTCCAGAGTTCTAGGCCTGTATAGAATGCCTTATGTGTAGGTCATTATAAGGTGTTTTATCCCTTACTAGCAGGCAACGCCCGCTTCGCTGGTCCCTATTTTTAAATGAATAGCTATAATTACTGAATTCTCAAAATTGCATTAATTTTTATCACGTGAAAAAAAACAGAAAAAAAAATCTTATTAGGAAAAATGTCGCACCGGGTTCTCACTGCCTTCGGAAAAAATTCCCAAAATGCTCTAACTCTTATTTCTATTATTTTCCCCCTTCACCCCCCTCCCGTCTATCCTAATAATTTTAAAAATTCGAAAATATCCGCAATCGATTTGTAGGTATCGAAAACCTCTATATACCAATTTTGAATGCTCTAACTCTATTCTATTTTTTTGCCCCTCCGCCCCCCCCCTTCCCGGCCCTTCTAATAACTATACACTTTCGAAAATATCCCCATTCGACTTGCAGGCCTTTAAAACCTATCTGTACCAATTTTGAACGGCCTAACTGTATTTCTATTTGTTTTTGCCCATAGCCCCCCCATACTGCCCCCCCTTCCCACCCATTCTAATAATTTTACAAATTCGAAAATATCCGCAATCGATTTGTAAGTATCGAAAACCTCTATGTACCAATTTTGAACGATCTGACACTATTTTTATTTTTTTGCCCCCCCCCCCCCAAAAAAAAAAAAAAAAAAAAAAAAAATCGGAAAAAAATCAAAAAATAAGTTTTTGGAAATACTTTCAAGAAGACGCTTGGCGGATTTTTTTTTTTTTTTTTTTTTAACATCTTTGAGCTATTACTTTTACTCGAAAATCCGTATTTTTCTAAATCATTTATACCCCCTTCTCCCGTTAAAAATCCAAAATTTCAAAATCGCAGGAAATGATTTTTTCGTATTCAAGTCTAGTCTCCCCATCTGCAATTTCTTCACTGTGAAGTTATTTGGAGCCGAGTTATACTTATAAATATGTTTTTGCCTTATGCGCCTCCGAAAATCATTTATACCCCTTTCCCCCCTTAAAAATACAAAATTCCAAAATCGCAGAAAATGATTTTTTTGTTTTCAAGTCTAGTCTCTCCCTCTGCAATTTCTTCACCGTGAAGCAGTTTGGAGCCGAGTTGTGCTTATAAAGTTGTTTTTGCCTCCTGCGCCTCCGAAAATCATTTTCACCCCTTTTCCCCCTTAAAAATCCAAAATTCCAAAATCTCAGAAAATGATTTTTTTGTATTCAAGTCTAGTCTCTCCATCTGCAATTTCTTCCTCGTGAAGCAATTTGGAGCCGAGTTATGCTTATAAAGTTGTTTTTGCCTTCTGAACCTCCGAAAATCATTTTTACCCCCTTCCCCCCTTAAAAATCAAAAATTCCAAAATCGCAGAAAATGATTTTTTTGTATTCAATTCTAGTCTCCCCATCTGCAATTTCTTCATTGTGAAGTAATTTGGTGCCGAGTTATACTTATAAATGTGATTTTGCCTTATGCGCCCCCGAAAATCTCATTTTTACCCCCTACCCCCCTTAAAAATCCAAAATTCCGAAATCGCAGAAAATGATTTTTTTGTATTCAAGTCTAGTCACCCCATCTGCAATTTCTTCACCGTGAAGCAATTTGGAGCCGAGTTATGCTTATAAAGGTGGTTTTTGCCTTCTGCCCCCCCGGGGGGGTATTTCGCAAAATCCCGTCTTAGTGAGCGTCAGGGTCCTAAAATCAACCTGCTCACCAAAAATTGTGACTCTATCTCCCATAGGATCGCCACAACCGTGTTGAGTCAGTGAATCAGTGAATCAGTCAGTGAATCAGTCAGTTTACTCTTTTATATATATAGATTTACAAGAGTTTTTAAGAAAACCTTGGAAATTTTCGAATGGATAGGCTGAAAATCTCAACCTGAGATCGAACTTGGCACCTCCCACCTTCAAACTTTGAGAGCAGAACTCCTCGGAAATTGATGGGACAAGACCGGACTTTAGTATATACTAGCTGGCTTCGCCCGCTAGCGGGTCAGTATTTTCAAATGAATCACTAAAAATAATGAATCACTAACAGAAACTTTTAGTGTTAAGAAAATAAATTTAAAAAAAAATCATTTCTGATTGGGTAAAAAGTCGGGCCGGGTCCCCACGCGCTGCGCGCGCGTATTCCTTCCCTGACCCTGCGTGCCCCCTAAAAAAAATCATTTCTGATAGGGTAAAAACTCGCACCGAGTCCCCACTGCCTTCGGCAGCGCATTACCGCGTGCGCTGCGCGCGCACAACTGAATTGATACACGCGCTGCGCGCGCGTATTCCTTCCCTGACCCTTCGTGCCCCCTAGAAAAAAAATCATTTCTGATCGGGTAAAAACTCGCACCGGGTCCCCACTGCCTTCGGCAGCGAAGTCCCGTGCGCGCTGCGCGCGCACAGCTTCAGGGATACACGCGCTGTGCGCGCGTATTCCTTCCGTGAGCCTTCGTGCCCCCTAAAAAAAAATCATTTCTGATCGGGAAAAAACTTGCACCGGGTCCCCACTGCCTTCGGCAGCGCAGTCGCGTGCGCGCTGCGCGCGCACAAGTTAAGGGATACGCGCGCGGTGCACGCCTATTTCTTCTCCACCCTTTCAGGCCCTCTTAATTAACCTACGTGTACCATTTTGAACGATCTAACTCATTTGGCTGAGATGCAAAAGAAAACATAATCAGGACACCTCAAAACGTGTAAATCTGGTGAAAACTTTCGATAATTTAAAAGAACTTTAAAATATCTTTCGAATAATGTATTAAAAATAATTGAATCATAATTAGAAATTGATATATTGAAATTTGAAAATATTACAGCGCCATCTGGCGGTACAAATTTCTGTATTCCACTGTTCGATTCCAAATCTAAAAAAGCTTTCTAATGATGTATTACTCATGAAATTATTTTAATTAGTAGCTGAGATACAAAGAAAACTAATTCAGGAAACCTCAAAACGTGTAAATCTGGTGAAAACTTTCGATAATATAAAAGAACTTTAAAATATCTTTCGAATGATGCATTAAAAAAAAATTTAATCATAATTAGAAATTGAAATATTGAAATTTGAAAATAATACAGCACCACAAGAGAAAACTGATTCAGGAGACCTCAAAACGTGTAAATCTCGTGAAAACTTTCGATAATTTAAAAGAACTTTAAAATATCTTTCGAGTGATGCATTAAAAATAATTTAATTATAATTAGAAATTGAAATATTGAAATTTGAAAAAATTACTGCGCCATCTGGCGGTAGAAATTTCTGTATTCCACTGTTCGATTCCAAATCAAAAAAGCTTTCTAATGATGTATTACTTATGAAATTATTATAATTAGTATCTGAGATACAAAAGAAAACGAATTCGGGACACCTCAAAACGTGTAAATCTGGTGAAAACTTTCGATAATATAAAAGAACTTTAAAATATCTTTCGAATGATGTATTAAAAATAATTTAATCATAATTAGAAATTGAAATATTGAAATTTGAAAATATTACAGCGCCATGAAAGAACACTGATTCAGGAGACCTCAAAACGTGTAAATCTGTTGAAAACTTTGAATTATGTAAAAGAACTTTAAAATATCTTTCGTATGATGTATAAAAAATAAATCAATCGTAATTAGAAATTGAAATACGCGTATTAGAATATTGCGAAAATGTCCGGCGTGTAAAGATAAAATTTAATTTGCAATTAAAATGTAAATCTTTTGTTTATTGACGAAAATCGATGAAATTTGAAATGCAAGTTTGTTTTGTGGTGTAAATATTATATACTAAATAAAATGTGTAAAATTTGAAAAATTGAAGAAAATAGAAAATTGTAATTTTTAATCGCACTACGAAACACGTGACTCCGTTAAATTCCAGATGTGTTTCCGTTGAAGACTGCTGTAGACGAAAAGTCTGCAAAGCTAAGATTCTTGTGATTCGTTGCCAACATTTTTTTATAGTTTTGTTAATTTTAAAAAATCTAATTGTCCGATCGATAAGCCGTTTAAACCATCGGATTGAGAAAAAAAAGCCCTTTCCAATGGTATCTTGTTTGTAACGATACGACTGATATTTCTAATTTATTTTCCACTTTTTCCGTAAAAATGTCGCTTTTTAAGCATTTAATCATGAATTCTGGGTCATTTTTCGTTAGACAATGGTCGACATTTTAATTAATATCTCCGCTAATTAGGGTCGCATCGTTTCGCAAATTACATATCGTACATCTGCGATAAATTCTCTGTCCGACGGTACCTGTTCGAAGTCCGTGCGACCGTTAGCGGCGGAGCCTTTTCCGTTTCAAGCCGTTTCTCACAGACACACAGACAGACAAAAACACACGCGTACAGATTTTAATAATATAAGGAGATAGACATGCTATATATACATTTTTTTTTAATCAAAACTACATTAAAATTCGTAGGTATAAAGTTGGTTAAGCTTGTATTGCCTTTGGTAGGATTTGTAATGATGAGCTTTAACAGATTTTTAACTAGTAGGTAGAAAACACCGGTTCTGGCTCATGAGGGTGCACCGATGCACCGGCAAGCCGTGCGGGTGTCACGCGGAGCGTGTCAATCATGTTCACGGCCTTTGCGGAGCCCGGAGCATCCCCTCTGACTTAATCGTGAAACGTGACGAGGGTGTTAATGAGGAAATTTAATTAAAAAATTAATTAGTGATTTTTGTGAAAGGTGACGCTGGTTTTAAAGAGATGTTTGCGGTAGAATGAAAAAAGTATGATATTGTTTGTGACTCATTAGGAAATTAATTAGGAAATTAATTAAGAAATTAATTGGGAAATTAATTAAGAAATTAATTAAAAAATTAAAAAATTGGGAAATAAATAAGGAATCGATAAAATATATGAATTTAAGGATGTTGATGTGAATATACTATGAAAGAAATAGAGAGATCTGACTGGGGTTCGAACCCGACACCTTACAGTAAAAATATTTCCATAAGACTGCAGTTTTCGCGTGTGTGTGAGTGATTTTTCTATTATATACCTGTACAAATCTTTTTAATCCTATGAATGCAATTATTTGAGAATGTTTCAACCATTTAAATGATATTAATTTACGGAATAATAATTTAAAAAAATATTAATTAAGCATTTTCTTCTAAAAGATTACGAATGTTTTATGAAAAATGACAAAGAGAGTAAAAATTAAGTAGAAAGAATGGAAGAAAGTGTAGAAATAGAGAGATCTTACTGAGATTCGAACCCAGCACCTGCTTGAAGTAAAGAAACAGTAGTTTTCGCGTATGTGTGAGTGATTTTTCTATTATATGTCTGCACAAATTTTTTTTAAACCTATGAATGCAATTATTTGAGAAGGGTTCAACCATTTAAATGGTATTAATTTACAGAATAATAATTAAAAAAAAATAATAATTGAAGACCTTGTAAAAAATCACCAAATATTTTATGAAAAATGACAATGAGAGTAAAAATTAAGTATAAAGAATGAAAGAAAGTGTAGAAATAGAGAGACCTGACTGGTATTCGAACCCGGCGCCTGTTTGAAGTGAGGAAACTGTAGTTTACAAGTACTTTAACCACTGTTCTTTAGAAATATACCTACACAGATCTTTTTAAACCTAAGAATACAAATGTTTGAGAATGATTCAACCATTTAAATAATATTAATTACAGAATAATTAAAAAATAATAATTGAAGATCTTGTAAAATTCACTAAATACCTTATGAAAAAGATAATGTACGTGAAAATTAAGTTAAAAGATGTTTAAAATCTCAAATGTATAAGTGAAATTAGATTAGGATGAAAGACGAGAATTGTTTTTTGAAAGATAACTAAAAAAGAGTGATTAAAATTTCTTATTAATTACTAAATTGAAGAAAGTTCGTTAAAAAAAAATACTTTTCACCATAAAGATTTTTTAATTGTGAATACTAACTAGTATCCATTTTAAACTGTATATATTTTTTACTAAATAGAATAATATCTTAACACAAAAAGATCGACTTCATTCGCCAATGGTGACGTCACAATGTTTTTGGGAAAGGAGGTGACCATTCCTTCGAGCATTTTCTTAGAATCGAAGAGGGATGCTATTGTAACTTCTCAGAAGAAAGAGGAGGAAAAATTCCAGATTTCTCGCTACCTTTAGTCGTGTTTAAATTTGATTATTGTTAGACGTTTTAAAAATATAAATTCATTTCTTTCTATCTTTAGAATAATCTTATTGATTATTTGATATACAATATGGGGATATAATAACTTTTAATAATAGACATTTTCAGTAGATTTTTTTACAAATCGCTACAAAAAATTTATTACAACTTCAGAAAATCAAAAGTTTTTAGGTATAAATTGGAACTTTTTCGAATAATCCTTCCATATTAGACTAATGGTCACTTAGTTCAATGTATTTTTTATCTATAGTTTAACCATTTTTACTGTAACTCCCTTACATTTCTTTAGTGTAAACCCGTGAAATTTTACCAATAAAATCAGAAATAGGCTCGTAAAAATAAGAATTTTGGCAGGATTTTAAATCAATTTTAGGATATATCTACAAGATTTTTAAGACATTTGGCGATAAGATAATTCGGGTTTGGCAAGAAACATGCGGTATAAATGAAGGGTGAAAATAATTTTATCACTTGCTAGCTTATTTTTGCGGAGTGAAGACATCTGTTTTTTAACCTGAATTCAGTGTTACATATTGGTAATTCGTGTTAGAGATGAGTCTACCCGTAGAGATACCTATTTCAAATCAACATTTCACCCAGTCGCGAATAGATGACAAAAAGTTATCAAACCTTTCGATATGTACAACTTGTAATAGAACTTTTTGTAAAAACTCTAATTTGATTCGGCATTTGAAGGTTCATACGGGGGTAAAACCTTTTATTTGTAATATATGTCAAAAATCATTTAGAAGACCCGACGATTTGAAAAGACATTTAAAAATTCATGAAAAGACTCTTACAGAATATGAATGTGAACAATGCAGTGAAAGTTTTAATCGCAAGTATGATTTATCGATTCATGTTAGAAAAAATTATAAAAAGACTTTATCTAAGCATGTTTGTGATGTATGTAGTGAAATCTTCAGATGGAAATATGAATTATTGAAACACATAAGAAAAAATCATCGGAAACCTTCACCCCAACATTTATGTGAATCATGTAATGAAGTATTCATTAGTAAAATTGATTTGTATTGTCATTTACATACTTCAGTCAGGCATCAGTCAACACCAAAGACTGTAGAAAATTCTTCCCAAGATCCACTTTAGGAGAAAACTAAGTTTTTTAAAAGATGAAGCGCTGTTATTGTACATCATTTTTTAATAATTTAAGAACTCACATTTTAACCGAATTGAACTTTCAATTAAGTGATAAAAAAGGAATGAAATGGTTTATAGTTGTTAAACCCACCCTTAAACGTTCTATGAATGGTAAAGAAGAATTTATTTCCCATCATTTGCAATCAAAAACATTTTCTACATTTTCATCAAGTGATTTGAATAATGATCTTGAAAATGCTTTCAACAAAATGATAGAAAGTTTTGAAGAAATTACTGATCAAGAATTAGGTTGTACTTTAGTTGAAATTAGCAAATTACAACTTTGTATGGTAAAATTTTAACTCATGTATCACCTATCCCATGTGTTTTCATTATATTCAATAAATTGAAAAACAAAAGTTCCTACATAATTTGTTAAATAAAACCCAACATTAGTTATATTAAGGCATATTCCCTAAGAATTATTCAATAATCTATGTCAAATAAAGACTTCCCAACTACATTTTTTTTACTACTTTTCACTATATTCTACAACTTTAACATAGTGAAATGCCCCACATCATATGCTACCCTTCAGACAATTTTTCTTTACAGATACCAAGTTTGTAAATAATGAAAGCTAACTTTGAAAAAATTCAGAGTTGAATAAATATTAATATATGTTTTATTAAATACATTCGCGTTCACAGATGCATACTTAAGTTTTCTAAGTGTATTTAAACATACTTAAAATATATTATAACCAAGTATTGTAGATTACAAATATATGTATACTTTAAAAATTTTACAAAGCTTTTAGAAATTAAGATAACTTATTCTTGAATAAAAATATAAGAAACTCATTTTCACAATAATAAGATTGTAAATGTAAGATAAAATCACAACATTACCAGCATAAGAGACTGTAAGTATTTGAAAAAATCATGAAGTATGGAATTTTAATATTAACAGCACATCTTATTTTACAAAGTACTAAGTTTTTTAAAATCATTTAGTTTGAACTTTTTCAGACTTATGCTTATAAACTGAAATTTTTGTGAATGAAAAATTTTTTACACAAAGTATTTTACAAAAAAATATCATCACAGAAATTAATTAACTTATTTTTAGAATAAAAATATAAGAAACTTATTTTTTCTAATGATAAGAATGAAAATGTGAGATAAAATCTCATTCTTACCAGTTTAAGAGACTGCAAGTATTTAAAAAATTATGAAGTATGTGATTTTAATGTTTCACATGTGTTAATAACGCATCTTATTTTACAAAGTACTAAGTATTTTAAAGTCATTTAGTTTGAAGTTTTTCACACATATGCTTATAAACGAAATTTTTGTAAATGAAAAATTTTTACACAAATTATTTTAATACAAATACCATCTCAGAAAAATTAACTTTTTCTTTTTAGATTGAAAATGTAAGATAAAAATCTAACACTTATCAAATTTAGAAGCTGCAGATGTATGATGAAATCATGAACTTGAAACTTTAAGTATTAACAACCTACCTTCTTTGAAAATACTAACCCACAAGTTTCGACAAATCTATAATCAACTGTTAAAAAACATAGATATTAGAATATTTTTTACCCTAAAATGTTTAACGTAGATGCTACATCCATAAAAATACAGAGTGAAACTGTACAAATTATATGTTTAGACATGTTGATAAACTAGAATTTTCCACAAGATTCGAGTATTATAGCAAGGTATGGGATAATATTTGGCTAAATTTCCACTAATATTGGCGATAGTTATAAAACTTTGGCATGAAATAAGAGAATTTGACGTAAATTCTTAAGTAAAACTGATGAACGAAGAAAAAATTTGAATTAGTTACAATCTTTTCTCGCTGCAGTGTTGTCTAAGTTCTCATACTTAGTAGTTTTTAAACATTTTTAAAGTCTTGCTTTTAGAGTGATTTTTTATACTTTACTAAACTGAAGTACAAAATCGATAATACTTTATCGTCTGAGGAGACTCACGTTTCTGTTCAACAACCCCCTTCATCAAATTTTGAGGATGAGAAGTTATCTAAACTTTTTATTTGCCCAACTTGTAATAAGTCATTTTTAAAAAAATCCTATCTTACTAGACATGTGAAGGTTCACAATGATATTAAACCTAATATTTGTTACGTGTGTGAGAAAGGATTTGTTGCTTTACATCGTTTAAAAAGACATATGGAAACTCATAGAAAAATTTCCATAAGATACAAATGTGAATATTGTATTGAAAATTTCAATCGCAAGTGTGATTTATTTAAACATAAGAGATTATTTCATGAAAAAGTCTTACCTGAACATCTATGTATTATTTGTAAAGATGCTTTTAAACACAAGTATAAATTAGAAAAACACAAGAGGGTGCATTATCGTAAACCTGAGTATCTATGTGAGGAATGTTCTATAACCTTTCCAACTAAACATGCTTTTTCAAACCATAAGCGAAAAAGTCATAAAAAGACTTTACATGCATACTGTTGTGACGAATGTACTGACACTTTTTCAAACAAACGGCATTTTTTAAAACATAAAAGAAATATGCATAAAAAATCTTCAATGCAAACTAGATGTGATGAATGCAGTGAAACTTTTCAGTGTAAGTATAAATTATTGCAACATAAGAGAAATAATCATCTTAAAGACTTTAACATACGTAGAAATTGTAATGAACGAAGTACTAACAATGAATTATCAACAGTTAATGATGACAATGAGAATCTGGACTTGTTAAATTTTTTGGATAATTTTCACATTGAATGTGTGAATGGTGTTTTTGACTTACCTTCCAACAACTTTCAGAATGAGAATATTGACTTAGACTTAAAAAAAATTTTGAACAATTCGAATGTGGAATATACAAGTGAAAATAATATTGATGGTTTATCTACCAAATTTGAAAATAAGGACTTAAATAATTTTAACCTGATACAAACTGATTTACCTCTAGTAAACTATGACAATGAAAGTCTGAACTTGTTAAATTTTTCGTATAACTTTAATCCCGAATGCTTCAATGTTTTTTCTGCTAACAACGAAAATATGAATTCGAATAATTTTTGTGCGAAGGAAAATGAGTTAGTGACAGATAACTTTAACAATGAAAATCTAGACTTGCTAAATTTTTTGAATAACTTTAATACCGAATGTATGAACGGTATCCCAACAATATAGATTTGCTGTCTTGTATTATTGTGAATGAATTTCAAATAAAAAGATTTCAATGAAAATGGTTTGTTTTAATTTTTATTACAAAATCACCTTTTTTATAATATTTTCTATTAGAGTACAAACTTAAGTGTCATCTTTTTTAAAATAAAAACATGTAAAAAGTTTACTTGTGTATTAACGATATACTTTTTCATTACTGTAGTAGAATTGATTGAGTATAATATTTAAACACTAAGTAAAAATTATGTACAATAGTAGTTTTATAAACTACCAAACTTACATCAAAGAAGAAAAAACTTGTAAAATTGTTTTACCACTCAACTGTAAAGTACTTGTGAAAATCTTAAATGAATTTATCTTATTAACAATTTTCCTGAAAAACTAACTTATAAAAATTTTAGATATAATTATGGAGTTAGTATGGATGTAAAATGAAAGTATTTGGCTTCACCCTGTAATAATTAATGCTTGAAAGTGCAATCTTGCAGTAGCATGTTATTATAGGACTCTTTCTCATTAACTCTAAGTTTATATGTCTCTACCGTATATAATCAGAGAGATAAAGGTTTCTTTAAAAAATTGCAAAAACATTTTCACTTTTTTTTTAGCTGTAACACGCAAAGTATTAAAAGACAGTGCAAAGTTATTTTCAGGAAACTCAACATACATCATCTACACGTTTTATTTCTGATTGCAGTATACACAGCATACTGCAATCAGAATAAAAAAAAAATATTAAATATCTAATGAAATATGAGTATTTTTACTAAATAATTTCTAACTGCGCATGCGTAAATGTTTAGCGAAATTTCATTTTCAAAATTTAACAGCCAAATTTATTGAGATACATATATAAAAACCCCAAACAAATATCGTGTAAACTCAAAAAGTTCTACGTCATAGAATAAACTGAATTTCAGCTGTTCCCCAAAAAAGAAATTGATAAGAGGGTTTTCCCAATATTTATTTACAATCACAGAAAATTGCATTACCATTCATTGAATCAAAATAAAAATGTGAGTAAAACTCCTTATACTTTAGCGTTTTTTCGAGAGAAACTGAAGACCAGTTCATTCTTTAGCGTAGAACTGTTTGAGCTTACACAATACTTGTTTGGGGGTTTTATATAAGTAGTTTAATGCATTTGGCTACTAAATTGTACAAATGAAATTTAGCTAAAACTTAGTCTCATGCGCAGTTAAAAATTTAGTATAAATGCTCACATTTCATTAGATATTTAATATTTTTTTTCCTTCTGATTGCAGTATGTTGTGTCTAATGTTGTATATTGATTTTTCCAAATATAGCTTTGTACTGGGTTTAATACCTTGCATGTTATAGCTATTAAAAAAAAAAAAAAAAAAAAAAAAATGAAATTTTGTTCGGTAATTTTTTAAAGACATTTTTATATCTCCCTGATTACATGCGGTAGAGACTTAAAAATTTAAACAGAAAATGAGAATGAGCCCCATAATTATATGCTACAGTCAGATTGTATTTTGAGCATTACTTTATATTGGGTGATGCCAAATACCCTCATTTTTCTTTAATTTTTTACCGGTCCCCTTTTTACTTTTGGCACAAAAGAATAACTGAACTACATGAGGTATAGTGTAACCACGTTTCCTACGCCTAGCAGTGAGGACGAGTCGAAAATCTTGGAGGGGTTCCAAGTTGACCAACAGGTTTGAATTTAGTAAACATCCAGT
The DNA here is from genome assembly GCA_963930645.1 of Salticus scenicus. Classification (NCBI taxonomy): domain Eukaryota; kingdom Metazoa; phylum Arthropoda; class Arachnida; order Araneae; family Salticidae; genus Salticus; species Salticus scenicus. Next base: position 289,174,580 of record OZ005649.1, read on the forward strand.
CATTCGATATTCCCTTATGGCTTATTTTCTCTCAACGAAAAGGTTATCTCCCCCATTTTACTAGTGGACTCGTTGAATCCGCACTTGAGCAGAGGCTTCCATGGTCGCAAGAAATGTAGTTAAACAGTATAACATGTTTTTTACACCCCTGAAGTTTCAAGATGAATAGTTTAGTACTTTTTGAGTTACTTTAAAACACATCTGAAATCGAAAGTGTCCGGTCATTTATGGAAAGGTAGTGTATTAAATGAATTTGAATTTTTAAATATTCACATTGATTTTTATATTAGCTAAAGAAAAAAAATTACTAATTAATTTCCATAAAAAGGTCTCTCTTAAAAACTATGTATACAATTTTGGCAGTTTATTAAAAAAATAAATGTGTGCAACATATTAATGCAATGCATAACTTGTCACTTAAACCAAGAGTAACAGATTTGATGCAAATTTTATTTCGAGCTATAACACATTTTGAACATTTTCCAATATTCTGTTTTTAATAAAATTGGTTTTTAAAAAGTTATTTTATTTGAAAAAAAAAAAATTCTCGTTTCAGATGAGATTTCTAATACGTAATCGTAGAAGTATAGGAACATAGTAAATGTTTGAAACCTAAATAATTTTATTTTTTAGAATGAATTCATTGCAATGTGTAGAATAATTTCCTTAATTATTGCAGTTTCTGGGATATAAATATTTTTAGATAGACGGCAAGTGGAAAGAAAATGTACGTACGTATTAAACAGTAGATAAAGAAATATAGAGCTTTTTATGTTTTTAAATATTAAGTTAGGGTTCAATGCAGATGAAAATCGGGTACTCTTTTGATTTTCGTCAATAATTCCATAAGTTCAAATCTTTGTAATATAGGTATAACTTTTTCTTAAAGAAACCGTTAGATTATTTTGAATTCAAAAATTTTCGATTTTTTTTTCTTTACAAAAACAAATTTTAAAGCATTTTTCTTCTACAAAATAGGATCTTAAAAAAGAAACAAATTCTACGATTTTACATCTGAAAGCAGAATCCCGGGAATTTACTAGAATCAATGCAAAAAGCTCACTAAGAAGGAAAACATCTTTTCTGCAATGAAAACATACAATTAAAAATAAATAAAAAATAAAACATACTGAATTAGATTTAAATTAAACTTTATTTTTACTAACATAACACTGAACGTATTATTTTTTCATCTAAATGAGATTAATAAAAGATAAAGGGTGAAAAAGTCTTTAATAACAGGATAAATATTTGGATATTATTTGTAAATGTCTCTGATGAGGGTATTTTATGGCATTTTCTATTTTCATATTTCTTAGACAACTTGTTTCGTTTCTTATATCAGGATCAATTTCCATTAAAACAAGAAAAAAGAAAAGTGAGGAAAAATTATTATTGTAGGAAAACACTTCAACTATAAATTTTTAAAACAAAATCTATACCCTATGACATTTTAAGCAGATAATGAAAAGAAAGGATTGTAATTTCATGGCACTAAAAAGGGAATTGAGTATACATAAGCGAATTTTAAAGTGTATCTTATATACTCCATCTAAATAGAATCTAATGAAATATAATATCATCTAAAGAAAATAAAAGTAGATGGTATACATGGTAAGATACATGGTATTTTAAATCATTAATACAGGGAAAAATCACTTACATAATGAAGTCATAAGATATTTAAGTACCATTTTATGAACACCAGTGTAACAGGAGTATTTTTGAAGTATTTTATATTAAAAACAAATATGGATTGGATTGGATTTGGGAATAAGGCCGATTGACTGCTGTAGGTCCTAGGTCTACTTTGAAAAGACTTTATCCCCGAGCTTTTAAAAAACAGCCCCCCCCCCTTTCCTACATGAAATTTTAAAGTTTGCCCCTGTGTTGTTTCCCAGTCCATTTTTTACTTTCTTCTATATGTAATATAGAGAAAGTATTGGATTCGCGAAAATTTTCGACCTCCGTTTTTTGACGGATCTACACGTTTTGGGATGTCCTGAACACGAATTGATAGTTTTTAGAAAATGTCTGTCTGTCTGTGTGTCTGTGTGTCAGTGTGTCTGTCTGTGGTTTCGTGTTTTCACCGTATCTCACGAACCAATGAATGAAATTCAACCAAACTTGGTATATAGTTGGACCCTGGCGGGGCATTGAGCTGATTAGATTTGGGGATCAATAGCCCAGCAGGTGGCGCTGTGATCGCATTTTATGTAAATTTTTAACATGGCAGTATAGGACAATTTTTCGTATTTTTCACCGTATCTCACGAACCAATGAATGAAATTCAACCAAACTTGGTATATAGTTGGAACCTGACGGGGCATGGTGCTGATTAGATTTGGGGATCAATCGTCCAGCAGGTGGCGCTGTGATCGCAAAATTTCGTATTTTTCACCGTATCTCACGAACCGATGAATGAAATTGAACCAAACTTGGTGTATAGTTTGACCCTGACATGGAAAGGGTCTGATTAGATTTTGGGATCAATCGCTCAGAAGATGGCGCTGTGATCGCATTTTATGTAAACTTTTAACATGGCAGTATAGGACAAAATTTCGTATAAATGTACATAATGAGCGTTATTTTAAACTTGTGATTGTAAAATTAATATGAATTATTGATAATAGTAGTAGTTAACTACGAAAAAAATTTTGTGCATGTGGGGGCACCGGTTCCCCCCCTCACATGGTACTTCCCCCCCTGGGGGGGAAGTTTTCAAAGATGGGTTTCAAAGATTAAATTTTCAAGATGGGTATCTTTCGAAAGATCTCATCAATACCTTTAAAACGAATGGTTGAACTATAAATCTGTGACAATTTGAAACAAAGTTATCGATTTTTTTACTTTTAACGAAAAAAAACTTAGAAAAAAAATCGTATTTTTTTTTTTTTAACGAAATTTAACCAAACTTGGTATTTAGTTGGTACCCGACATAAACTGGTGCTGATTACATTTGGGGATCAATAGCTTAACAGGTGGCGCTGTGATCGCATTTTTTCTAAATTTTTAACATGGCAGTATAGGACAAAATTTCGTATAAATGTACATAATGAGAGTTATTTTTAACTTGTGATTGTAAAATTAATATGAGTTATTGATAATAGTAATAGTTAACTAGGAAAAAATTTCTGTGCATGTGGGGGCATCGCTTCCCCCCCCCCCCGGAGGGGGGGGGGGGTAAGTTTTCAAGATGGATATCTTTCGAAAGATGTCGTCAATACCTTTAAAACGAATGCTTGAACTATAAATCTGTGATAATTTAAAACAAAGTTATCGATTTTTTTTTACTTTTAACAAAAAAAAAAACCTTACAAAAAAAATCTTTTTTTTTTTTTTTCAAATTTTGCTACTGATTGAATATGTATTACTTTTAACAAAAAAAAGAAACTTAGAAAAAAATCGTAATTTTTTTTTTATTTTTTTTTTAAATATTGTTACTGATTGAATATGTATATAGGAAAATATAGAAGAAAGTCTTGTGGTGGCCACAACATACTAGTTTTACAAGTGCCTTAAAGTAAGGGGTATTAGCCCATATTTATGTGAATTTCAGAGAAAATCTTGGAACATACCGAACGACTACATATCGAATTCGGCACTTCCCTTCTACCAGCTTCAAGAACAGATCTTCTTGTCCCCTAGACCCATTTTTGTCTATTGGATCATTATAGTAAGATGAATTAATACATAGTTCTGCAGCAGATTCTTTTTTATACAATTTCAATTACGAAATATTTCCGGTTTATTAAATATATTTAAAAATGATTTTCTAAATATTATTTGGTCTTTAATAATTACATAAACTAATGTAAATACAAATTAGAGTCATTATTTGTAGTCTTAAGCTACAGGTAAATTCTTTTAATTAATATCCTTCTTTATTTTTATTATAAATATTATGATAATTACTTAAATATTCTATTTCCAAAAATTTAAATATTTAATGAAAACACTTTCCGGTGATGAAGCATTAACTCCCCCCCTCCCCCCAAACCCCTCAAAAGGAAGAAAAGAAAATTAAATAATAAATAACATAAAAATTGAATCACTTGATAAATAAGAATTCTCTAAATCTAAAATCATTATTTTGTATTTCGGTTTTTAAATTTATAAAATTTTCAATATTTAAACTATTGTTTATATAAGATGTAGGCGATTTATTTCAATTCTACTCATATTCTTGCATTTTGATTTCGAATATTCAGATAATGTTTCAGTCTTCACGTAGAAGATATAACGGTAAACATTTTTAATGGCATAGAGCGTTGTACAAAGAATATGAAAAAACTTGAAGAATATTAAAATAGAAATTGAAAACAACCGGTAGCAGATTATAAAAGAATATCAGAGGTGAAAGTTTTCAGGGGCTATCTTTAATTCCAGATTCCCCCCTGTAAGTTTTTCTTCACAATGCCTTAAGAATTCTACAAATATCATTTATTATGGGTATAAATAAACACTTTTAATAATAGCCACGTAATAATAACCTTAATCTATTCTTACACGATTCATTTTGAATACAAATAGCAGTTTTTAGGGTTTTGGAATGTTAGGTAGTTTTTCACCCTTTGAATATGGAAATAAAGCAATTTATTGTCTTCTGAGAGAGTGAACGGCTCTTTAATTATCTCTAAACTGTACGACTCCATGAGTGGCCGTGGCATTCTACGTTCAGAGCTGATAAACGGTAAGTGCTGGGTTCAATTCCAGGTCTAGCTCATCGACCTAGCCGTTCGGAGTTTTCAGTAGTTTTCTCCGAGACTCACATAAATCTGGGCTGAGCCCCTTAGAAAAACATCTTCCCACAGAGGGCACACTACCCCAAGCCTAGGACCCTCGAGTAGTAGATCGGCCTTAGTTGAAAGCATTCTCTTACTCATAACTTTATAATACTCCGAATTAAAAACTGCCCAGTTATTAAAATCGTCCCCTTACAAAGAAGGAAAAGAAAAAACATGTTTAACAAAAATTATTTCTGTCAATGCAAAAACTTGTCTGAAAGTTTTTTGACAATGCGTTATTAAGCAGAATCTATTAGCTATATTTCAGCGAAACTGTATTTTTAAATTGCAGTTACTCCACAATCGTCTGCGTCAGCCTCCCTACATAAACATGTAACCGCTGTCTTGGCATGCTTATGATTATGGTATATTCATCTAGGATAATTCGAAAATACAGGTGAATTTTGTACTTAAAAGAAACGTTTTATGTGGATCGGTTATTTTGAGATATAAATTAGTCCGCAACATGTAGCAGCCTGGATAAATTTTCCTACTAATTTAAACATTTCCTCACTCAATTTCATATACACTCTGTACTTTGAATCATTAAATAAAATTGTAAGCTGAAAAATCTTAACTTGTCAGAAAATCTAATTTGTCCCCCAACCTAACCCTCTATTCCCATTGCTCAGCAACAAAAAAATTCTTTTTCTTGCATTGTTGTTTTTTAACTTGTGCATATATATATGCATACATATACACACGCAAGCAGATTTTCTAAATTTTCAGAAAGCAAAATTAAAAACATTGGATGGTTTAGAATACAAACTGCCCCCCCCCTCCCTTAAATAAATAAATAAAATAAAATAAAATAATTGTCGTATAAAACTTTCATCTATAAAATCTTTATTTTGTATTTCGATTTTTAAATTTTCCCATTTTTATTATTTAAACTATTAATTAGATAATGTGGAAATGACTTACTTTTTCCTCAATTTCTGCTATTTTGATTTAAGGTAATCCAGATTATTTTTCAGTCTTTCAGCAAATGCCAACTAACACTTTTAATGACATGAAGAGGCTGTAAAACGAATATATAGAAAAACATATAGAAGTTTCAGACGATATAAAAAGCTAAAACTAGTATGATGTGTCCACCACATGACTTTCTTCTATATAATTTTACACAAAATTTACTCAATACAAATTACTTAATTAAATTATCAAATTATTTTCTATTATAAATGCAGACGATTTTTATCTGATAGAATTATATTATCACTAAATACCAAAAGATGTCAATTTTTTCAAAAAAAAAATGACTTTCCGAGTTTTTTTTTTTTTTTTTTTCGTTAAAAGTAAAATAAAAATAGATAACTTTGTTTTAAATTATCACAGATCTATAGTTCAACCATTCGTTTTAAAGGTATTGACGAGATCTTTCGAAAGATATCCATCTTGAAAACTTACCCCCCCCCCCTCCGGGGGGGGGGGGGAAGCGATGCCCCCACATGCACAAAATTTTTTTCCTGGTTAACTACTACTATTATCAATAATTCACATTAATTTTGCAATCACACAATTAAAATAACTGTCATTATGTACATTTATACGAAATTTATTCACTGCCATGTTAAAAACTTAGAAAAAAATACGATCACAGCGCCACCTGTTGAGCCATTGTTCCACAAACCTAACTAGCACCAGATTATGTCAAGGTCCAACTAAATACCAAGTTTGGTTAAATTTCGTTCATTAGTTTGAGAGATACAGCGTCCACAAAATTTGTGATACACACACACAGACAGACTGACATTTTCTAAAAACCGTCAAATCGTGTTGAGGACATCCCAAAACGTGCAAATCCATCGAAAACTGGAGTTCGAAATTTTTTACGAATCCAATACTTTCTCTATATATACATATAGAAGAAAGTAATAAAAATCACAGAAACAGATTAAAATATTTAGGAAAATTACCGCCTGTAAGTAAACACACTTTCAAAAGCATCCCTAAACTGTCTAATCCTCAGAATAAAATTTTCTGGTTCTTCAACATGCCCTACCCCCCCAACCTCACAAAGAAAAAAAAAATATGCTTAACAAAATTTTTTTGTCTATGTAAAAAACTGTCTGAATATTTTCTAGCCGAGTTCTGATACGGCAGTATCAATTACTATTTTAGCGAAAAAGTAGTTTTAAATTACAGCCAATTGGCATTTCGGCTGTCTCTGCCTTACAAAATAATTCTGTGGACGAAATATTGTCATGACTGTAGTTACGACACAAAAGTACAAAAAACATATGTGCATTAGTTGTACTTTTGAAATTTGTAGTTTTGAACTGGTTCGAAAAATGTAACCTGGATAAAATTTCGCATTCATTTAAACATTTCTTCGTACAACTTAATGTTATGTTTTCAATTTTTGAATATCAATTTGTACACAGAAAATTAACAAGTTTGAAAGTGTAATTTAACTCCTTCCCCACAACCCCCATTCATTCCCGCTGCGGGAAAAGAAACAGTTTTATTATTTTTTCTATGTTGCTTGTTTCTGTTTTGTTATGTCAAATATATAAATATTGTACACAAAACAGATTTTCAAACATTTCAGAAAACAAAACTGAAAATATTGTGTTGGTATCCATACAAATCATTCCCATCAGCCCCCCCCCTCTCCCCTTCCCCCACACACTGAAAAATGTTTAGCATCAAAGATCTATATAATTTGCAAAAATATTTCTGGACTTTATGGTTCTGATTAAAATTTAACCTTATTCCAGTCGGAGAAAAACATTGCTTATTTAATAAACTTTTTTGGCCACTAGACATCTGCTCTTCTCAAAAAATAAATAAAGAAAAGAAACGCTTAAAAAAAAAATACGTGTGGCACTCGAGGACTGCCGCGGTAAAGCTATTGCATAGCATTTTTTATCAACTTATGCAATTATAATTATTTATTTATTTTATTTATGCAGTATTTTTTTTTCTTTGATATTAATTCAAGTTACACTTTTTGAGCGTGGTGACCGATAAGAAAACATTTTTTTTTTCTTTTATTGAATAAATGAGAATATATCCGCAATGAGAATATATCAAAAATATCCGCAATCGATTTGTAGGTATCGAAAACCTCGATGTACCAAATTTGAATGATCTAACTCTATTTTTTGAGAAAAGGTATTTTAATAGGTTTTTAAAGGCCTGCAAGTCGAATGGGGATATTCAAGTTTTTTCATTAATATAATTTCAAGTTACACTTTTTGAGCGTGGTGACCGATAAGAAAACAAATTTTAATAGAGAAAAGGTATTTAATAGGTTTTAAAGGCCTGCAAGTCGAATGGGGATATTCAAGTTTTTTCTTTGATATTAATGAATAAGATAACAATAATAAGAAAACAAATTGTAATAGAGAAAAGGTATTTTAATAGGTTTTACAGGCCTGCAAGTCGAATGGGTATATTCAAGTTTTTTCTTTGATATTAATTCAAGTTACACTTTTTGAGCGTGGTGACCGATAAGAAAACAAATTTTAATAGAGAAAAGGTATTTAAATAGGTTTTAAAGGCCTGCAAGTCGAATGGGGACATTCAAGATTTTTCTTTGATATTAATGAATAAGATAACAATAATGATAAGAAAACAAATTTTAATAGAGAAAAGGTATATAATAGGTTTTAAAGGCCTGCAAGTCGAATGGGGATATTCAAGTTTTTTCTTTGATATTAATGAATAAGATAACAATTATTATAAGATAACAATAATGATAAGAAAACAAATTTTAATAGAGAAAAGGTATTTTAATATGTTTTAAAGGCCTGCAAGTCGAATGGGGATATTCAATTTTTTTCTTTGATATTAATTCAAGTTACACTTTTTGAGCGTGGTGCCCAATAAGAAAACAAATTTTAATAGAGAAAAGGTATTTAATAGGTTTTAAAGGCCTGCAAGTCGAATGGGGATATTCAAGTTTTTTCTTTGATATTAACGAATAAGATAACAATAATGATAAGAAAACAAATTTTAATAGAGAAAAGGCATTTTAATAGGTTTTAAAGGCCTGCAAGTCGAATGGGGATATTCAAGTTTTTTCTTTGATATTAATTCAAGTTACACTTTTTGAGCGTGGTGACCGATAAGAAAACAAATTTTAATAGGGAAAAGGTATTTAATAGGTTTTAAAGGACTGCAAGTCGAATGGGGATATTCAAGTTTTTTCTTTGATATTAATTCAAGTTACACTTTTTGAGCGTGGTGACCAATATAAAACAAATTTTAATAGAGAAAAGGTATTTAATAGAATTTAAAGGCCTGCAAGTCGAATGGGGATATTCAAGGTTTTTCTTTGATATTAATGAATAAGATAACAATAATGATAAGATAACAATAATGATAAGAAATCAAATTTTAATAGAGAAAAGGTATTTTAGTAGGTTTTAAAGGTCTGCAAGTCGAATGGGGATATTCAAGTTTTTTCTTTGATATTAATGAATAAGATAACAATAATGATAAGAAAACAAATTTTAATAGAGAAAAGGTATTTTAATAGGTTTTAAAGGCCTGCAAGTCGAATGGGGATATTCAAGTTTTTTCTTTGATATTAATTCAAGTTACACTTTTTGAGCGTGGTGCCCAATAAAAAAACAAATTTTAATAGAGAAAAGGTATTTAATAGGTTTTAAAGGCCTGCAAGTCGAATGGGGATATTCAAGTTTTTTCTTTGATATTAATGAATAAGATAACAATAATGATAAGAAAACAAATTTTAATAGAGAAAAGGTATTTTAATAGGTTTTAAAGGCCTGCAAGTCGAATGGGGATATTCAAGTTTTTTCTTTGATATTAATTCAAGTTACACTTTTTGAGCGTGGTGCCCAATAAAAAAACAAATTTTAATAGAGAAAAGGTATTTAATAGGTTTTAAAGGCCTGCAAGTCGAATGGGGATATTCAAGTTTTTTCTTTGATATTAACGAATAAGATAACAATAATGATAAGAAAACAAATTTTAATAGAGAAAAGGCATTTTAATAGGTTTTAAAGGCCTGCAAGTCGAATGGGGATATTCAAGTTTTTTCTTTGATATTAATTCAAGTTACACTTTTTGAGCGTGGTGACCGATAAGAAAACAAATTTTAATAGAGAAAAGGTATTTAATAGGTTTTAAAGGCCTGCAAGTCGAATGGGGATATTCAAGTTTTTTCTTTGATATTAATGAATAAGAAAACAATAATAAGAAAACAAATTGTAATAGAGAAAAGGTATTTAATAGGTTTTAAAGGCCTGCAAGTCGAATGGGGATATTCAAGTTTTTTCTTTGATATTAATTCAAGTTACACTTTTTGAGCGTGGTGACCGATAAGAAAACAAATTTCAATAGGGAAAAGGTATTTAATAGGTTTTAAAGGCCTGCAAGTCGAATGGGGATATTCAATTTTTTTCTTTGATATTAATTCAAGTTACACTTTTTGAGCGTGGTGACCGATAAGAAAACAAATTTTAATAGGGAAAAGGTATTTAATAGGTTTTAAAGGACTGCAAGTCGAATGGGGATATTAAAGTTTTTTCTTTGATATTAATTCAAGTTACACTTTTTGAGCATGGTGACCGATATAAAACAAATTTTAATAGAGAAAAGGTATTTAATAGGTTTTAAAGGCCTGCAAGTCGAATGGGGATATTCAAGGTTTTTCTTTGATAATAATGAATTAGATAACAATAATGATAAGAAATCAAATTTTAATAGAGAAAAGGTATTTTAATAGGTTTTAAAGGTCTGCAAGTCGAATGGGGATATTAAAGTTTTTTCCTTTGATATTAATTCAAGTTACACTTTTTGAGCGTGGTGACCGATAAGAAAACAAATTTTAATAGAGAAAACGTATTTAATAGGTTTTAAAGGCCTGCAAGTCGAATGGGGATATTCAAGGTTTTTCTTTGATAATAATGAATTAGATAACAATAATGATAAGAAATCAAATTTTAATAGAGAAAAGGTATTTTAATAGGTTTTAAAGGTCTGCAAGTCGAATGGGGATATTAAAGTTTTTTCTTTGATATTAATTCAAGTTACACTTTTTGAGCGTGGTGACCGATAAGAAAACAAATTTTAATAGAGAAAACGTATTTAATAGGTTTTAAAGGCCTGCAAGTCGAATGGGGATATTCAAGTTTTTTCTTTGATATTAATGAATAAGATAACAATAATGATAAGAAAACAAATTTTAATAGTGAAAAGGTATTTTAATAGGTTTTAAAGGCCTGCAAGTCGAATGGGGATATTCAAGTTTTTTCTTTGATATTAATTCAAGTTACACTTTTTGAGCGTGGTGACCGATAAGAAAACGAATTTTAATAGAGAAAAGGTATTTAACAGGTTTTAAAGGCCTGCAAGTCGAATGGGGATATTCAAGTTTTCTCTTTGATATTAATTCAAGTTACACTTTTTGAGCGTGGTGACCGATAAGAAAACAAATTTTAATAGAGAAAAGGTATTTAATAGGTTTTAAAGGCCTGCAAGTCGAATGGAGATATTCAAGTTTTATCTGATCTACTTTATACACAAATTTTACGCGTACAGCTATTCACTGTTGTACATAGATGATAGATACCTATACACCTATATACTTTCTCACAAACAGCTGCTTATGTATTCGTCCGATTTCGGAGCAGCTCGTCTCGATCTGTGCGACCTTCGTACAGCCGAAGTCTACCGAACTGTGTTAGGTTTTTTTTTCGTTACGGAATTTTTCGATTCGGTCGCCGCGCTCAAAGCCCGCGATAAAAGCTATACAATAGCTTAACAATGTTTTAATTCATACCAAAATCTTGTCGGAAAGTTTTCGGACTTTGTGTTGATAGGAAAGTGTAAGTTTGATAGGTAGGTAGGTAGGTAGGTAGGTAGGGAAGAACATGAGATATATGCTATGCCACTAGGGCAGCGTCATCTCGAAATATCCATTAGATTGAAATTAGAGATCTGGAAAAACACTCTTAGAGAAAGAGAGGAGACTCATGGTCCCATTACGAGAGCTGAGAGCAGTGGAAACAATATCCCCGTAAGAGGAACCGTCCGGGAGATTAAGAGCGGAGAGAAGCCGGCGCCGAGGATTCTGATAGAACGGACAATACAGCAGAATGTGTTCAGGAGTCTCTTGATCCCAGCAGTGGCGACAAAGAGGAGAGAAGGAGAGGTTCATACGAAAAAGCCGCTGGTGGGTTATGATGGTTTTAGATCGCCAACGGGCCAGAAGTACATCCGCCCTGCGGGAGGGGGCCCACCTGGAAAAGGGTCTATCCGGAGAGAGGTAATCAAAAAGAGAGGCATACTCGCTCTGCAACCAACTATATTCACATTCGATGAGCCAAGATTTCTTTAAACCGGAGCGAAGGTCTTCGGGAAAGATCCCAGGAATGGAGTGGCAGGTGTATGGACCGTTCTTGGCCAAGCTGTCCGCCCTCTCGTTAGGGTGGATACCCTTGTGTCCGGGACACCAAACAAATATGATGTGGTGCCCACGCTGGTTGCAGGCATGGATAGCAGAAAGAAGGTGGAGAATAACTTTGGGAGAATGAAACGACCAGGAGTTCAGGGCAAGTAGAGCAGAGAGGCTGTCCGACAGGATTATGATCTGGGAGTGAGAAGTTGGAGCTTCGGAGATGGCAAGAACAAAAGCCAGGGTTTCGGCAGTGAAAACAGAGTTGTGATGGGATATCAAAGAAGCCAGAGAGAAGGTGGAGTTTGCATCCACCACAGCAACAGCCGTTTTGTGGTCGTCTTTCGAGGCATCAGTGGCCAAGAGAGTACACAGGGGGATGGAGGTGCGCCAGTTGTTCCATGCTTTAGCAATGAATTCGTCAGGAATGGAAGGGTCTTGAAAGTGGAATTCGTCAACAACCACCTTAAACTGAAGGCAATTAGGGGGCGGGGGCCAGACGAAACGGAGGACCTGCAGAAGAGAGCAATTTAAAGAACAACAGATTTCTTGAAGCGGAATTCCCCACTTCCAGTTCACAGAGGGGCAAAGTAATTGGGACCTGATTAAGTCGCAAAGGCGAAGGCCTGGAGAGGAGGCAAGAAGACGAAGGAGAAACTGCTTAGTGAGGAGTGAGAGCCGAAGAGTCATGCTAGCGACACCAGCCTCACGGCGGAGAACAGGGAGAGGGGTCCAGCGGGGAAGGCCAGTAGCAACCCTAATCGCAGCGTTATAGCAAATCTCAAGAGTATTGAGCGAAGAGGGAGGGGCATCATAGAAAAGGGGAGCACCATATTCTAGACTACTTCGAATCAGGGAGTCAATAATTTTCAACGCATGATTGCTATTTAGCCCCCGAGAACGATTAGCAACCGCTTTGATATAGTTAATTTTCCGAAAAGCCTTCATTTTCAAGGTGGAAAAATGGTGGGCGAAAGAAAGAGAGCGGGAGAACCAGATGCCAAGGATTTTAACGTGGGAGCTCCATGGAATATTGAAACCTATAAGGGTGATAGAAGGGCCGGGATCTCTGGAACGGGAGAAATTAATTGCCGAGCATTTATCAGGGCCGATTAAGAGTTTATTTGCCGAACACCAAGTATGAATGCGGCACAACGTGTTGTGAAGTTTTTGGCGAGCACGGTCTTCAGCCGGGCCAATAGCATAAACTAATATATCATCAGCATAGACAATATGTGCACCCTCCTCAAGAGTTTCGACAACGTCCAGCATGTACATGATGAACAAAAATGGGGATAAGACGCTGCCCTGGGGAACACCCTGATTGCAGGGACCGACCTGAGAAAGAGCTGCCTTCCAGCGTACCTGGATAACCCGATGTTTAACAAAGGAAGCAATCCAAAGGCCCATTTTACCACGGATACCGTGAGAGGCGAGTTTATGAATTAAAAATGTCAGGCTGAACGGAATCATAAGTTGCCTTGATATCTAGGCAGACTGCAGCCACAAAGTGGCGATTAGCACGGGCAGTAGAGACGTCCAGAAAAAAAGTGCTGAGAGCTACAGTGCAGTCCCGGGAAGGAATAAAGCCGTAGTGGTCTCTATGGAAGAGGTTCCGATGGCCAGCCCAAGCAAGGAGCCTGCGAAGAATCATCCGTTCCAGAACTTTGCACCCCACCGAAGTGAGAGCAATGGGGCGATAAGACGCAATATCAGACGAGGGTTTACCGGGTTTCCGGATGGGGAGAATGGTAGCCAGGTTCCAAGAGGGAGGAAGGATACCCGTGTTAAATGAGTTATTGAATGTACTCCTCAGGGAATCCAGGTGCTGATGAGAGAGCTTACTTAACAGGTTAAGAGAGATTCCGTCATCTCCCGGAGTTGTTGGGCGAGAGTGCTTGAGAGAATGGATTAGTTCTTCCATGCTGAAGGGCTCGTCGAGGATAGGATCTCCATCACTAAGATCGTACGGAATGGGAGGTTCACTGCAATCCTTCGTGAAGTGTTGGAGGAAAGCCTGGGCTTGGAGAGAGGCAGAAGTGAGGGGGAATGGATTGAGGATGATATTGTCTTCCCCAGGGAGTTCACGGTTGGCTATCCGTTTTAGAATTTTGAAGATTTTCCCGTTGGAGCTGTTCTCCCCTTACAAAGATTGTCCCAGAAGCATCGTGAAGAATATTTAATGTAACGCCGGAGCTTAGCAGCGTAATGCTTATAGCGGAGCCATTCATCTCTGGAGCAAAGGGAGCGAGCAAGGCGAAGGTGTTTTCGTTTCCGAGCAAGCAGGTGGCAGCAAGTGCTGTCCCACCAGGGACAAGTTGAGTTACGCGCCTTAGGGAAAGTAGCACAAGTGTCCGAAAGAGCTTGCATACAAGAACTCTCAAAGTCTTCGTAGTAGAGATTCGGTAGGTTGTCCCGACGGTTAAGGGCTGCGCTAGCTTTAGACCAATTGTAGCACTTTTTTGTACTAGCAGAGGGAGGAGAGTTATAGTGCCTGAAAACAAGGATTGGATGATGGTCAGAGTCATAAGGATCAGGATGGCCATAAAACATAAATTTGTCATAAAGAGGAGGAGATACCATAGTCAGATCCAAAAGGGAGGGGGAGCTGCAAGGGCTAGACCGAGTAGGAGAAGTTAAATTGAGAATACATAAATCCTGTGAGACGACCCAGTTTAGTAATTGACGAGTTCTAGCAGGAATGGGGGGAGACCGGACACAGACATTAATATTGAAATCGCCAAGAATAAGGAGGGGGGAGCCGCTGGTGGAAACAATCTCAGAAAGCCATTCCTCAGGGAGGGCACCAGAGGGGGAGTAAATGTTAATAATTATAGACCAAGAATGATCAAAAAAGACCCTAACGCCGAGGGCTTCAAAATCCTGAAGAGGGCACGTAGGGAGGGTAAAACTTGTAGACGGAAGAGAAGAATGAACAGCAGTCAACAGACCACCGCCCCGAGCAGATAACCTATCAGCTCTATAACAAATCATATTAGGGAGAGAGACAATGTCAGAAGGGGAAAGAAAAGTCTCTTGGAGACACAAAATACGGGCGTGAAGGGAGGGGGAATTTAGGAGCCAATGGCCGTTGGCACGGAAACTTCTACAATTCCATTGGAGCAAAAATAACTCAGAAGACATGACAAGGAAAACAAATAACAGCAGAAAACAAACAGGACTTACCCCCAAAAACAGCCAGAGACCAGAAAACATGAGAGCGGCGGCACAGGAGCTAGACACCATGCGGTGGTTCAGGAGGAGGGCGGGAGGCAGGAGGCTCCAGAGCATCTGGTAATGACGTGTCCATACTAAGAGAATCAGAGTTGGTGGAGGTAAGATCTGTGCGTGCTTTTTTGAGCCGTTGTGCGACGGCATCTGAGAGACCAGAAGGTAACTTTGGAGATCGTTTGACCTGTAGGTCTTGAATGATACCCATAAGCGGCTGAATGGCTGTCTCAACGAAACTTTGGAGAGTTTTTTGTAGTTCAGTAACCATCGTTTGCATGAGGGAGGTAAAGTGGGTAGAGAGACTCTGCATCGCCTCTTCCAGCTCAGTTTTGGTAACCACCGATGGGGAGGAAAAGGTAGCAGCAGCGGCATATGATTTCGTGGAGGTGGTTTCATTTTCTGCAAAACGTCGTCTCGCATCAGCAATCGTGAGGTGGTGGGTGGCACGGTACTTTTGGATTCGGATCTCACGTTGATACACAGGACAGTTTTTATCATTGGCAGCATGACTGCCTTTGCAATTAATGCATTTAGGTGTGGGACTAGTGCAAGGTTCGGTGTGCGATTCCGCACACTGGATGCATATCTTATTGTTACGGCACGATCTAAGGGTGTGATTAAACCTGTGGCAAGTACTACATGGGCGTGGTTTATCATAAAATAACGAGATCCGATAAATTTGGTACCACAGTTTTACATTTGCTGGTAAGGTCGTACCTAATATTGTTACCAGTACCGTCAAAGTAGGTTGATCCGTGCCCTGAGCTTTGCGAATAAATCTTCTCACCTCCAATATGTGTAGGCCTTGGGAACTCAACTCTTCTGCTATGTCAGCACAAGTTACAGAGATGTCAATATTGTGTAGCAAAAAGCGTGTAGAGATTGTTTCCCTCTGGATGAAAGTGTCAACTGGTATGCCAAGCAATGACTCTATACTTAATATTTGCTGGGCTACTTGAATATGTTTGGTAGTAATGAAAAGCTTATTCTGCTTGGTGAGCCTTAGGCTTTCTATCTCGTTGCAATTGGTGATGGTTTTAGCCAGTTCCTCTTTAAGAGCCTTTGGGTGGGTTTGCGGCAAAGAGCCGTTTTTGGCCGAGATTATGAAAGATATAATGTCATAGCCATCATTGACAGCAATATTTAAAGACTCGGATAGCTTATGTTCGTTAGTATAATAATGCGGCGAGCAAGGCGAACCAACCGGTAACCGCCCTCCTGCCATGAACAGATATGGGTAAACTGAACGTTTAAAGCAGCTATCACATGTACTCTCATACGATCAGCAGTATCGGATACTTTCTCCTGAAACCACCTGAAACAGGTTTTTCGAGAGGCAAACGCTTGAAAACGCACCGTATGATAGTTTCCCTCTCCTACCTTTGTCAATGACGAACTTATGACTGACTAAATCCCCTATGCTAGATGTTAGCTTATATTCAACCAATCGGAGTGCGAGAAAATCAGAGTGCGTTTAAAACATGAAATAGCGAGCGATTAGTCGCCAATTGTTAACGCCTTTTTGAATTCATTTCAGTCTTCAAAATAACCCTACTACCTGATGCTCGATTATTCGGAGAGGTATTAGCGTATAGTTCAGAGGGTAGGATCATCCGTGTGATAACTGCTTAACAGAAATAAACAAACTATAAAATGGCAGAACTGGGAGAAATAAAAAACCCCTACCAGGGAAAAAGAACTAAAAACTTACCGAAAGACTTAATTCGGTGAAAAAATCAACCAAAAAGTAACTGCGAATATAGAATGAAGATTACACGAACGCATGCAAAAGCATACGCGGATACGCCTCACCAAAACAGTAGAGCAAGACAAGTTGAGAGGGAGATAGCTGCTTCCATCAACCACCTACCTACCCGACCATCACCAATCTGTAAGTTTGACTTATTTCAACAAAAAAAGTATTTTTTAATTGCAGTTAACCTGTAATCAACCGTCTCCGCATCGCTGTATAAGCGTGTAGGTGTAGTTCTGGCAGCGGACGGTTCGGAAACAATTATCTAGTGTAATTCGATAATCCAATTTTATTTTATACTTCAAAATAATTCCGCATTAAATTGAACTTTTTTAAACTTCGATTTGAATTTATTCACAAAATGTAGCCTGTGTAAAATTTAGTATTAAACATTTCTCTACTCAGCTTGATTCATAAACTATACCAGGGTTGCCAGTTTGGCCTCCATGGAGCCAAATTGGCTCCAAATCAAGGTGGTTGGCTCTAAAATTCTGGGTTTGGCCTCGGAGAGCATTTGGCTCCAAATTTGGCCCCATTTCTTTTAACTGTTATTTTGGGAAAATTTTTATTTTTTCTTTAAGATATTTACCAATGTTGACACTTCTCGAGCAAATTGAGAACAAATATGATAATAAATTAAAAGTTGGTTGGTTGGATTTAACATAATTGAAATGGCCATACCGTCGATGTTTTCCTTTTTGTTTTTTACTGAATTTATCAAAAAAAAAAAAAATTACCGACTATATCTTGGAATTTGGCATAGTTCTGTTTTAAAATTGTCTTATTCTTGTTCTACCGTACCCGCCCCCCTCCCCACTTTTTTTTTTAACAATTGCTTTTAGAAACTATTTCTTTCATTGCCAGGCTCTTCATTGGAAGGTTTAGGGTTCAGTACTCGAGCCAGCCAAAGACCGCCATGTACACTAATGGTGGCTGGTGCACGTAAAATCTGTCGTGGCTGCAATGTCCTCCACATTCCCATTAAAATTATACCTCTGGGGGTTACCGAAGCGGAGGAGCCATCCTCTCCACGTAGGATCAAAATTGTAATTGCATATCTCCGGACAACCTCTAGGGGTGAGTCCCAGACCGTCACCAATTGCCCATTGCGCAGCACTAGTGCAATGTAAAACCCATCCAAACCAAGCTAATGCTTTCTTTGTGTGTGTGTGACGAAAATATGGAAATGAGGAAAAAATATATATTAAGAAAATGGAGTAAATTTATTTTGCACAAATACTATAGTTTTCTACAAAATCAGTGTAAAATCACTTACGAATGACATTATCTCTTCCACGTATATCTTTAATAATCCCTGTGTGTATATATATAGTATTCAGTTAGTAATTATACGATTTTTTTTTCATTTTTAGAATTTAGTAAGTAAATTTGCATTAAAATAATAAACATTTTTATGATAAGTTTTCACTTGTGTTTGTATATTTAGTTGGAATCATTCTTTAAGCATCAATTTGTAAGCAGATAGTGCCACTAGTTTGAAAATTTAATCTAATCCCCCTCCCTTCCCCCCTTACAGTATTGTCGCTGTGGAAAAAAAAAAAAAAAGAAAAAGAAAAAAAAACTTTATCGTTTTTCTTGCATTGTTGTTTCTTAATTTATATATTAAATGTAAACACTCACAAGAATTTTTTTTTAAAAATTAACAAAAAAAAAAAAAAAAAAAACATTGCTGGGTTGATGTACAACTTCCCTCCCCCACGAAAAAATAATGTTTAACTTCAAATACTTATATATAATTTATAATAATGTTTCTCTGTTTTTATGTATGTGCTAAACTGTAGTTTAATACCTCCCCCCAATTTTTTCATCCTTTACAATAATTGCTTTCACACAAATTAATATATCTATGTTTATTTTGTATATCTTCTGCTAAAGCAATTTTCTTCTAAACTCTAGGAGAAAAAGCGGCTCAAATTATAAGAATGTCCCCCCCCCCCCCCCCCGGCTATAACGTTTCGAAAATTCGTCTGTTTCCTTTCAAAGCTCATACCAGTATAAATGTATGTGTTCGGGAACATCTTAATTAAGTTTCTTTTATTCCATGAAAATAATTTTAGACCAATTTGTTCTTTCATAGGTTTCTCTGCAAACTGAATGTGGGCTTTTTAGTTCCTCATCATACTATAGGTATGGGGAACTTAGGTAATCGTGAAAATTTTCGACCTCGGTTTTTTGACTTTTCTACACGTTTTCAGGTGTGAGGAATCCGAAAATGACAAAATTTGTATGGTGTCTGTCTGTAGGGTGTCTGTTAGTCCGTTAGTTTGTTAGTCTGTGTACACGATATCTCAAGAACAAATTGTCGCAGAGAGGTCAAATCAGTTTTAAAATATTACTTTCGACACTGGCAAGAACCCTATTCATTTGTAACATTCGAATTAAAAAACTTCGGAAGTTATTAAAAATTTACGATTTTCTTAACATGGGAGAATCGAGAATAGGACAAAAATTCACTTAAACGTGCATTAAATGGAAATTTTTAACTGTAAAAATGTCAGACCAATTTTAAAATATCAGTTTTGGTGCCGGAATGAACACCAGTAACTATAAATATGCTACTTTGAAAATTTCGCAAGTTATTGGAAATTTACGAATTTCTTAACATGGCAGTATAGGGCAAAATTTCACATAAACGTCAATTTTTAGCGATATTTTCATCGTAAAGATGTCAGACTACTTTTGAAATATTATTTAGGACACTGGCATGAATTTTCCAATATAAAAATTTCGTAAGTTATTGGAAATTTACGAATTTCTTAACATGGCAGCAGTAGAGGGCAAAATTTCACATAAATGTCAATTTTTAGAGATATTTTCATTGTAAAGATGTCAGACTACTTTTGAAATATTATCTAGGACACTGGCATGAATATTAAACACTATGAATTTTCAAATATAAAAATTTCGTAAGTTATTGGAAATTTACGAATTTCTTAACATGGCACAATAGAGCAAAATTTCACATAAATGTCAATCTTGAGGGATATTTTCATCGTAAAGTTTTCAAACCACTTTCGAAATATTATTTAGGATACTGGCATGAATATCATTGACTATGATTTTTCCAATTTAAAAAATTCGTAAATTATTTGGAATTTACGATTTACTTAACATGTCAGAATAAGGCAAATTTGAGCATAAACTTCCATTTTGAGGATCATAAATGCATTACACAACTTCAAAATTGCATTTATGATATTTGTTTGAACATGATTGAATACAAATATTCTAATAGGAAAATTTCGTAAGTTATTTGTAATTTACGATTTTACCAACATAGCGAAATTGTAAATTTTTCATATAAATATGAATTTTGAGGATTATTGCATTGGAAATAGTAGCATGAAAACTAAACAACGGAATTGACCCTGATAAAATAAATTAATAGATTAGAATAAGATAAATATATGGAAGCGAACGGTGGATAGCCTATTAGGCAGGGATTTCATTCTATTACTGTATCAAGCTTTGGTCAAATTCATTTCTTTAAACATGATTATAATATGTCTCGCAATAGAAATTTATGCGAACATAAATATGATGGGGAACTGAGCAGAGTCCACCTATGCCAACTAGTTTATGTCAGGTGGTCTAAGCGTATACTGCCGAAGTTTTACATCTCTAACGTTTTCTTAGCTTAAGCTATTCTTACTGCTCATACTGATATTAGTCTGTTTAACTGACTTCTAGTTTATTTTGTTCTTATTTGCTACCGTGCGAAATGTCAAGCATCTATGTTGTTTCAAAATAATTCTCCTCCCCCTGTTGATTTTTGTGTACCTTACATAGTCGGCATTTGTAGGAAAATAAAAACAACAGTCTTCTAAAGTTTTGTTTTATGAGCAATTTTATGAAGAAAGCATCTGTTATCTATACATGTAAAAGAGTACTTCCACTCGCTCACTCACTGACTCATCAACGCACAGCAAAATCTACTGGAGCCACTGACTCGAAACTGGGTCAGATTATAGAACATAAAGTGTAAGCACCCCCTAAGAAGCGATTTTGTGAAATTCGCCCCCCAAGGGGGTGTAGGGGGAAAAATGTGATTTCACAAAACCCTTCATATCTCAAAGAAAAAAACAGATATCCGTAAAATTTTTACTTTAAAATATAGCTAATTTAATTATCTAAAAACCAATTTCTGGAATTTTAGAAGTTCGATTCCCAAGGGGGGAAGGGGGCAAAACGTGATTTCACATGCACAAAACGTGGTTTCACATACTCCTATATATCTCAAACAAAAAAACAGATATATGTGAAAATTTTGCTCTAATATATAGCTAATACAAATACCTAAAAACTAATTTCTGGAATTTTCGAAATTCAGCCCCCAAGAGGGGATGACAGGGGGCAAAACGTGATTTGAAATAATCCTTTATGCTGCAAACAGAAAAAGTTACATGTGTAAGATATTTTTGCTCTAAAATATAGCTCCCATAAATACATAAAAACTAATTTCTTTAATTTTAGAAATTCGTCCCAGGTGGGGCGGGAAAGAAAAAAGATGGTGTAAAAAAATAGAAATATAGTGACACCGTTCAAAATTGGTACAGATAGGTTTTAGAGATCTGCAAGTCAAATGAGGATATTTTTGAAAGTGTAAAGTTATTAGGAGGGTCAAAAAGGTGTGCGTGGGGGGGGGGGCGGAGGGGCAAATAAAATAAAAATAGAGTTAGACCGTTCAAAATATGTACATAAAGGTTTTGATACCTACAAATCGATTGCGATTTTTTCGAATTTGTAAAGTTATTAGGAGAGGCGGGAGGGAGGGGACGGAGGGACAAAAAATAAAAATAGAGTTAGGTCGTTCAAAATAAGTACATAGAGGTTTTTGATACTTACAAATCGATTGCGGATATTTTCGAATTTGTAAAGTTATTAAATTGGTACATGGAGGTTTTTGTTACCTACAAATCGATTGCGTATATTTTCGAATTTGTAAAATTATTAGGATAGACGGGAAGGGGAGGTGAAAGGGCAAAAATATATAAAGAAGAGTTAGAGCGCTAAAAATTAGTGTTGTTAGGTTTTGAGGCCCGATAAATCGATTGCGGATATTTTCGAAAGTACAGAATTATTACGAAGGGCGGGAAGGGATCGGGCGCAGGGGTAAAAATAAAGAAATTCAGATAAAATATTGGAAATTAGTATTATTAGATTTAAAAGCCCGAGAGAACGACTGCGAGTATTTTTTAAAGTCTAAAATAATTAGGAGGGGCGGGGACGGTAGGTGAAGGAGCATGCGAGCCTTGCGCACCTGTATGCGCTGCCGCAGGCAGTGGTGGCCCGAACCGATTATTCCACTGATGGGAGAATTTTTTTTTTCCCTTACGATAATATAGTGATTCATTAAGAGTGTTGAACATAAAGGCGTGCGCGCAGCGCACAATTGCCTGCGCTGCCAAGGGCAGTGGGGACCCGTTGCGACATTTTTTCCAATCACATTTTTTCTCTCTCTCTCTTTTTTTTTTTTTTTTTTCGCATGATAAAAATTGATGTAATTTTGAGAATTCATTAACTATAATGATTCATTTAAAAATAGTGACCAGCGAAGCGGGCGTAGCCTTCTAGTACACACACATATATATATATATATATATATATATATATATATATATATATATATATATATATGTTAAGATTTTAACTGTTTTGATTTAAATAAATTTTTAAAAGCTGTGTCATCAATTTATACTGAATTTGGTTTTAATATTTTAACAATTATTTAATTTCTTTCAAATATTTTATTATATCTGATCAATATAGCGAAAATTTGGTGTTATTTATTTTTATATTTTTATTTTATTAAACAAACCAAAGCAAATTCTTTACTCAGGATACTGATTGTTTTCCACTCTGAATCTAATTTCAGAGACAGCAGGAAGGAAGCGCCTTTATTTTAGAAATCTTAATATTCTATAGTATAATCTATATAGATAAAAGAATAAACTCACAGATTCATTGACTCAACATAGTCGTAGCGATTCTATGGGAGATAAAGATAAAAAATTTTGTGAGCAAGTTGGTTTTAGGACCCTGACGGGACTACGGGATTTTGTGAAATACCTCCCTTCCCCCGTTTCCCCCGGGGTGGGGCAGAAGGCAAATCACCTTTATAAGCATAACTCGACTCCAAAATGCTTCACGGTGAATAAATTGCAGAGGGGGATTACCGAAAGAAAATGATATAATAATGTACACACGCACACACAAAGAAAAGCCCATACGCGTACACAAACGGGCCCTGATTAACTTCATGATAGGCCCCGAGGAACACATATTTTTGTGGGCCCGTCTCCCTCTTGCTCTGTGCACCAATCAGCACAATCAGCACATCTATAGATATACCTGTTTATAGGACTAATATGGCAGAAATTGCATTATGACAGCATTTTTTTCCATTTTTAGTCGTAAAAGGCAAAATGGTATTTTCAGAGCCAGTTTTATGGCCTTCGGCTACTCAGGTCACGTGCCCCGCATGCCTCTTGTTAATTCGTTCTTGCATGCAAATTTTTCTTCGATATTTTTCTATACAAATTCACTCAAAACAAATAACTTTATTAAAACTTAAAAAAAAAAAAAAAAAAACTCTTATTTAAATTATTACAGATCAATAGTTCAATTGTTCGTTTTAAAGATATTGACGAAATTTTTTAAAAGGTGTCCATATCGAAAATTCGCCCTCTCGGAGGGGACTTATCCCCAGGAGGAAAGCGTTGCTCTTGTGTGTCCATTTTTTTTTCTACTTGATTATTACTATTATAAACAAATCTTTTTAATTTCATAATGATTCGTTAAAAATAATTTTCATTGTGTACGTTTATAAGAAATTTCGGTCTATACCACCAAGTTAAGAACTTAGAAAAATCCGGATTGCAACGCCAACTGATGGACGATTATCACCAAAAAGCAATAAGAACTATTTTATGTCATGGTGCAATTGCATATAAGTTTACATGTAATTCTGTGCAGTGTAATAGTTCCTGAGATACAACTGGAATAAAATTTTGCTCACACACAGATAGGCATTTTCTAAAATTTTCTAAAAATGGTCAATCGTGTTCTAGATATCGCAAAACATCCATCGAAAACTGGAAGTTGAAATTTTTTATGAATCCAATGCTTTCTTCTATTGAGTACGGAAGAAAGTAAAAAGATTGAATTCATGCCGCAGGATAATATATTATAGCTATAGTACGAAGGTGGATGAAATTAAGCGAAAAAATATAGCAAGATTAAGGGAGAATGGGTTTTAAGACGCTCTAGAGTTTAAATATAGAAAAAAAAGGACATAATGGGAAAATCTCTTAAACTGAATTTGTGAGTTTTAAAAAATTATTTGTATGTGGATTAGTATTTTTTAAACATCTTTTTAGGCAGCAATGTTTGCTTTATACTTGAGACTACAGGAAAACAACCATTCATCATTTATTTCTGTGGGCAAGGGAGTGGACCGTCCCTTTGCCTAAGTCCTTGCACATAACATCACATTAATACAAATCATTCCCATTTTTTTTTTTTATGAAACTGAGTGACTACAAATAATTATTTTCTTAATTTGTTTATCGTTGATTCCCTAAATTCTCTTGTGGTTAAAGATTTAATGGAATCTTGTTTGTTCACACTGCCGACTTTGAGCGAAAATTAATCTAATAATTCTCAGAAAATTAGAAAATAAATCCTAAATTAAAATTATTCCCTGATATTAAAACTGTACTACGATTTTGTTATTTCTTTCAGGTACTACTTTTTTAGACTTTGGTTGATATAACATATTTTAAAGTTTTGAACTTTTCTGACGTGAACAATTCAGCTTAAGAATGCTCAAAAAATAAATTTTGATGTAGTTTTATCTGAATAAATGATATTTTTTCCATGTAAAAATGTAATGTGTCAGTTTAATTTTACTTTAAAATTAATAATATCGAGTTTCAAGTAGGTTACGAATATACGAAAAAT
This sequence comes from Salticus scenicus, assembly GCA_963930645.1. Taxonomy (NCBI): domain Eukaryota; kingdom Metazoa; phylum Arthropoda; class Arachnida; order Araneae; family Salticidae; genus Salticus; species Salticus scenicus. The sequence goes on from OZ005649.1 coordinate 289,199,709, forward strand.
GGAAATTTCCGAAATTTGTAATTTAAATAGCGGATATTCCTTATAGAAAAAACTGGGTATATGTTATAACAATAATCATAACACACACGCATACGCGCAAACGAAACCTTATAATAACAACTTTATCTAAATTAAATGCGCATGGCTGTTAGCGTTACCCGAGAAACACCACGTGGAGGTCGCCATGCATCGTTTCTCATGGGGAGTTTTGATAAGGCAGGTCCCATAGCCTACTGCCAGCAAGCATCCCGAGGTAATTTATTATTTTACACTTCGAATGCAACAACAACATATTTTCAGAAAATTCCTCAATTTCCGGAATTTCTTTTTTTTATGATGTTGTGGAGAAACAGAAACTGGTTGATTTTCAATGACCGTTTCCACTGTCTGAGAAAAAACTGATTCCACTTCGATAAACGGAGGTTCGTCAGTAGAATTATCAGGCAGTGCAGTAGAAACTGTTTCTTTTTCATCGAGTGCGTTCACTACCTGAGACTGAACTGAGTCCACTTCGGTTTGTAACGGAGGTTCATCAGTAACAGTATCAGGCAGTGAAATAATATTACCAACTTTTGGCAGTTTTTTTATATCCAACTTTGGATGCTTGCGAACACGAGCTTTATATAAAGCTGGGTCATAAAATTTTTGAATATCATTATTCATTGACAAATAACGTCCAGCAAAGATGGGAGTCACTGGACTCGCATACCTTTCCCGAGCATCCTCCATAGGACGATGCTCGAAAAGTTTAAAAATAAACCACATGAGGAACTTTTTTAAAAAGTAACTCACGAAGAAAACACCTAAGAACGAAAGATACATCATTCTCAGATAAGGGTCAGTAATTAGACTGAAGAAAATTGTTAAAAAGAGAAGCTTATCATTGTTGTAAAAACATATATATAAACATTGTTGTTTATCAAACAATTATTTTTTATTAAATACTTGTTGCAATTGTTCATTCAATTGTTGAACTAAAATATTGGATACATTGTTTATAGGGGTGGGAATCGATTAAGAGTTTTAACTGGGTTAATCGTAGTTCATTAATCGATTAATCGGTCGATTAATCGGATTTTTAATCGGTTTTCATTTTTCTTTATATAATTTTATTTCAATGATAAATAAAACTCTCATATTGTATATATATATATATATTATTCATAAGTTTGACTAAAAAAAATTTTTTTTTTTTCAAGAATTTTTGTCTAATCAATTATATCTGTTTCATAACTGAAATTTAAATCAATTTTCAGAGTAATAATTGGTGATTTTAAGTGTTTATTTTATATAAATATTTTCACTTGTTCATTTTTTTTTTAATTTATGAATTAATTTTTCGATTCATTTTGAAAGAAACATCAAATAAATTTACACATATTTTACTTTTAAATTGCATTGTCCATCTCGCTTGTCACTATTTTTAAATGAATTCTCAAAATTTCATATCTTTATCATAAAAATCTCAAATTCTTATATTTTAGTTCTTCTTTGTCACTTCGGACTAGAACACAGAATGTTAATTTCTGTTTCTACTTCAATAGTTACTACCAGCAATTCTGAACAGACAATAAACGCTTGAAGATATTATGAAACTTTGTTGACATTTCCCCCATCAGACGGATAGTGGAAATCTCAATCCCCCCTTTTATTTTATTCTTTAGCATTTGTATTTTTTGAAAGCTTCTTGTTTCTGAGAATACTATTACCCTAGCCAACACATTCTGTAGAAGGCTACAGACAGGTGGTGTTGCCGCAGCATGCACATTAAGCGGAATTTTGTTTAATAACTGCCCTTGCCCTTTTCTCTATCAACAAAAGTGCAACAACTTCTTTTGAGAGATTTTATTTTTATTCATTCATTTATTTATTATTATTATGATTATTATTGTTTTGCTTTTTCATTATTTGATGGATGTTTCTTAGAATGTTTGTTAGCAAAATATGTGAAAAAATATTTTGTAGGCAGAACAACATTTTTACTTTAATTCGTAGTTTGAAAATTTTAATCGGATTTTGAAAATTTTTAATCGAATTAATCGATCCGATTAACTCGATTAAAAAAATTGATCGGGACTAAGCATTGATCGATTAACCGAACCGATTAATCGATTAATCGGCACAGCCCTATGTTTAAAAAGCAAATGATGGCAAATATTCGTATAACATGAAAATTAATTTTGTATTCCATGTCATGTGAAAATTTCGATGAAATTAAAATATGTCATTAGTATAACGATAAAGTTAACAGGAAATGATAGTATATCAAATAGAGAAATTATTCTATAAACTGGATTGCAGCCATAGATATAGTAATAAGACATAGAATGATCATTGGGGGAGGGGGGGGGGGACTGATTCCTTTATACTCGAAGAAAAGTCTACAATATGGCCGTCTTTCGCCGAATGACACACAGATAATTTAGAAAATGAAATTTATGAATAATTTATGTACTAAACATGAATGAAAAACTGTAGATACAATTAAAAATTCATTTATCTTTTTCTTTCTTTCTTTTTTTTTTCTTTTATATATTTATTAATTTAGTTAATATTTAAACTCTTTTTATATGCTAAAACTAAACTACGCCGCTGCTAACTATATTTAAAAGAATTTTCAAAATTCTATTTTACTTACTAATGTAAAATCTTAAAAAATATCAAACTTTTAAAAACGTATTCCATTAAAAATCAAACCAGTTTTTATTTCATAATTATATCAAGGCAACTGATTATAAAATTTATATTTTTCATAATTTAGTCAAATATATTTTACTTTTACAGTAACTTATCCATCTCTTTTCATAAATTTATTTGAAGAATTAAAAGACGCAATACTTCAACATTTTGAAAATTCGTCAACATCCTATTCTATTCTATTACAATTGCCGAATTTCAATGGTTTCAGTGTCACTATACGGCTGATGCCATAAAAATTTTTCGGTATCAAAAATTTCTGCATGATAACAATGGGATGATAGATCTATATAAATTACTATATCTATGGTTGCAGCAAGTATTAAAACTCCTGATATTTTTCATTATATGCTGCCAGATAGTATGAAATTTTGAAACTTCATCAGTTGCAACTATATCAAGATGAAAAATTCCACCATAACCAAGGGCGTATCCAGAAAAAAATTTCGGAGGGGGCCCAACTTTCACTAGAGCGTGTGCGCTAAAGTTTGTACCCCCCCCCCCCCCCAATCACCTTAACTTTAGGAAAAATATAAGTTATTACCTTAAGCTTCGTATCTAGGCATAGTAAAATGGTTATGCGCTATAAATAAGATCAGTTACAACGCCGCATGTCGGTAAACAATGGAATTGATATTCCTAAAATCGGAAATGGCAAGAAAATATTTAACGATAATAATAATTCTAAAAAGTGCCTTGGGCCTAAAACTGATGGAACTAATCCTTTAAAATGTATAAGTCTCTGCTAGAGAGTTCTTTAATCCGTGATGTTGTAAACCACTGACAAACGGAGAAAATCACCAAAAACTGGACTCACGGTAGTCCGGTTAATAAGGAGTCGATCTCGTAATTGAAGGATTGAGTGATCGATACTGGAGCCATCCAACTATTGTCATGTAGATTAATGATATCAGTTGCACGTAAAATCCGTTGTGTCCTCCATGTTTTGTAAATATAATAGCTCGGGTATACTAAAATTGGGGAAAGGTCTTCTCCGTGGAGGTTTTAAATTGTGATGGTACGATTCCGGATTACCCTAGAAATGAATTCTAGACCGTTGCTATGCTATCTGTCTAGCTTTAGTGCAATGTTAAGTCCATTCAAATTTGACATACCAAAAACTGGCTGACGTCGTAATTCAGTGGTACGGCGCATGATTTATGTGCCATGCACAACCATGTTTCAAATACTTTTCGTTTTTTTTTTTTTTTTTTTTTTTAGATATAGCTTTTTTTTAATACAGCCGAGATATATCTTTTCCATAAAAAGGGAAATCTAGTGCAGCTACGCTATCTGCTGGGCGATATACCCAAAAATATAATAAAAAAAATTACATCTAAGTTTCCAAAAATAGTCTTATGGTATTATTTAGTTATAGGTGCATGGCGACAGATGACGGTAGTGGTGTGATAGTTGAACGATGCTGATGATGCATGGCAACAGATGGTGGCTTTTTCCGCAAGTGGCTCTAACACTTCGGTTTCCTTTTGAAAAACAAGGAAAATTGATACCGAATTTCTTTGACAGAACCTGTGGACTGCATGTACTCACTAGAGTCTGGTCCAGTCGAAGCTCAGTCTGGTTTGGGAATCTGGACCTTCGTCTGAATATCTGCCATCTGCCTCGCTACAAATATGAATACTGAATGCTGTACTCTATGGTGAGATTACTGGCATTTTTGCTTTCAGTAGGATTAGATAGTACTATCTTTCATCACATGTCTTTCTGTAAAGTAAACTTTATATTGGCTGTTTTGTGTTAGAAAGGAATGAAGGAAGGAAGGTGGTATACTACGGAATGGAAGGTATACTAGGTGCATAACTGACAAAACCAGAAGTTCCGTATGCATCATTGTTAATGACGAATCTTTTGTCTCACAAGAAATTAAAACGCTATTTCTGGAAAGAGAAGTGTTAAAAGAAAGGAGACACATTACAGTGTTCAACAATAAGTACCATGAAGTTCTTTCTTTAGTAAACAAATTAACAACACAAAAAAGATATTGTGGAGAAAAAATTCATTTTTTTTTTTACATTTTTTTTTCTGGTCAGTAGAACATGAAAAAAGTTCATCTCAGAAAATTTCGGGGGGGGCTCGAGCCCCCAGAGCCCCCCCTCTGGATACGTCCCTGACCATAACTAAATTTCAGGACGCCCATAAAGCACAAAAATGTGCCAAAACATTTAACAGTCTTATGGCAGTGTCTACTAAAGACTCTAAATTTATGTGCTGCGCTGTGTTGTGTTGTACATTTTAAAGCCGACTACAACGCGATTGGCTTAAGTCCTAGTGAAGTACCCTTCGTGGAGATCTTTCTAAGCAGTTTTATCTATATACCTTGGGAGTAGGGGGGGGGGGGCAATAAACCCGTGTCCAAGAATAACTTCGCTTCAAATTATCTCAGCAAGATTTATTTTTATGTGTAGGTTGTTTGTGTCTTCCCAACACGCACTGTAAAATGATTTTACGAAATTTCTCCCTGGCCCCCTTTGAGGGCGGGGGGGGGGAGGCAAAAACACGCTTATAAGTGCAACTCTGCTCCAAATTAACTCAGGATAGTGATTTTTTTAATATGTCGATTGTTACTCAAGACACATACTACAAAGGGATATTGTAAGATTCCATCCTATCCTCCCCTTGCGGGTGGGGGGTGGGTAAAAAACTTGTTTCCAAGCATATATAATTTTGCTTCAAATTATCTCAGTAAGAATAATTTTTACGTGTGGGTTATTTATGAGTTCCGAACACGCGTTATAAAGGGATTTGGGGAAATTTTCCCTTTTCACCATTTTAAGGGCAAGAGGGGGGTGGCAAAAACACGTTTTAAAGAGTAACTCTGCTCCAAAGTATCTCAGGAAAGCATTTTTTTTTATATGTTGATTGGTTATGCGTACTCAACACACACAAGCTACAAAGTGATTATTTTAAATTCTGGGATTTTCCCTCCTTGGGTGGGGGGGACGTTTCCATGCGTAACTTTGTTCCAAATTATCTTAGAATGACAATTTTTGATGAGTGGACTGCTTATGCGTATTCAACACACACTACAAAGTGATTTTGTGAAATTCCACCCTACCGCCCCTTAGAAGACGGAGGAGGGGGGTAAACATGTATTTATGCGTAACTCTGCAGTAAATTATCTTAGGAAAGAGATTTTCGATGTGTGTCAGTTATATGTATCTAACTCATAATATAAAGATACTTAGCGAAATTCCCTCCTCCTTCTTACCTTTAATTGCTGGGCGGGGGGGGGGGGTCTAAAAAACACGTTTTAAAACATCACTCTGCTTCAAATAAACTGAGGATCCCGATTTCCTAATGTATCGGATAGGTATGTGTATGCAACATGCACAATAAAGGGATTTTGTGAAGTGTGGCGAGTAGGAAAAATGCTACCGAATGTAGCGAAAAATTTAACTTAGATTTTATCTGATTTCAATGATTTTTATTATTATTATTAATTATATGGTATTTTAAAAATTCATTTCAATATAATGACCAGCGAAGCGGGCAAAGCCTGCTAGTTATTATTATAAACTAAAATGTCCTATCTCGATATTATAAAACATTTACCCTCTCTCCCACATGGAAATATTCTCTGAACTGAACGAATGCGATTACAAATGCTTTTAGAAGCTCTTTAATATGCTTTACAAAATCATAGGCAGACAAGACTACCTATCCGCAACCGCTGCATTGATATAACTACGACATTCTCATCATTTTGCTCCATTGTAAATTAAAGAAGACATGCATGTAAAAATAAAGTTAACGATACATATGCAATATTTGTAAACTATTGATATAAAATTTGGAGCAGTATCATACATTTAACTTCAACAAAAGACTTGTGTATTTACATATGAAATTTAATTGATTTCTGCTGCTTTTGTATAATTTCTATAATTTTGCCCTCCTCTGTAAATACATAAAGCATGCATAAAGCTTTATGTAACCGAAATACGTAGCTAGATACTACATACTAGATTCTAGGTATCTTTAAATTGCATAACTCTGTTTATAAGTTTCAGGATTTAAATATAAAAAAATCTGGAGTGACTCCACTCAACTTTCCGAACATTGAGTAATTAACAGATTTGTAGATAAAGTAAAGAAAAAGGAGTTGTTAAACAAACAAAAGAGACAAAACCATAATAGAGTGTTTGAGTATCTTTCTCCATATATTACACGATGTTTTATTTAACGCTACTGAACTTTGAGCCCATGATAAGGAATTTTTCGTTGTGTCCCTGTAAAAAACTATAAATGCTAGATTTAACAAAATGCTTATAGTTAGTGCAACAGTGATTTATAATATTCATATAAATTTTTAGCTCAATTGAATAAGGCGTTTAGATGCTATCGCACTTTTAAAAATTTGGTCCCATAGGCCATAATGATGAAGAATTTTTCTTTGTGTCCCTGTAAAAACACTATAAGTGCTAGATTCTCCAAAATCTATACAGATTGAGTATCTGTGACCTATAATATGTGTATAAATTTTTTGCTCAATTGAATAAGGCATTTAGATGCTATCGCAATTTTAAGATTTTGGTCCCATAGGCCATAATGATAAAGAATTTTTCTTTGTGTCCTTGTAAAAAAACTATAAGTGCTAGATTCACCAAAATCAATAGGGTTCGTACTATGGTGACTTACAATATACGTATACCAACTTTCAGCTTATTCGAACAAAGCGTTTAGACGCTAGCGTGTTCACTCACACACATACATACATCATCGCAAAAGTAGTGAAAACGGACTCATTGGACCGCGAAACGTATAGAAACATTAAAATCTCTAATTCGGATTTTTGACATGATTACAATACTTTCCTCATTATAGTGTTCGGACAGTAAAAATAACCGCTAACTAACATAAACAGTCATTGTTTTTGTTGATTATTAAAATAGGATAAAAGATTATATAAAATTAAACGTACCTAATTATGAATTCCAAATGAAAACACTAATTGCTTTGAGTTCTTCAGTACAGTCAACCACAACAAACTTTTAATGAGTAGATACGAAGATAAACATTCCGCAGAAACAATCTAATTTTCCCTAACGTTCCCTTTTTTCCCCATTTTTACGTAATACTACACTGCAATGAAACAAACTATTCAGTATATTTCTGCCTTCAAAACTTCTAGTTAAATATCTGTATATATATACTGTATATATATCTTATATAATATTAAGTGAGCAAGCAATATTTGTATATTTCACTGTTCTCGAAAACGGTAGCTCGGACAGTCACGAGATTTAACACAAAGGTGCCCCCCGAAGGGTCATTGTGCACATCGAAGTCAGATTTTCGAATTTTTGATTAGTTTTTTCTTAATTAATTAAAATGTGAAAATAATAACCTTCTAATTTCTGATAAATAAGCCATTTAAATTTTAACATTTTATCCATAATTTAATTGTTGCCAATTTTTTTTTTTCGACAAAATAATAATAATTAAAAAAACAAAACAAAAAAAACGTACATTTATTAAAATGAGGAAAATAAATCAGAAAGATTAGAAAATAAATTAGAAATATCAGTCGCATCGTTACAAGTAAGATACCAAATGAAAGGGAAAATTTTTGTAATTCCGATGCATTAAACAGCTTATCAATCGGATGATTACTTTTTTCTTAATTAATTAAAATGTGAAAATAATAACCTTCTAATTTCTGATAAATAAGCCATTTAAATTTTAAAATTTTATCCATAATTTAATTGTTGCCAATTTTTTTTCGACAAAATAATAATAATAATTTAAAAAAAAAAGAAAAAAAAACGTACATTTATTTAAAATGAGGAAAATAAATCAGAAAGATTAGAAAATAAATTAGAAATATCAGTCGCATCGTTACAAATAAGATCCGCGTTTGTAATGATCGATAGATGGCGCTTTTTCAGCTTTTGTTGTTAGTAAATATAATAGCCACGTGTATTTATTATTGTTCTTTTTGTTATTCTACTTAATATTCGCATAGGTGCCAAGTCTCCCGTTTTTCAAGGGAGACTTCAAACCGGAAAATTTTTATCGCTGTTTCCGGTAATATTAATCGTCGAAAATATATATAACATACTCCATTTAAAAATACTGGTGTCAATTCTGATTTAAAAGTTAAGAATGTTGGCAGCTCTGTATTCGTATTCGTACTATAACTTCTCCGCCATTACATCATGGAAAATTGATTGCTTTTGGGAAAAAATATTTCAGTTTATTCAACGTTCGATCGGAAGTAGATTTTTAACTGAAGCTGAACAAATATTAGTTTCAAATCATCTGATTAATTCTTTACTTCCATTAGCCGAAGCAACTGAAATTTTAAATTTGTCATTTGGAAATAAATGGAAGCTTAATTCTGGATTTCTTGATCCCTTGGAGTTACACTGTAGCACACAGCAGTATGTGTTATCTTTTTTACCGGATTTATTCATTTTTATTCAATAAATATATGTGAAACTAAACATCGGCAAGCAATGGCGGCTGGATGAAAGCCGAATTAAAGCATGTTAATTGTAATTTCACCTTAGCCTACTAGAGGGCGAGCATATCATTAACAATCGCGGATAGCAAATGAAGGGGAAAATTTTTGTAAATCCGATGCATTAAACAGCTTATCAATCGGACAATTAGATTTTTCAAAATTAACTAAAGTATGAATTTTAGGTGGCAACAGCAGAAGATTGTATGGAAACCGTTAGGAGAAAAAAAAAATGAAAAATCTGCTTCACATTAAGTCACATGATTTTTAAGTGGGATTAAAAATTGCAGTTTTCAAATTCTTTTAAATTTTCTCCCACGAACACAAAAATATAATATACAGCCTGTACCCCACAAGACCAACTTGCATTTCAAATTTCATCAATTATTTTGGTTAATAAACAAAAGTTATTATTATTTTTTTTTTTTTTTCAAATTAAGTTTTATTCTATCTTCGAAAAGATTTATGTGATCATAGATATAATAATATATATAGATCTATCATCCCCATATTATCGTGCAAAGATTTTTGATGCCGAAATAAAAGCTTTGGAATCAGCCATTAAGTGGTATTGAAGGAAAAAAGGAAAAAAAAAAGAAGAATGAATTTGAAACTATATCTGGAATTTTTCATTCACCTTTAGTAAATAAATTATTCGTGAATTTTATTTGCTAAAACATTCGTGTGTATTCCCGTGTGTATTCACTCGGGGAAAGACTGCCGTATTTTGGTAAAATCACCGTCTTTTCCCGAGTGAAAAGGAATCACTTTTTTCTCCCGAATAATCAATCTATATATTATTACTATATCTATGTATGTGATACGATACATTAATAATTTGGGTTTTAAACAATTTATTTTTACACAAAATTTACAGAAGAAATGCAGTTTTAAAGATAGGAAATTTATTTCAACAAGCACTATTTTAAACCTAAAAACCATTAAAAATATAAGCAGAATATAAAGGATTCTTATGTATAAACAAAAAAGAGTCTGATAAAATTATTAGCAAAATAGTCTTCCCCTTTTCATACAAAAAAAAAAAGATCCATCGCTAATATGGCGACAAAAATTCAAAAGCCGCCAATGGAGCGACATAATAAAGTTGTGTAACACGATAATGTCTACCTATTTATTTATTTTTTTATATAATAATCACTATGCTAATTTATCATACAAACAAATGCGCCTCTGTGTGTTACTGCACTTGCACGCTGTCGAACAGAAATATTTGAAAAATTCAAATTAATACTTAAATAAATAAATAAAAATATGTTTAATGGGAAATATATATAACCATAAAAAGATTAGTTGTCTAAAATACGGCAGAAATAGCGCTCATAGCATTAAGTCTTATTGTTACAATGGATTAAGTCTAAAATGGTGACAAAAATTCAAATTCCGCCAAAGAGAACTATATTAAGGCTGTACTATCAGGTTTACAACCCATGAATTATATATAAACACAAAAAATTAATTGTCTCATGCGACAGACGTAGCCGGTCACAGTATATTGTAATATTTGGCGTAAAAATTGCTGTCATTTAATGGTTGATTGGATAAACAAAATAAACATATGAAATAATGTAAAAGCAAATATTATGCTGTCTAAACCCAGTTACATTTGAGTCCAGTCCGAGTTACATGTGAACAACACGTATAGTGTTGTTCACATGTAACTGGTATTCAAATATAAAAGGGAAACTCCATTTTTTTCGATACTATCTATTTCGAAACTGTTATATAATAAGCACCTAAATGGAAGCTCATTGGTAAACTATTGTCGCAGGTAATAGGGACAAGCGCTCGAGTTGCAGTGGATGACCAAATCGCTGCCGAATGCAGCAGGCGACCTTGAGCGAGCTTTTGAACAATTTCAGTAATTTATTTTATTTTATTTTTATAAAGCTATATAGAAAAGAGTTTCCTTTAAATTTAGTGGCCAGCGAAGCGGGCAAAGCCTGCTAGTATAAATTACGAGTCACGATGTTTGTCCGGGGTAAACTCCTAAACTAAGGAACCGATTTTAATGAAATTTTGCACACTGTGTGCAGTTTGGTCCAACTTGAGAGATAGGATAGTTTTTATCTCAATTTATTGTCACAATATTGTTTTAATGCAATTATTTGTAATTATAGACCTTTATTAAAGTTGCTCCAAAATATCTGTGAGTTCCATTAATTTAATTGTTGCCAAAAAAAAAAAAATAATAATAATAATAAAAAATACGAGTTCATTTTCTTTCGACATAAAAATAAATACATTTAATCAAACGTGAACGTTAAAAAATTATAAAAAGTTAAATTATGCATCTCACGAAAATTGACGTCATAATCAATTTAAAGATTTTATACACATTGATAAAGTGCTAATGTAGTTCTATCATAGATATAGTAATATATATAGATCTCTCATCCCCATGTTATCGTACAAAGATTTTTGATGCCGAAAAAAAAAAAATAAATAAAAGCTTTGGAAACAGCCATTAAGTGGTATTGAAAAAAAAAAAAAAAAAAGAAAAGAAAGAAAGAAATATGAATTTGAAACTGTATCTGGAGTCTCCCATTCCCCTTTAGCAAATAAATTATTCATAAATTTTATTTTCTAAAATATTAGTATGTATTCCCGTGTGTATTCACTCGGGGAAAGACGGCCATATTTTGGTAAAAACGTCGTCTTTTCCCAAATGAAAAGAAATAACTTTTTTCTCCCCAATGATCACTCTATTCTATATATGCTATACTATATCTATGAGTTCTATACGCAAGCGAAGTGTGACTCACTGACCGTCTGTGCAGCCAAGAAAAAGATTTCCTGTGTTAATTGCCCACTGGATTTTTTGTAAGAAATTATTAAAAATCGAGGAAATTTATTTCCCGATTTTAATCTTTATATTTGGGTATAGATATATATTAGTTATCGCGGGTGTTAGATTGAATTATTTTGCTGTCAAATTGAAAAAATTTTAATTTTAAATTTCAAAACTCTGTCGCCCTTGGCTTTTATTATTATTATTATTATTATTTGGCGATCAAAAGCGTAACACGAAAATATACATGCCAGATGTATGCATTGTACGAAATGTAATATGTATTATTCATTGTACGTATGTATGGCATGTAATATGTATTGTACGAAATATTGTTTCATATTATTCATTACCTCTTTTAATATAAGTTGTTAAAATAACCATGATTTTTGAAAGGAATTAAATATTTTCGCCAGATAATTTGGCGATATTCTTTTTTTTTCGCCAAGGATGACAGAAATGAAATCTATTCCGCTGCAAAATATTAGTATCTTACATGAGATATTTTATTTAGACATTTGAAAACAAATTTGACTTCAAACTATGATAGAATATTTATCATTTTCCTTTTAATTAGTATATTATTAGTATATTAAAATTTAAAAGCATGGTATATAAAAAGTTTTTTTTTTTTTTTTTTTTTTTTAATCTTATAATTATTCTTATCTTAATCCTCAATGTTTCCCATCTTTATTAACTTGAATTTACTATTAAAATTTTAACATACTCAAAAACTTCTCATCACTTCGTTAAAATACACTAAACTTTTCCAAAATCTTTTTCTATTTAAAATGATACATGTATTTACTTTAAATGTCCAATATTTCATAAGATTTCCAATTTTAAAGTTTTAAAATATTTATCAAATTTACTTATTTTTCTGGTTTAGTCTTAGTGTTTTCCTTTTTATAACTACAGCTGTTGCCCTCTTTAAAATATTTAAAATGATGAGGTCATTTTATAGTAAAATTATCCATTATAGCATATATTATATTTCACCCCTCCATAAAAATTGATTTTAAAATCGTCTGTTTCTTTTATACTTTTATTTTAATAGAATTTTAATAGAATTTAATTTATATATTAGTCATTTTAGCAATTTTATCCAAAGTAGCATTAGAAATAATATATATCACTTCTCCATTAAAATTTATAGGACCCTACAATAAAATTAATTTGTGCTTAATATCAACACTACGAAAATTTTTATCAATCGCTTCCAAATTTTGACCTAAGTTTCAAATCTCAACCCTGTGGGTTTTTACATCGGCTACAACGTTTACGTCTTTGTTCGTAAATAATAATTTGACTGTACTAAATAGTTTACAGCCGTATAATTCAACGTATAACTTAGTCACAGCAACGCGTGGCCGGGTCTGCTAGTATATATATATAAATAGGTATTTACATTAATATAAAAATAATTTTAAGGTTATGTATCTAATAGTTTTTTATTTAATGTATCTATCAAAATCCCTACAGGGAAAACGTTGTTTTGAAAAGGGAAATATCTGTAAATTAAGAACTGAGTTTCTTGGTTCAATGCTTTTAACAAAGAACTCGTGTAAATTTACGGAGAGTCTCAATACTTTTCCTGTACTTTTACAGAAATTTTTGACAGTGAACTGAGTTTCTTGATTCACTGCTTTTAATAGTGAACTCATGTACATTTACGGAGATTCTCAATACTTTTTCTGTATTTTTACAGAAATTTTTAACAGAGCACTCCATTTTCAATAGGGAACATGCTATAGTGAACTTGAATAATATATATCAGTATCAAAAAGTGCTATGAATATCTACGGGAGTTAGTACACGGACAGACAGACGGACGCACAGACGGAGGGACAGACCCAAACCGAAGTCAATAACAGTTTTTAACCTTCTTTGGAAAGTGTTAATAACATTCAAGTAATTACCATGCATTAAATGTATTATCGCAATTAGGGAGTTAGACATTGCATTAAGATATAGAACCTTAAATGCGACAAAAATTTCCTAAATGCGACGCTGGCATATTTTTTTAAGAATTACAGACAATTTTTAACACTTTCCAACCAGGTTGAAAAGTGTTTATGACTTCGGTTTGTCTGTCTGTCTGTCTGTCCGTCTGTCTGTCCGCGCTCTAACTCCCGTAAATATTTATGGAATTTTTTAAAACTGATATATGTTATTCAAGTTCACTATCGGACGTTCCCTATTGAAAATGGAGTTTGTACCTCTACTGGTTTGTGTACAGGGACACCCGAAATTATTTCAAAGCATTGTGTTCTATGAGATGTATTTCTATAAACCATATTTTCATACCTTTACTGTAAATATATCTTAATGAAATTGAAATATGTTATTCAAGATTACTATCGGACGTTCCCAGGGTTGTAATTAAATCCGGAGAAAATTTAAAAAATCCTATCCGGTGGATTTTATTGGTTTTAACCGGAGAAAATTGGAGGTTTTTGGAGATTTTTGGACTTTTTATTAATTGCTGATAAAATTTAATATTTGTTATTTTTAGATATCAAAATTATTTTAGATTATGTTCAGAGGTATATGCAGGATTTTTTCCTAGGATCCTATCTCCTATTTAATGTAAAAATATTTATATTGTGTGAATTTTTAAACAGAGTTAGAAAGAAAAAATAAGTCAAATAAATTGGTAAAATGAAACAAATAGTTATTGTTATTTCATCCAATGAATTAAAAAAATAAAAAAAATTTTATTCTTTGGAGATCATCTTATATAAATGCAAGTAATTTTATGCCTTAATTAAATGTATAACTCGTTATTTCCATAAGCTTTGCTAATAGAAATTTATGTTTCTTTCAATTATAAATCAAATATTTTCTCTAAGTCTCCATTCATTCTGTAATACAGTTCAAAAATACTTTAGAAACAAGCACAATGCACATGGTTGGTTAAAGAATAAAGATGGCATGATGCCCCAAATTCCAAATGATACTAGATGGAACTCACAAAAAGAATGCTTGAAAAATTTTTTGAAAAATTATCACAAATACATTGAAATAAAGTTAGAAAACATTGAAGATTTCAACAAGGAAATAGGAAAGTATCTAATGAATGTTGGCCTGTATTCAGAAGCCTTGAATTTGTGTGAACAATTAGAAGTTATAAGTAAGGGTTTAGATGCTTTGCAAGATGACAAAGCCACATTGTCTACAGCTGTTGAGGTATGGTTAGATATTTTAGAAAACTCGTCTCTTAGCAGTTATTTACCTATGCTGAAAAAGAGATTTTCTGAAAACAGAGCCATTTCATTTCCTAGCGAATATGACTGATCCAAAGTATTTTGGAAAACGACTAACTTCTGAACAAGAAGAAATGGCAGAGCAGTGGCTTGCCGACATGTATCCGAATTTTCTACCTTATGTTTTAAAACTGAAACTAAAGGACAGAGAATTTTTTTTCAGCCACTATATTTTCAAATTCAGTTATTGAAAACTTTTCTGCAAAAAAGTGGTGGCATCTCATTAAGTCAAAATCAATTAAAAAAAGCATCATTACTGTACCTGAAGCTGAAGAATTTTGTGACTTTTTTATAAAACTACATAGCTGTCCACCCAGTAATGCATCAATTGAAAGAATCTTTTCCACTTATGGTTTTGTTTGGAGTAAAGTAAGAAATCGTTTAGGAAATGACAAAGCAGAGAAGCTGGTTAAAATATATCGACACTATAGAACAGAACCAAACGATTGGTGACATTTTTTGTATTTCCTTTTTTCATTAAAAACTGTTCATTTATAAGCAATTATGCAGCAGCAATCAAAAAACAAAAATACTGTTTTTAAGATTGAATTAATTATAGATTCTTATCTTATATACTATGTATTGAAATTCATTTATGTTCATTTTTAAACATTACGCTTTGTAATCATCTATTTGTTTAAGGCAACTGTTTCTTTAATGTTATTAAAAAAAAATTTTGTTTTTTTTTCCTTATTCAACAAAATTACAAATTCAAATGATTTCATTTTCATAAATAAATTAAGTCATAAAATTTGCTTGTCTTTGTATGCTGAATTAATATTATACTGTATACCATAATCAGCTTGCTATTTAAAAAAAAAAAAAGTTCAGATTCAATTTAAATGAACTTTTTTCATCTTATTTATCAGTTACTTATATATTTATATTTTCTCCAAAAATCTCCGGATTTTTTAAAGTGGATTTATCTAAAAAAAAACCATCCGGATTTTTTTGGAGTGGATAAATCAGGCCAACCCTGGACGTTCCCTGTTGAAAATGGAGTTTATACTTCTACTGGTTTGTGTACAGGGACACTCGAAAGTATTTCAAAGCATTGTGTTCTATGAGAGGTATTTCTATAAACCATATTTTCATACCTTTACTGTAGACATATCTAAATGAAATTGAAATATGTTATTCAAGTTCACTATTGGATGTTTCCTGTATAAAATGGAGGAAATACCACCATCGGTTTATATACTGGGACACTTAAAAGTATTCCAAATCATTGCGTTCTATGAGAGATATTTCTATAAATCAAATTTTAATAACTTTACTTTCCACGAAGTTTTAGGAAATTAAAATATGTTATTTATATGCACAAAAGAATGCTTTGCATAGAATATAGCATAATTACCATTAAATTTACAGGGTGGCACAAAAATATCCAGTTATATTAAGATCTATTAATAAAAAATTGCTAGAATTGTACTTTCGTTTACGTTAAGCGTTTTTAACACTTTCTAACATTTTTTAAGTGTGAATATGATTTCAGTTTTGTGTATCTGCCTGTCCGTCTGTCTGTCTGTCCGAGCTCTAACTCCAGTAAATATTTATGGAAGTTCTTGAAACTGATATACGTTGTTCAATTTCACTATCGGATGTTCCCTATTGAAAATGGAGTTTATACCTCTACTGGTTTGTGTACAGGGACACCCGAAAGTATTTCAAAGCATTGTGTTCGATGAGAGGTATTTCTATAAACCATATTTTCATACCTTTACTGTAGACATATCTGAATGAAATTGAAATATGTTATTCAAGTTCACTATTGGATGTTTCCTGTATAAAATGGAGGAAATACCACCATCGGTTTATATACTGGGACACTTAAAAGTATTCCAAATCATTGCGTTCTATGAGAGATATTTCTATAAATCAAATTTTAATAACTTTACTTTCCACGAAGTTTTAGGAAATTAAAATATGTTATTTATATGCACAAAAGAATGCTTTGCATAGAATATAGCATGATTAGCATTAAATTTACAGGGTGGCACAAAAATATCCAGTTATGTTAAGATCTATTAACAAAAAATTGCTAGAATTGTACTTTCGTTTACGTTAAGCGTTTTTAACACTTTCTAACATTTTTTAAGTGTGAATATGATTTCAGTTTTGTGTATCTGCCTGTCCGTTTGTCTGTCTGTCCGAGCTGTAACTCCAGTAAATATTTATGGAAGTTCTTGAAACTGATATACGTTGTTCAATTTCACTATCGGATGTTCCCTATTGAAAATGGAGCTTATACCTCTACTGGTTTGTGTACAGGGACACCCGAAAGTATTTCAAAGCATTGTGTTCGATGAGAGGTATTTCTATAAACCATATTTTCATACCTTTACTGTAGACATATCTGAATGAAATTGAAATATGTTATTCAAGTTCACTATTGGATGTTTCTTGTATAAATTGGAGGAAATACCACTAGTGATTTATGTACAGGGACATTTAAAAGTATTCCAAAGCATTGCGTTCTATGAGATATATTTCTATAAATCAAATTTTAATAACTTTACTTTCCAGAAAGTTTTAGGAAATTGAAATATGTTATTTATGTGCGCAAAAAAATGCTTTGAATAGAATATAGCATGATTAGCATTAGATTTACAGGGTGACACGAAAATATCCATTTATATTAAGAGCTATTAATAAAAAAATTGCTAGAATTGTACTTTCGTTTACATTAAGCGTTTTTAACCCTTTCTAACATTTTTAAGTGTGAATATGATTTCAGTTTGTGTATCTGTCAATCTGTCTGTCTGTCTGTCTGCCCGCGCTCTAACTCCTGTAAATATTTATGGAATTTCTCGAAACTGATATATTTCATTGAAGTTCACTATCGGATGTTCCATGTTGAAAATGGAGTGAATATCTCTTCTGGTTTGTGTACAGGGACACCCAAAAGCATTCGAAAGCATTGTGTTCTATAAGTGTTTTTTTTTTTAATAAATATTTTCCCTATAGAATGTTCCCCCATTTAAAATGACATTAATTGGTCCTGTATAACTAGTTTGTTTACAGAAACAACAACAACAAAGCCAATGCATTACGTTTTAGGACAGAAATTTTAGAAAGTTATATTTAAAAATCTTTCTACTGTAAAAATCATAAAAATAATGAAATCTACTGTTAATATTCTAAAATAATGTTTTGTATAGAATGTGATACGATTAACTTTCTGATTTACAGGGCTACACTAAAATATTCAGAGAGATCAAAAGCTGTAATTATAATCTAATAGCTGCATTTTCTTTTTCGTTAAGACTTTTTAACACTTTCCAAAATGCCTAAGAGTAATTTTAAAATCAATTAGTCTATCTGTATATTTTTCAGTCCTTCTGTCTGTTGTGTGATAACGTAGGCAAAGAATATTAAGAGTTATTCGCTACAACAATTACGTACAGTTGGAAAGTGTTACTAATCAATGCGTTTTCCATGATTTTTCCTTCTTGTTTAATTTCTTGAAATGAAATGACACAAAACACAAGTTTAGTACTAAGAGTATAATGTTCAACCATTTTCCCTTTCTTTTCATATTTATTTATTTACTAAAATATCATAAATTTCTTAAATGAGATAAAGTTACCAAAAATCACGCCGCATTTAGGCACAATGACCTTAAATAAAATCATAAAATGGCAATAATGCACGTTTTCGTATGGAGTACTGTGATTCATTAAACTTTATATGGTTACAGATCACCGTTCCCTCTACTAACGGATTAATCTACAGCATGCATACCTATTTTTGCGACAGGTTACTTCTGAAGCAAAATATAGCCAGTGCTAAATGTGGATAAAGTATGGAGAAAAATTGAGTTAATTTTTTTTATTTATTAATTTATTCTTAAATTGATTATACATTTCCGCTAAAGGCACGTATGCTAAAAGCACGCCACCGAGGGGGGGGGATAAAATTTCCGCTAAGGGCACAGGTTTATAGATTTCCGCTAAGGGCACGGCCCCGAGTAAACAGCACGACTGCATTTTAATCCCTTTATTTATCTGCAGATATTAGAAGAGAGTTATGTAGAAGGGGCCGTGCCCTTAGCGACCGTGCCCTTTGCGGAAATCTATAAACCCGTGCCCTTAGCGGCAATGTTATCCCCCCTCGGTGGCGTGCTTTTAGCATACGTGCCTTTAGCGGAAATGTATAATAAATTTCAAAATAAATTAATAAATAAATAAAAGAACTCTTCAGTTTTTCTCCACACTTTATCCGCATTTAGCATTGGCGGTATTTTGCTTCAGAAGTAAACTGTCGGCAAAAACAAGTATACGTACTGTAGAATATCCGTTATTTGAGGGAACGGTGATCTGTAATCATATAAAGTTTAATAAATCACAGTACAGTCGGTAACAAAATTGTCCGCAGTAAAAATTCGGTAGCAAAAATTCCTATCTGAAAAACGTACACTTCATACGGTTTTGTTAAATAAATCCTTATCGAATCATGTTCTTACACTGGCTAAGAACAGAATTCGACAAGGATTTATTTAACAAAACCGTATGAAGTGTGCTTTTTTTACATAGGAATTTTCGCTAGTGTTCGGACACTTTTGTTACCGACTGTACTCCATACGAAAACGTATATTACTGCCATTTTATGATTTTATTATGTTTTTGAAAATATAATTAAGCATTAGGTCTTTTAAAACTAAAACAAAAACGAAAAATCAGGAGGTACACATTGATTATCAGCATTTTCCAATTGTGCTTACTCATTGTATCGTATAACATCCTATGTTCTCTGTCTAATATTATCACACAATAGACAGACAGACATATAGAATAACTGAATTCATAATGACACTGAAACATTGTTGGAAAGAGTTAAAAATGCTTAACACAAACAGAAATGTTGCTCTTAATTTCCTATTTGCATCCCTTAATGTATTGTAACATTTTTAGGTAGCTCTGTAAATCTGCAGGTTAAGCATATTATAATTTATAGAAAACATTTTCTTAACATAATAACAATAAATGTGAATTTCTTTATGATTTTTTGATGAAATTATTTAAATGTGACTTAGAAAAATGTCTCCCATAAAGCGCAATGCATTGGTATTTTTTGGATGTTCATGTACACAAACCAGTGACATATGTTCTGCTAGAGCCATTTTAAGTAGGGAATATTCAATAATGAATTTGAATAACACATATTATTAAAAAAAAAAAAAAAAAATTAAAGTAAAAATTAGTAAGTTGTGGCCACCACAAGACATTCTTTTATATTTTCCTATACAAATTCACTAAGTGCAAATAAATAATTTTTATCTTAGAGGAAACTAACACTAAATATCCAAAGAAAGACAGTTGTTTTATTGTCTATAAATGACATCTTAAAAAATGCATTTTTATAATAGTTATGTCACATATCAAGTTTCGTAAAGTTATGAGCTATAGAAGTTGAGATATAGCTTTCACATTGTCGAGGAAATTTGCAGTATAACAACGCCACCTATTGACCGATAAGCACCCAAATTGAAGTAGCATAATATCTCACAATGGCCTTCACATACATCATGTTTTGTTTGATTATAAGCAATAGAGCCTGAGATATAGCCTTCCCTTCAATTGTGGAAACCGCTGTATAGCAGCGCCACCTGTGGAGCGGTTGACACCAAAAGTTGACAGATAGTCATTTTGGTTAAGGTGCATCAACATATAAAATTATATGGAACTCTGTGCAGTAATTCCTGATATATAGCTTTCCCTTAAGTTGTAGAAATCGCTGTATAGCAACACCACTTGTCGGTCCATAAGCATTCAAATTGAATCAGCATAATGTCCCATGGTGGCCTTCTCTCATACCAAGTTTTGATTGATTATACGCAATAGAACCTGATATATAGCTTCAACTTAAATTGTAGAAATCGTTTTATAGCAGTGTCACCTGTTGAGAGCTTGGCATCAAAAGTTGATAGCGCTAATTTAGCTCAAGGTGCATCTACATATAAATTTATATGCAATTCTGAGTAGTAGTCCCGGAGATTCAGTTGCCACAAAATTTTTGTCACACACACAGACAGACAGACATTTTTTAAAATAGTCAAATCGTATTCTAGACCTCTCAAAACGTCTAAATGCGTCGAAAACCAGAAATCTAAAATTTTTACGAATACAATACTTTCTTCTATTGAATATAGAAGAAAAATAAAAAATTCTTAAAATATTTACGGGCACTGGAGGCGGACAAACGGACAGTAGAATAGACAAATACACTAATTCAAATCATATTCACATTTTAAAAAATGGTCCAATAAACGCTTAATGTAAAAGAAAATGCATTTCAGAAAATTTCCAATTATAACACTCAGTGTAACTGAATAATTTTGTCTGACTCTGTAAATCTAATGCTAATCATACTACATTCTACAGAAAGTATTATTTTGTGCATTTGAATAACATATTTCTATCTTCCACATGCACACCTTCTTATTTCCGCTAAGGGCACGGCTTCTTCTATTCCTCCTTCTTCCCTTTCATCCATTCCGCTAAGGGCACGTTCCGCTAAGGGCACGGTCGCTAAGGGCACGACACCATGTAGAATGGGATAGTACCTTGGGGCCTTACAGTACACTTAAAATACAAATCTGTTACATGTTGTTCGTTCAAGTGAATGGAAGAGAATGATCACTTTTTGTAAATTTTCAGCGAAGTGCAACGTTTTGGCATTTAATTTTCACACCACAAGAACATATGAAACGGAACAACATTTAAGATACGTTATACTGCAATAAAGCTAATAATTTTGAATACACAGAGCAGGATTGATTATGATTTCTGAGGAACATAAAAATGAAATGAATAGAATTACGTTAGCGATTAGTAGACTACGATTTAGGAGGAACATAAAATTGAAATAAGCATGTGTAATTCTTTATAAGACGAAATGATATCAGGAGATTTTGCTTGCAAAGTGATTTTCTTTTACACTTTATTTAATTATTTATTTACTAGCATGCTTTGTCTGCTTCGCTGGTCACTATATTTAAATGAATTGAAAAAAGAATCAATATTTTTTATACCGTTCTACAAATTAAAACTAAAAAGAAAATACATTGAAATTGCTTAAAAACTTCGCTTCGGGCTCTCGCTGACTTCGGCAGAGACTTCTTCACCGCAACGTCTTGGTACTGGATAATTTAATTTAATTTAATTTATAGAAATGTCCATAATACAGGAAAAACTGCATTAGTCATTTTCTTTTGATAATAAATAGAACGGAAAACGCATAATATTTTACATGGAGATATTTTGTATAATTAGGCCAATTTAAAAAAATGCTCTCCCTTTTTTCCCATTCGCATTGCAAAAATATTTAAAATAAAATTGAGAAAAATTGTACAAAAACATTGAAACAGCTTGGACCTTTTGGCGGAATTTGAAATTTGGCATTGAAGTAGCTCGGACTTTTCTCGCCAAAATGTTTACGTATGCATTTGCGATATCCATATCAACTCATCATCGAAATGACAACAAAATTATAAGTAATTATAAGTTTGAAAATAATAATAAGTTAATAATAATTATAAGATTTAAAAAAAAAAAAAAAACTTTTTATATACCATGTTTTTAAATTTTCTGTTGAATCTTAAGCTATAGAATTACATTAGCACTTTATCAATGTGTAGAAAATTTTAAAGTGATAATGACGTCAACTTTTGTGAGATGCATAATTTAATTTTTTTTAAATTTTTTAATGTTCACGTTTAATTAAATGTATTTATTTTTATGTCAAAAAAAAATAATAATAAATAAATAAATAAATAAATAAATAAATAAAGAACTCGTATTTTTTATTTATTTATTTTTCTTTTCTTTTCTTCCTTTTTCTTTCTTTCTTTTTTTTTTTTTTTTTTTTCTCTTTTCTTTTCTTTTCTTTTTTTTTTTTTTTTTTTTTTTACAACTATTAAATTATAATTAATATTTATTATCATATTTTAATTAATTAAAAGAAAACTTTGTAACGTAATATCTTTAATAACTTGATGTATATAAAAACAGAAAATGAACAATTTTTAGAGCTCTTTCAAAAAGTATAACATATATGCAGTATCTTAAAAAAAAAAAAAAAAAAAAAAAAAGAAAAAAAAAGAAAGAAAGAAAGAAAAAAAAAATCATCAGTTTTTACTGAAAAAAAATGGCCAACTTTCATCACCGAAGTAGTTAAATTTAGACCAATCAAAAATAGGAGAGGTCCACTCGGATGTGTTCCCGACAAACTCTTTGCTTTATTTATATAGCTGGAGAAAGAATTCAGCAGTTAATTAAAAATTAATATTGAATACACGTGTAAATTTTTATATAAAACGTTAAAATATAGATTTGAATTAAAATTAAGTAGGAAATTTTAAAAATATATGTGATTTCTACATCACAGTATTGATAATATTTTTCTACTTTTAGGTGCAGGAGCAGTGATCCCATTCTTGAGTGCTGTTGGAATCACAGTGTTTGGATTGACAGCCAGCAACATTTCAGTTATGTTTATTGCTTTGGAAATAAGTGTTTTGCTACTTAAACCAGCCATTGGTTACATAACGGACTACTTTAACAGAATAAAAGCGGTACTCGTGGGATTAGCTGTGCTTCAAGTCATGTTTTGTTTTTTTATGCTAATCATTCCAAATACTGGTATGCCAAAATTTAATGCAATGCAAGTCATAAACAATCATCAGAATGATACAAACTGTCAGTTGTGTTCTAATTTAAATATATTTAAATTGTTCACTGCACTGCGTTATATAGATGAAAAAAGTTTTGCACAAGCATCATTTTGTTTTAATAATAATGTAACAAAAAACATTTTAATTAGCTGTTCGTCAGGCTACATTAATTCAACATATTTCGTTGATGATGCTATTGAAATCCAACAAACAACATGTAATTCTTCATATATTGATTCTTTATTATTTGAAATGCATGAGTCTACAGAAAATACACATGCTAATGAAAATTCCTTAGACATTTTACATATCAAATCTTCACAAAGTTCTTTTCTGTGTCTTTTGTCAATAGAAAGAACGATTCTTTACGGAAATATTTCTCTTGATGATCTAAATGAATACTGTTTTGCTCTCACGAATCATTCAGTCCTGAATTTGCAACATAAAAAATCAGTTAATAAATCAGTAGATTGCATTGATTTGCATGAAAACATTTCATTGCAGCAGATAGACGAACACAATATAAGTAAAGCAAATTTCAAAACTTATCAATTCTGGGTGTTTTCCATTTGCCTAATAATCTGTACTGTGAGCTTCAGTTCCGAATTCACAATATCTGATACAGCTTGTTATGAGAGTATTCAAGCTGATGCTTACGGTCAACAAAGAGCCTGGGGTCCCATCGGTTGGGGATTAGTTGCGGCTTTTGCTGGTTACTTAAGTGATTATACAGAAAGTTACATGGCCTCTTGGTGTGTCTGTGCCGGTATTACTGCCTTGCAAATATGGAATCTATCTAGAATGAACTTAGCCAAGCCATATTTTTCTCAGAATATCCTAAAAGACATGAGGACAATATTCAGCTCGATGGAATTTCTGTGTTTTGAAATCGGCGTTTTTATGAATGGGCTGTTTTCTGGAATGATTTGGTATTTCTTGACATGGTTTATAATAAACATAGGAGGAAATAAACTTGTTATAGGACTGGCCCATACAATTCAGAATTTTTTGGAAATACCTGCCTTTTATTTTTCTGGGAGGCTAATTAAAAAACTTGGACATTTCAATTTAGTTTCTATAGCTCTTCTATGTCATGGCATTCGATTTTTTCTTTACAGTTTTCTTCATAATCCATGGTGGATATTTCCTATTGAATGTTTACATGGATTTACTTACGGTTCATTTTATCCTGCAATGGTGTCTTACGGAAAATTAAATTCGAAGCCTGGTACAGAAGCAACAACACAATCCATTCTTTGTACTACATTCGAAGCATTAGGTAAGTAAAATAATATTAATTCGCATAATATTCGTTTAACAGAGAAAAAATTTAAAACTGACTCCAAGTAATCATTTTTAAAATTTTATCTTCTTTAAAATGTCTGAAACTTAAATATGATTTACAAGAAAAATTTTCACTTAAAGATGTCATTTGAAACTTTTAGTTTAAAAACTAAGAAATTAAATATCTATTTTGATTATATGACGGCTACATTAAGAACATATTTACAGTCGAACAAAATCCTGAATTCATTCTTAACATGTTAGCTCTTCTACTTTAAATTATGTGCATATGAAAGCAATAACAATCTCAATTCGTTCACAGTCTTAGAAAATAATTTTGATTCTTCCAGTCTCCAGTAACGACTTTCGATCTCTTTTATTCTTATTCAGGGTTCCTATTGTCTTCTGAGATGATTATTGTTCAACATGCCATGCTAACCTGAATTACATATCACACCCCTGTAAGGATAGTGATACAAATAATAATTATAAGATGAAAAACTTTTTATAAATCATGTTTTTAAATTTTCGGTTGAATCATAGCTGTAGAACTAACTACATTAGCACTTTATCAATGCGTATTGTTACGAAATTGTAAATAATTCTATTTATTTTTGTATAAATTCTTTCAAAGAGACTTAGTAAGCTGATAAAATGTGAATTTTCTGCATTCCCAGCTCTTTATCGCATTAAAATAGCTTAATTTCCCCTTTAAAACGCATTAAAAAGCTCCAATAGGCAGGTAATTGATTTGGCGCCAAATTTGGAGATTTTTTACACTTGGCGACTTTTGGCGGGAAAATCCTTATTATCGATATTCCAAAGATCGTTCTAATGTGATTGGTACGAGAAATTTGAATAATAATAAAAAAAAAGTTGGTTTTAAAAGTAAAATATTAATCCTTTCAGAACAACATATATTTGTATCATGAACTACATTAGCTCTTTATCAATGTGTAGAAAATCTTTAAAGTGATAATGACGTCAATTTTTGCCAAATGCATAATTTAACTTTTTACAATTTTTTAACGCTCACGTTTAATTAAATGTATTTATTTTTATATCGAAAGAAAATGAACTCGTAATTTTTTTTTTTTTTTTTTTGGCAACAATTAAACTATAGCTAATATTTTAATGGCTATTTATATTGCTATTAGGAGCTTATTATTTTCATATTTTAATTAATTAAAAGAAAACTATTCGAAAATCTGACTTCGAAGTATTGTGTTGTCACCGGATTCTGAGCTACTGTGAAAGTTTTAAATATCTAGCTAGTAGGGAAGTTAGTTAAAAATAGATTGCAAGATTTGTACCGGACAAACAAACAATAATAGAAGTTAATAAAAACATGGTAAAAAATGCAGTATTTGAGAGAAATTAAACTTAAAATAACGATAAAGCATTGACACGAAACTAACACAATTGCCTCTCAGGCGGATAAGTTTCGACGTAGAGATCTGATGTTTTTTTTTTTTTTTTTTGTGTTCGTTGAGACATTTCATACACATTTTTAAATCACATAAACTCACAATTGACGTATTTTCACTTGTGTCATTTTTCTTGCCGTGCTGTGATATATCTGTCACAAAATATAGAAATACAGGCGGACTTCTATTTAATGAACCTTTATTTTTCTAATTTTTCCATTTTATGAACTTTTTCTTCGATGTCAGATTATTTTATAAATTTCATTGTTAAATAACTTCCAAATATTTGTGTAGCATTCTATGTTTAACGAAAATTTTCTTTCCAACTTAAATTTTATTTCACTCTATTTTTTAATTTTTCCTGTTTTTACTTTGAAAAGGAGGTAATGTAATCCCGATTTGTGATATGTATTTTATATCCAGCATAGCTCAAAAACAATTAATCGTAGAATGTTTTAAATTTATACTCGTGTCTGTCATGATGTCTATAGTTGTACACCTGCAAGTTTAGTCTTAATACGGAGCTCTCGTTTTAGAGATATCTACGGTTTTTCATGACGTCTCTATGTAAGTATGTGTGTGTATCTCGCTTAACTCAAAAACGATTAAATGTAGAACGTTGTAAATCGGTATATAAGTTTGTTATGGCATCTAGTTGTGCTCCTCCCTTTTTGATATTACTGCGACTTTCAGTTTTGAAGATATTTACGAATGAAAATCATATTTATAACTAGCCGCTTTCGGCCACCAGCTGGTTCGCGACCCTTCAAAAATCTGACTTTATGAAACTCCCGCTCGTTGGCGCCTATGGCGCCTTTTTCCCGTTTCAGGTCCTACAACAGCTTATTGGCATATAGTGAAAATAGCTTTATTGAAAAATTTAGTCAGAGTAAATTCCCGCTCGGTAGCGCCTGCGGTGCCCTCTTCCCGTTTCAATATTTGAAACAGCCTGTTCGCTCACCGTGTTATGATCTTTCAAAATTCTGACTTTAGCAAAGTCCCGCTCGGTGGCGCCTGCGGCGCCTTATCCCCGTTTTAGAACTTACAACAGCTTTCTCGCTCATAGCGCAAATAGCTTTGAAAATTTTAACTGTAGCAAATTTCCGCTGTGTGGCGATTAAGACGCCACTTTACGTTTCATGATTTGAAACAGCCTGTTCGCTCATCATGTAAAGGACCTTTCAAAATTCTGATCGATTTTAAAATATTAAAGTGCCATCTGGCGGCAGAGATTTGCGATCATCACTCTTTAATTCCTTAAAAATAATTTAATCATAATTATAATTGAAATTTGAATATATTGAAATAAAATATATATAAATTAAAATTGAAATTTTATATTGAAATTTTAAAATTTGAAATTTTAAAATATTGAAATTTTAAAATATTATAGCGCCATCTGGCGGTAGAAATTTCTGTAATCTACTGTTCAATTCCAAATCAACAAAACTTTCAAATGATGTATTACTTATGAAATTATTTTAATTAGTAGCTGAGATACAAAAGAAAACCTAATCAGGACACCTAAAATAATATGTAAATCACATGACATCTCGAATTCCATTACCAACGGTAGTCGGCAAAAAGAAAGTAAAAAGAAAAAGAAATATTTTTTAGGCTCCCAAAACCTGTATATACCAAATTACGCGTATTAGAATAAAATTAAATTTGCAATTAAAATGTAAATTTTTTGTTGACGGAAATCGATGAAATATGAACTGCAAGTTTGTCTTGTGATATTAGGGCTGTAAAGTAAGTTTTGCGTGCTACAAAGAAAAATTGAAGAATTTTGAAATTTGCAATTTTTAATCCCACTTCAAGAACACAGGAAGTAAAAACGTTTCTTCTTTTATCTCTGTGAATGGCAGTTGCCATTGTAACCAAAATATCAAGTATTGTAGTACGAATCGATTCTGAAACGTGGTATGCTGTATTTAGAATTTTATGAAAATTAGTGGCGTTATGCAGTAAATTAAAATATTTATAACTGACTGAGTTTTTGAAATAATCTCTCGATCTTTTGAGATCTGTTTCGTTTAATCGAGATCTATATGAGTAAAAAAAAAAAAAAAAATGATTTATCTCTAAAAGATTTTGAGTTATAAAATGTTTTGTGAAAAAATCGATGTTTCGTAAAATCTAAAAATGTGGATCGCTGATCCGTATTTTGTTGAAGTTTTTATATGGTTCGAAAGAGGATTAAATGACCTTTCAAAATATACCGGTTGTTAAGAAATGGGACAGTTATTCTTTCGTAGAGGACGATTCAAAAAAGACGATCGAGAAAAAGAGAAATTTTGGACCCTTTTTAAAACTTTTTTTTTTTAATATAAAAAATCCGTATTTTTTTAAAAAAAAGTTGTACCGTAAGAATCGGTAATAGATGCTCTTTATCGTGGTACAGGCGTATTTTCAATATCTCAAACCGTTGAGGAGAGATCGTTTTACAAAAACGCACGAAAATTTCCCTCTCTGCTTCTTCTTATGTGGATCGTGCTCCATTCTACTTGGATGAGGAAAAATACGATCCGCTCGCTTTTTAATTAGACATATGTTGACGTGTTAATTAATATCTCCGGAACTAATTAAAATTTTAAATTCTGTTTTCACACTTTATTTTATTTATTTATTTATTTGTTTTATTTATTTATTTATTTATTTGGTTGGGGGCGGGGGGGCTACGAGGGGGCAAAATCGAGACAACCCTTTTAGCGCTAAATTTGTCCTGAAAAATCTATGGGAGCTGCGGTCACAAATTTTGGTGCTTGGATTGTTTATATGTATCCGACACCTAAAGTAATGTGATTTATCGAAATTACCCCCTTCCTCCCCTGGGCGGCGCCAAAAGACATTTTTGGTTTTTTGTGGGTTTTTTTCTTTTTTTCCAAAAACACATTTTTGTTTTTTTGTGATTTGCGAGTTTTGGGGGGGTTACGAGGGGGCGAAATAGAGACACACCTTTTAATTTGTCCTGGGAAATCTATTGGAGCTGCGGTCACGAATTTCGTTCTTGGATAGTTTATATGTATCCAACACTTAAAACAACGTGATTTTGATAAATCACCCCCCCCCCCCGAAGGGGGGGACAGAAGACAAAAACATCTTTGTAAGTATAACTCGGCTCCAAATTACTTCACAGTGAAAATATTGCACATGAGGAGACTACACATAAGTACAAATAAAACATTATCTGCGATTTAGGAAATTTTGATTTTTAAGAGGAGGGAGTGGAAAAATCGATTTTTGACGGGAAATTTTGCACCAAAAATGGAACAAATATGTTGAAAACAGCCATGCGTTTTCTTTAGGGTGTTTTCAAAACACGTTTTTGATTTTTTGCAATCTTTTTTTTTTTTTTTTTTTTTTTTTTTTTGGGGGGGGGGGGTTAGTATGCGTTACAAAGGGCAAATTCGAGATACCCCTTTTAGCTTTAAGTTTGTCCTGGGAAATTTGTGAGAGCTGCGGTCACAAAGTTTGGTACTTTGATTGTTTATATGTATGCGACCCCTGAAGTAACGGGATTTTTTTTAATTCCCCCCCCCCTTACCGCCTGGAGGGCAAGAAGCAAAAAAACGTTTGTAAAAATAACTCGGCCCCAAATTACTTCACGGTGAAGAAATTGCACATGAGGAGACTAGACTTGAGTATAGATAAAACGTTATGTACGATTTTGATTCTTACTGAACGAAGGGGAAAAATCGCTTTTCGGGGAGAAATTTCAGAAATTCCGGATTTTTGAGTAGAGCTCTTCCAAAAACAGTGCAAAGGTATTGAAAACAGCCATGTGTCTTTGGGATAATTCTAGAAATACATTATTTATTTTCATTGGGGGGGGGGCATTACGAAGGTGCAATTGCGAAACTCCCCTTTTAGCTTTGAATTGGTCTTGGGAAATCTATGGCATCTGCGGGATTTCGCAAAACTTTGAACTTTGGAAAACTTCGAACTGGGGAAGGGGAAGTAAGAAGCGGGTAAATTGCTGCCGAAGGCATTGGGGACCTGGACTCTTCACGTTTCGAACGAGAAAAACCTCTACCGAATACAACAGGAACTTAGGTAATAATAATATGGGACTTTGACAACTCATTTAAGTATAGTATCCAGCAAAGCGGGCAAAGCCAGCTAGTGAAAAATAATAAATCTTTGCATAGTTTTATAAAAGAATGATTGTAACTACATATTATATGCAAGTGATTTTTTTTTTTTTTTTTTTTTCCACAACATAAAAGGGTGGAAAAAACTTTGACCACAAAGTTAAACATTATCTAAAAGTATTGCATTCTAATTTTTAGTACTTCATGCTTTCTTCATTTTAGTACTTCACTGCTTTCACATGAATTACTTTTAACAGACGATTTTGGAAGGATTTTGCTAGATTTTGCATGTTAGTTTCGATATTTTATCCTATGCTTTTGAAAATGCAGATTTGAGCTCAGAAACAGAATGGTATTGTTTACCATTTTTATATAAATTGCGTGAAACGATACCCCACATGTTTTCTATCGTGTTCCAAGTCTGGACTTTTGGCCATAAAATTTACGTTATTGTCAGTTAACTAAGAAATGGTTGAAGCAGATTTGTGCACAGAGATGCATTATCTTGCAACAAAAGCAAATTTTGATTCATGAACTTTTTTTAATGGAACAACATTGTTAGCTAGTGTATCTTGACTATCAAAATACTTTATATTATCTTTAGTGAACACAACATTAATCTTACTTCGAATACAGAAACTGCCCAAATCATGAGAGATCCCTCTCTTTGCATTCGCTTTTAGAAATACGTAGGATTCTGTCTTAACCATGTCGGTAGTTTCGTACACCATCAGGTTCATCTAAGTTATTTTTTTTTTTTTTCTGTGAACACTATTTTTCGCCAAAAGTTGGGTTTGAAAACATCAGATACTGCTAATTTCAATCTTTCTTCAATATGCCATTTTTTTAAAGTTAGGTTTGCTTTTTAATTTTGAATATCGGATGATTTGTGCAAGATTCAGAACATTGCTATCAATTCTAGCTGTCGATTGAGGCTTAAGAACCGATTTTATTGCTGAAGAATATGCAATGCCTTTAACAGCCATTCTTATAACACTTCTTTTCATTCTAAGCGATAGATTTGAAAGCCTTCCTCCTCTTTTTTGTACCATATCTACATGGATCTGCGAGAAACTGATGAACTACAGTTTTAAACCTCTCGATTTTGCTAGCGATTTGCCTTTCACTCATTCTTCTTTCTCGAAATGCCAGGATTTTCCCCTTTTCAATTTCACTCAGTAATTTTTCTCTACCCATAATTTCAGTTGCTTCAACATTCAGCTAAATGATTAATTTTATTTATTTTATTTATTTATTTTTTTTTATTCTAACAACTGTCCCACTCAAAACCGTTCAAATATGACATCATCTCATGCAAGCAATCATTTTTAAAATTGGTCTTAAAGTTTTTTCCATTTGATTACATTACACATTAATTCGCACTCTATTAGTATATCTGCTCGATGCTACATTCCAAGGATTTTTCACTATGTAATCTCATTTTATAAGGTGTCATCATCAGGTATATATCATCAAAGACACTGTTTGTGAACCACCGATGCTGAAAACACTGCCAGAACTTAAAGAATGCAACTGTACAGCATTAGGAATCATTGATAGTGTAAAATTACAAAATGTGTGGAACGAACCTGATTACAAATTAGATGATTGATTGTTGTGTAACAAAAGAGTTGCACATTGTAACTTGTAATAAAAAAATCTGGTGTGAAACAATCACACGACTTCCATTACCCTCTATTACACGTATTATATGCGTTTTTTTTTTTTTTTTAATAATATGATTAGAAGACATAAAATTGACTTAACGAAGTAGGCACCTAACAAATTTCCGATAAGAGAAAGCTGATATATATATATAAAGACGTGTAAAGCAGAGTTTGTATAGCGAGTTAAAAAATAAGAAAAAAAATGATAGAGTTGTTTTTTGAAACAGCAAGTTTCGATATCTGAAACTGACCTAGCTAATCAAGATGACTGTTAATTTTCCTGTAATAACCAAGCAATACATGAGAAAAGATATCTAAAATAGATTTATGTAACAATTTTCAAGAAAATCGTTGGAGCCATTTTTGAGATACCAACACTAAAAAATCCTTGGTCTACGAATTCTTGCATCCAATAATTAATTAATTAAATCCAGTCATGGCACTGAATAAAAATGCCGTAAATATAGACGAATACTTTAATAAAACAGGTACTGTACTTCACACAACATAAAACAAAACATTTATAACACAAAATAAAAATATTCCTGTAGAACAAAACTAAAAACATGTCGTCTGTTTACTCTCATCTCCCAAATATCCGTTCTCCTCTTTTTGGCTGTTTCTACTCATCTCTAGTTTAATACCATGTCATGGAACTTTACACCAACTTTTACCAAAACTTGACATACTCAATTATTGATCGGAAAACAATAATTACATACAAAAGGATATTTAAAAGTGAGTTAATATGGCCAGTTTGAAAAAAATTCATCCAGCCAATTTCAAGGGAACGCACTAGCGAGACTTAAAATTGAGCTATTTATACAGGACGCCTATAAATTTCCCTGGACTAACCAACTATATCAGTTGAAAGGACATCTAATAGAGTGATTATATAGCAAATTTAAAGATAATCGTTTGAGCCGTTTTTGAGATACGGACCTACTGTCCCACTTCCTGTTTTCGATGTTCCACTTCCGGTTTTCCAATTTTCAACAAAATTTGGAAAATTCATCTGTACACCAGACCTGTCTTAATTCTGAATTTTCGTAGATATGTCTTTAATAGTTTCGGAGATACAATAGCCAAAGGATTCCTCACATACATTGTACAAACACACACACACACACTGACCAATTGAAAAAAACTACGTTTTCGGACTTAGGAGGCCTTAAAACGTGTAAATCAGGTGAAAGCTCGATATCGAATCTTTGGACCGAATACAATACTTCCATTACCTACGATTACCTACGGTAGTAGGGTAATGGAAGTAAAATAAATAAACTTGGAATATTTTTCTTTAATTTCGTATATAGCTTATTGTATTGTGCGAAATAACTTCGAAAATAAAAATTTTTAAAATCTTATCATGCATTTGTACTAGCCCTGTATATATTAGTTACTTTTATGTCTGTTCATTAACGTCATAACCCAAATATGAGCTAAATTTTAGCAAATTAACTTATTTTATTGCTTTATATACATGGATTTAATCTGCTTTTGCGCACCATCTATTTGTATATTCCTATTAAATAGATTAACTTAATTAGATTTTGTTACGAATTATATATCTTTTTTTCATAGTTGCCAATTTGTACGGTTTTTTAAAACCATTTTTTTCCTGAGTGGAAATTTTCACCTTATTTAATTAATTAAAACTTATACAAAAATTCATAAAAAATTCCTATTAAAAATTTCTTTAAGAAGAAAAAAAAAAAAAAAAAAAAAAAAAGTACATGTTGGCAGCTGTGTTCTATCTTCTATTATAATGCTTACCTGCCAAACATCACATTTATAAACAGAAGATTGTTAGTATCCGTCATTTTTTTCACACTAGTCCTTTTTAGAGTAATTTTGTACTTATTTAATCGTAACTACATTTGGAGATAATTGCTCTAAAAATAAAGTAGTGTGGAAAAAGGGGTATGTACTAAAAATCTTCTATTCATAATTAGGATGTTGGCAGGTGTGATAATGTGATGATACTGGATTACTTTATGCGGTTTATTTACTCTTTGCTAATTAAAGTTTTTCCGTCTTATCTTTTGATCATCCTAATGCTGAAATATATATAAGCATATATTTTGTTTTTTATAATGCATATAGATAGATTCTCATCTTGAAATGTCCATTGCTCGGAAAATCAAAATTCCCAAATCATCACGTTCTCAATTGACTTAGATTTTTGTCTAACCCTTTTGAAATCAGTTTGCATTATTCTAATTAATTTATTTATTTATTCCCTTACAGGTGGTGGATTAGGTTGCATAGTAACTGGTGTTTGTTTAGAATATTTTGGGGGCCATACGACATTTTTTTATGCATCTATCTTGTGTGTAATAGCCACTATGATCAACGTATTTTCCACTCTGCTAATTAGATGTCGGAAAGGATCCCAAGTTGTTATTTAAGCAGAAGAAAATATGGAACTTTTCTGACTTATTTTAATAGAGGATTTCATGAACTGTACACTACCTGTACAACATCATTTATATTGATCGAATCTATTAATTTACAGTTAAAGTCATATTTGGAATGATACAGTGGCTAAAAATAAAACTAGATTTTATTACATTTTATATTTTTAATTTCAGATTTTTATGTAAGAAAAAATTTAAATAAAGTTTAAAAATGTGTTTATAGCGTGCCATTTTTATAGATATGGATGCATCATCAATAGAAGAAAAAGTTATTCGCAATTTTTACTTCCTTATACAAAGTATAACGAAGTATTGTAATCCCAATTTGAGAAATGGATTTTGTATCTCGCATAACTCAAACACGAATCATCGTAGAATGCTGCAAATTTATATTTGTGATTCTCATGTTGTCTAGTTGTACACCTGCAAGTTTGGTCTTAACACATGCTCCCTTTTTAGAGATATCTGCGACTTTACACGATTTTTCGTGACGTCTGTATATACGTATGTCGCATGACTCAAAAACAGTTGGACGTAGAACGTAGCAAATTGGTTTATAGGTTTGTTATAATGTTTTGCACTTCCCTTTTTGGTCTTTCTGTGACTTACCATTTTGGAGATATTCACGAAAATTATATTCATAAAGACCAAAAATACAAAGGTTTTGGCCATTCTATATGACCTACTATCATATGTATGCAATATCATTTCAAAAGAAGCTAATGATAGAGCTCGTAATGATATTGTTATGAAACCTGTTGACATTTTTGCGTATAGAAAGTAATTCTTAAAAATATAAGCACGTTGTAGTTGACGAATGCACTTTATTTATTGAATGTTCAACCCATAGATAGAGCCCGCAATAATACTGTTATGAAAGTTGTCGATATGTTTGAGTGTAGAAAGTATATATGCAGGTTCTAGTGAACGAATGCACTTTATTTAATGAATATTCAGCTCGTAGATAGAGCTCATAATGATATTTATTGTTATGAAAGTTGTCGATATTTTTTCGTGTATGAAGTACTTCTTAAAGACATGAGCAGGTTCTAATCGACGAATGTACATTATTTAATGAATATTCCGCCCGTAGACAGAATGATATTGTTAAAAACATTGTCGACATTTTTGCGTGTAGAAAGTATTCTTAAAAACGTAAGTAGGTTCTAGTCGACGAATGAACTTTGTTTAATGAATATTCAGCCCATAAATAGAGCACTTAATGATATTGTTAAGAAAGCTGTCGACACATTTTTGCGTGTGGAAAGTTATTCTTAAAGACATAAACAGGTTCTAGTCGATGAATGCACTTTATTTAATGAATATTGAGGAACAGTTGAATAATTTTTTTTTTTTTTTTTGTGCCACAAAAATCAATAATGAAGGAATATTTTCGAAATAATTCAATAAAATAATTATTTTTACTACAGAAATGAAATAAACATCGTGAAATACACTACAGAGCAGAAATTTCGGTAATTCAGGAAAAACCGGAAATTTCGAAGTCTGAATGGAATTTGAATTTGTTTATGCAGCAATGATAATACTATTCTTAAATCGACTAATGGACTGTACAATTAATCAAAGAAACTATTTTTAAATCATATCAAACTTTATTCTCGGCAACGACACTTCGGCGTTTCCAGCTTACATGCTTCTGTTTTCAAACTGAAACTAAAACAAAACTACCGGTACATGAAAATAGGCGATCTCAGCGCGACTTCACAACTCAATGTATCAGAACAGAAGATAAACACACTCCCCAGGATTGAAATTACATTAATTTCAATAAATTTACAGCAAACACAATTATTTAAAATACAACATCAATAAACAACAAAGTTATATTACAGATTACAGTATCAAGTTAATGTAAATTGCACAATATTTTACAAATTCTATGTTAACTGGCA
This sequence comes from Salticus scenicus, assembly GCA_963930645.1. Classification (NCBI taxonomy): domain Eukaryota; kingdom Metazoa; phylum Arthropoda; class Arachnida; order Araneae; family Salticidae; genus Salticus; species Salticus scenicus. The sequence goes on from OZ005649.1 coordinate 289,236,444, forward strand.
AATTATTCAATAGGAAGTAATGCGATTTTGTTATCCTTCTTTTGAATTCTCCTGTTTTTGTCTTTATCTTTACCGTTCTAACTTTTTTATCAAAGCCATAATACACTTTAACAACTCAGCCTATGAGCCATTTACAAACTGGTAATAGGTCATCTTTTACTAAAACCATTGCACCTACACCTAAATTATTTCTTTCAGCCACCCACTTGGTTCTTTGCTGTAGTGTTGCTAAATAATCATTTGTCCATTTCTTCCAATATAATTTGAGTTATCCTTGTTCTTTGCCAACGAATTAAACGATTCTCATTTACATCTATCATAATTGGTTCTGGTATTGCGTTCATTGATCTACCTATCAAAAAATGAGCATATGTCAACACATCAAAATTTTCAAAATCATTTGACATAGGAGTTAAGGGTCTGGAGTTGAGTACACCCTCAACATGTATTACTGTAGTTTCAAATTCTTCATATATATGTAAGACGCAAATCTATTGCTCGTTTTAAGTGATATTTCACAGATATTACCCCTGCTTCCCACAATCCACCAAAATGAGGGGACCTGGGTGGAATAAAATTCCAATTTATACTTTCAGTAGTAAAATATGATGCTAAATCCTTTTCGTGAAAATTAACTAATTTGTAGAATTTCTTCAACTAGGAGTTAGCCCCACAAAGTTGGTTGCATTATCTTATCTGTGAATATTTTTGAACATTTACTGAAATGCTTTAGAGTGGCAATCAAGGCATTTGATGTCAAATCTGATAAAATCTCAAGATGAATGCCTTGGTTACGAAACATATGCACACGCATATGTATATTTTGTTCAGTACGCATTTTCTTTGGTTTTTATTGGTAATAAAAAATGGACCACACGGGTCTAATCCCGTTATGCTAAATAGAGCTGCCCTATTCACACGTTCGTATGGTAGGTTACCCATAATTTGTGATGATAAAATGGGTTTGCATTATAGCAGATCACACACAGGTGAGTTGTTTTCCGTGCTAAATCTTGGCCACCCAATGGCCAAAATTTTAACCGTACTGCATTTAGCAGCTCTTGAGGCCCAATACGCAGTAATTTTTTATGTACAATAGAAAAATAAATTTCACTTAATCTACAATTTTTTGGCAGGATTGCTCGATGTTTTTGAGAATATGGAAAAGAGGCTTTTTCAAGCCACCCACTTACACGAATTATCCCTTTCTCATCCACGAAGAGATTCATTTTTTTTTTTTTCTCTTTACCTGACAGGACTTTTTGTTCATGTTTTGTCAAAACCTCTTCGACTACCTGCACTTCTTCCAGCTTTAGAGGTCCAGCTTTAGAGGTCCAGCTCTCTTTAGTTTATTTCTGCAATTATAAATAAATCTAACAATATAAGAAAGAACATTAATTATTTTATAATAACTATTACTAAGACTTAAAATTTTGTGAAAAATGCTCGAAGTTTCATAAATCATCATAGTTGTTTCAAAACAGTTGTCATTATCAGTAGAAGTTCTAGTCTCGTCCAAACAAAATTCTTTCTCCTTTTGGGTCAAGCACTCAGCTTCGTGAATCACAGGTGACATACACTGTTCCAAAAATTGTGGCTCCATCAAAACTTCTGCGCCTGTCCACCACTTGTCACTATTCACTAGAGAGGCAGCACTAATTCCACGTTTCAGGAGGTCAGCAGGAGTGGTTTTAGTTGAGCAGTAAAACCAAGAATCTGGATAAGTAAATTTTTGAATTTCATCCACACGATTTTTAACGAATGATGTCGATCTTTTGCTGGATCCTTTGATGCAGTACAACGTGACTTTGGAATCATTCCAAAAGAAGGTATTAGATGATACTTTACGATCCAAAATCTTTTTAGTTTCAGTTCCCAGTCTTGCAGCAATGAGTGCACCAAGTAATTCTAAACGAGGCTAGGACATCTTCTTTACTGGTACGATTCTACTTTTAGAAGTCATCAAGTGTACAGAAATTTGTTCATGACTCTTCACTTTAACGTATATAACTGCTCCATAAGATTTTTGACTTGCATCGTAAAAAAACATGAATTTCTACGTCTGCCTGAAATGATTCCAAAATAAATCTTGGAACTTTAATTTTACTCAATTCCAAAACTTCACTGCACCACTGGGACGACTCATCAGTGCCGTCAGAGGGAAGTTCAGCATCCCAAAGCAGTTTCAGTACCCATAATTTCTGCAAGAAAATTTTTAACCTGACAGTAAATGGCGTAATATAACCCAATGAATATAAAACTTTCCAGCTGTCTAAAGAATAAATCGATTAGTATTTTTCTTGCGTTTTAAAGTGTCCATCAAACAGTCTCTATACTCAAACAATCTTCTTCAATATTCCATTGTATGTCTAAAACTTTTAGTTTTGTTTCATTTGAATCACTTAAACAAAATGGATGAATATCGATTTTTTTTTCCTTCAACTTCTTAATCAAATTTTTATCATTAGTCGCCCATTTACGAAAGTTCATGCTGGCTTTACTCATAATTTCTTTGGCTTTACATAAAAGTTTTAAAGCTTCCATTGTATCATCTGCCCATGAAATAAGGTCTAGTTGCCGCCAATAATAAGGGGTTTGAATTCACTCCACGCTTGAACCTGTATATTTCCAGTTGTTCATCAAACTCATTCACGATTGGCCTGTCGATTTTCTTAGCAAAAAGAAATCTAACTGCGTCTCTGTCTTTCTCAGCTAAAGCAATTTGCAAAAAGGCCTTTTCTATATCGGCTAAAATTGCTACTCTGTTAAGTCTAAAATATATAAGCAACTGAAATATATTAGAATTTAAATTTATGCCTGGCCATAAACAATCATTAAGGGACAACTGACCAACTTCATGTGAACTAGCATCAAAAACAACACGCATTCTTGTAGTGATACTTTTTCTCTATACACAACCTGGTGAGGGAGATAAAAAAACGGTCTATTTACTGGTTTTAAGTATCAGGAACGTTTTCTATTATATCCTGATCTAAGTATTCATTCAAGATATCCCTATATCTTTGATATAATTAATTATCAGATTGCATTCTTCTTTCTAGACTTTTTAACCTTTTTTTGCGACATCAAAATTATTCTCTAATTCATTACAATTCTTCTTCCAAGGTAAACTAACAGTATATCGACCATTTTTAAAACTGACAGTTTCATTAAAAATCTCAAGTGCTTTATCTTCATCGTAACAGTGCAAAATCATCTCTAATTCCGATTGATTCTAAATCAAAGAATTTTTTTAATTGTGTCTCGACATTTTCATGAATAAATCCACAATGTACTGGCGTTTTATCATCTTGAAAACTTTCAATACTACCACCTATTAAGTACCCAAATGCAGAATTTTGCAAATCTAAATTTGTATTAGGTACATAAATTTGTCCTGATCTAATTAAATCAAAAAATATCTCCGAACCAAGGAGCGAATCAATTTTTCTTGGTTCATAAAATTCTAAGTCGGCTATTTAATATTTTTAGACATCGCAACATTCTGTAAATCAATCTGCATCGAAAGTATCAAATGAGTAATGTTTGGAACTATATAAAAATCCAACTTACGACTAAAGGATTTGTCTACATTAGAGATTTTTTGATTTTACAGTAGCTGAAATTCCTGCTAAACAACCTACTGATAAATTTACCTTTTCCTTTTGCAACTGAAGCTTTTCAGCTAATTTAGATGAGCGAAGGTGAATCATGCTTCCATTATCTAGTAAAGTTCTCGCTTGATATATTTTCCCTTCATTATCCTTAATAAGAACCATGGCAGTAGATAATAATACTTTCTTCACAATAACATTATTATGACTAGACGATGTCATAAAACATGCATTTTCATTTTTACTTTCAAAAGAAATAGCATTAACATTGAGTTCCTGAGAATTCGCATATTCACTAGAGTCCAGTGTTCTCACTTCGGGGAAAATTTTCCCATTTTAGGGAAATTCCGGCTCTCAGATGGGAAGAAAAGGGAAACGAAGTAATAAGGGAAAAAATTCCATTCACATAAGAGATACATGAGAATATATTTTTAGACTGAAAATCTAACACATCCATTTAACTGCTTTAAAAATAAGATCTGAATATGTTTTTTGAATATATAAAGTGATATACATATATCTTCTTGTTGAATAACATAGAATGGCAGCAGTCTTTACGGAACAGATTAATTTCGAATCGAGCATGGCAAAAAGCTGCACATGAACTCAGAACTCATTCGTGTATGGAGAAATAATTCCAGGTAACTAAAATATCCATATAAAAGGTGTTTTACCTTGACCAGAGATGTCGAAGCCAGCTCAGAAAATTTCATTAGTCAAATTCAATAAAAATTACCATCTTGACAGTTCACAACATTTTATCTTTTCACACACACAAATTCTATGTACATTTTTTATATACAGAAGTTAAAAATAACAAATTGTGTAGGACCCATTTTGCCCCTTATTTCTTCTGAAAACTACATAATATAAAACTCAACTGATAAAATTCGGTAACTTCAAAACTCACTATAGAACATTTTTTCTCTTGCATCTCCTTTCAGAAGCAAAAAGTTTCTACTTGTAGACTACAACCGCTCCTGGGCGGAATATTCACTAAAATGTTACTGAAACAATGAAAAGTACAATATAAAAATGATTAGGAAAAACACATAAACATTAATTAAATCAGTAAAATATTAAGTTATAGTATAAAAGAAATAATGAACTAAAATGGTAATGGATGTTGAAAATGTATTACTATGTCTATTATTTATTTTATGAATATTATTATTATTGGATGGCAACGTTGGTTAAAAAAATATTATACTTGGTCTCGTTTAATCGAGAGCAATCCGCGATTGTAATGAAATGCTCGCCCTCTGGTGGGCTAAGGTGAAATTATCATACCACTGCAACTGCCGATAGCTTTCACGCTTTCGTTGAGGAGACTCGTGATGCCATTGCTTGTTTGCTGTTGTATAGGAGAAAGAACAATTACACGTGGCTATTATATTTACTAACAACTGCAGTTGAGGAAGCGCCATCTATCGATCATTACAAACGCGGATCGAGAGCTCGTGTGTATTTAAAATTTTTAGAATAAGTAATTTTTTTGTTTTAGAGCAGTAGGTTTTTTCCATTGGGAATAAAGTTTTTTTGTATTTTTTAAAATGATTTCTTTTTGTAAATAATATTCAACGTAGCTGTGTTCTTCTTTACTGATATTTGAATTTTTAGAAGAAACGCAGTACGTGTTATTCAATTGAGTAGCCGCTTTGAAGATAAAAGTGTGAATATTTTATTTACTGGCGTCCGTAGATAACACTAGTTTTTAGAAAGCAGAAGGAAACGGTGATTTTTCTTAGGTAGCTTTAACAATGAAAAGGTGCCTCAAACAAATAATTAAATTGCAGATATTTGTCACCACGGAGTAATAAAGACAGGAGAAGAAGGTAACGCTGAAATTTTGTGATGTTGTTTTCTAATGTTTACAGATGGCGCCAGCGTACAATACTTCCTACTCTCCAGCTTCTGCAATGTTATTCAATGGGGAAATGTCTCGTTTTAATCATTTTCTAAAAAATAATATCAAGCTGAAAAAATTTCGATTGAAAGCAAATTTCATTAAATAGAGTATTCTAAGCAACATGTTTTTTTTTTAAGAGTCATTTTATACTAATTTTACTTTGAAAGAGAACTTTTAAAAAATGACGATCCTTGTGAACCGAAGCTAGCTAAAACAGACTACAGTTGGCTGCAAAATTATTCGAGCACTAGCAATAATCCTTGCCAAAAAAGAGTACACTTAATACAGCTTTGTTAAATAAATCCTTGTCGAGTCATGTTCTTAATCAGTCTAAGAACATGATTCGACAAGGATTTACTTAGCAAAACAGTCTTAAGTGTACTTTTTAAATATAGGAATTATTGGCTAGTGCTCGAATAATTTTGCAGCCGACTGTATTGGGAGGAAGGAGAATGGAGATCGTTTGTATTGTGTCGTTTGAAAATGTAGATTATTATGGATATTTTATGGCAGTATTATAATTTTTCATTATTAGTATATTTGACGTATAAAAAAATGTAGTAAATAAGTTTCTAGCGATTTGATTTTTGCATTAATTTTCTGTAAAACTTATTTTCTGATAAATTAAATTGCTTAAAATTTAAAATTTACTCCGGCAAAATTCTATTGAAAACAACATTATATCCGCACCCAGATAGGGAGTAATGACAAGTGGCGCTCTCAATATTTACCAAAAATTTACATCACAGTTTCGTAGATTTCTCCCATTGGACCTTCAACTCCTATTAATATTACTCCGTGTTTTTCACTAATCAGAAAATAAAATCACAAAAAATTGTAGGAAATCGTGTCCTGCCATCTGTTGTGGATTTTAAGAAATAAATTGCCCTTTTCACAACACTTATATTGTACTAACAGCTATTTTATTAGAATTTTTTTTTTATACTTTTGGGGGGGGGGATTATATTGAATATTACTTTTGAATTATATTGAATATTATAAGTAAATATCTTTATTATTTGTTATGAAATTAAAATTCTGAAGTTCACAACTTGTTTTATTGTACTTTATATATTCTGTTCTTGTTAGATGCTAGACCATGTGCACAAAAATTAGTCATTATTGCTAAAAGTTTTTAAAAAATAACATACTTTTCTATTCAGTTTTGTTAAATAACTTTTTATGAAAGATTTAATGGTACGTACATACAGTCGGTAACAAAAGTGTCCGAACACTAGCAAAAATTCCTATGTGAAAAAAGTACGCTTAACACAGTTTTGCTAAATAAATACTTGTCGAATCCTGTTCTTAGACTGATTAAGAACAGGATTCGACAAGGATTTATTTAACAAAACAGTATTAAGTGTACTTTTTTTATATAGGAATTTTTGCTAGTGTTCGGACACTTTTGTTACCGACTGTAAGTTTAAAATCCTTAGTGTGATTGCTGTTGCCGTATCGGAAAACCATGAAATGATAATGCCTAAAGTAGTGCCAAAAAGTGAATGTCACTAGGTAGGCCATCAACGCTTGCACTACAGCCAGCCGTATTCTCCCCAAATCGGAAAACGGAACGTAATCGGAATGGACATCAACCGGAATCGAGTCTAGATCCCGATCCGAATGGAAACTGCTATTCTCCCGACACTGAATTCCGTATGCGAAATCATTCCGAAGCATTCGAGAGGAAGTGACGTTTTTGAGACGCTCAAACCAATCAGCAATTAGAGAAAAATCATGCTTGTTAGTAAACAAACAATCACTCGATGGTTGTATTTTCTCATAGATATTTAAAATCGCTCATATTTAGTTCTGCTTAAACAGATATTTCAAAGTGTGTTTGAAAAGAAAGATACATCTAAAAATTAAAAAAGTGATCGGCCAAAAAATCAGCGTTCCATAAATCGTATGATTAATGTAGTAAAATTTTCATAAGATTTATTCACGACATCACATAATTTATTCCTAATACTTATGGATTCGATTGCTTTATAAATAAAACATGTATATCATCCGAATACAGTATTTGCTGTATAGCATCGCATCTATCATATTACGAGGTTTTATCGCACCTAACAATACTTTATCTAATTCTTTTTATCACGTTTGTAATGATCGATAGATGGCGCTCTCTCAACTGCAGTTGTTAGTAAATATTGCCACGTGTAATAATTGCCACGTGTATTAATTATTGTGCTTTCTTGTTGTTTATTTATTGTTTCAGCGTGAAAGCTATCAGTGGTGTGATAATTTCACCTTAGCCCACCAGAGGGCGAGCATTTCATTACAATCGCGGATTGTTGAATTATTCATTTATTATTGTGTATTTAATTTGTGATTTTTATCATTTATTTACCTTAAAAATTTAAAATTTAACGGGAAATTTTTATAATTTTAAAATTAATGTTTATTGATTTAATGGTGTTCTTTCTTTTTAATAAAAAATTAGTTAGTTAATTAGTTGAATAATTTTGAATTTTTACTCGTTTAAACATGGTGACTGGTTAAATTATTAATATAACAGTTAGCTTATTTTTTATATAATTTTATATTCGAGTAATTTCTTCATCAGAGGTTTTAGTTAATTTGTCATGAAGAAATTTGAAAGAATTTTTTAAAACATATAAGCTGAATTTTTTCAATGCCTTAATTCTGTACTGATAAGTATAAAGGATTTAAGTCCATATTCTTGATTTTTCAGGAGACGAAAAATAAAGTTTAACTAGCTAAAAACAAATCAGAAGAATCGATTAGGAAAAAGTTATTTCGTTGGTTTATACCCTTTATATCATTCAGTGGTTGTCAACCTTCATTTAATAACGGGAAAAATTGAAATAAATATTTTATACCATACATGAATGTAAATTTCTGAATTGGTCTTTTTTTTACCAATGGATTTTCTCAAAGACTAAATGACATAGAATTAAATCCTTTATACCAATCGATAGAGAATTTTTTTCTGAGTCTGACTATGTACTTAACTCAAAATCGACATTTTTGGACTTAAATCATTTATACTTATCAGTACAGAATTATTCACAGAAAACAGAGTTATTGCTATAGTATGTCATGATTTGTGGAAAAATATTTTTAATTGTAATTTTTCCAGTCAAACCTTATACGTCCTAAATTTGAAATTTTTCTAGCAATTTTTACAAGAACCTATAAAAATATATGTAAGTCTATAAGAGGTATTCTTTTAAAACATATTTTTACTTTCTTCAATATTCATAAAAGAAAGTATTGGATTCGTAAAAATTTTAAACTTCTAGTCTTCGATGGATTTTACATGTTTAAAGATGTTTCACACATGATTTGACCATTCAGAAACTGGCTGTCTGTGTGTTAGACGTCTGCTGAAAGTTTGTATCTGTGAGAAGAAACAAATATATCCCCCCCCCACACACACACACGCACACACTCTATCTACATCAATTTACTATTAATTTCACCTCTAATATATTACGAAATAACATTTATCTAGACTATAAAATTTTATGCAGTTAGGATTGCCAGAAAAAAATGTTAAATTGTCTTGTATTTTTAACTTAAAAGCAGCCCAGCCATTAGTTATTATTTTTTTCTTTTTAAGGCTGTTAGTGAAATGTATTAATGTTTTTTAAAAGATTCGAGATCAGCGGGTCATCAATATTTTAGACTATCTTTCAAAAAATTGATCCTGCTGTGTTCAGTAAAAAAGCTGAACGAAATGTCTCTCACTTGATATGTTCATAAGAGAGAAGGTGCTGGGTTCAATCCTAGGTCAAATTCATCTGAGCAGTTTGGAGTTTTACATGTTTTTCTTTGAAACTTGCAAAAATATGGTTTAGAACCCTTGCATAGTCAATCAGTTCCAACCCACACAACACAATCCAGTTTTGCCCTTTACCGTTATTGGATATTATACTGAATGTTCATATCAATTTAAACTTCACAATTTTCTGAATTACCTGTATTTGTACAATCGATTTCATTTAAGAAAATTCTGAAAAGATCACCCCCACCTCCCCCACACACAACATCACATATAATGGAGGGTGTTGTGTTGTTTAAGGTAAACTGACTATGCGAGGACCCTAGGCCTGGGTGGCGTTCCTTCTGTGGGTCTCTTTCTAAAGAGTCCTTGCTCAAATTCATGCAAGTTTCAGAAAAATCTCTGAACTGCTATGGCTGAAATGCTAGTGTTGAGTTTGAACCCCACATTTAATGGATTCAAAATTATTAACTACGATAGATCAAATTATGAATTATTTCCAAGTTATAATAGATCATGAATAAAAAACAAAAATTAACCAATATATTATTAAAAAACATCTCAAATGCCATATTCTACACTAGAAGATTTATTTTTGGCTCTCTGTAATGTGTAAGCATCTGTTAAAGTAAAAATGAAATATTCACAACTTGCAACAACATAAGTGCGATTTTTTTTATAAGCAGCTACTTCACAATAAGCGAATCTTTTAAAAGCATATTTTATTTATTTATTTATTTTTATAAGCTGCTACTTGATAATAAGCTAATCTTTTAAAAGCTTATTTTCTTTATTAATAAGCCTAATAAACCAAACGTCCAATGTTCTGAAAAGTAACAACGTAGCCTGGTGCCATTACTAAAACAATTTATTGAAATAAAGAAAATGAAATTCATTCTTTATTTGGAAGAATGAATAAAAATTGGGGAAAAAAAGTCACAAATTTGGCCAAGGGAGTCCCATACTAAAGCTGTGCTGTATTTTCAGCAAATCAAAGCCATGGTTAAGTGCTATCATATACAGCTGTTAAGAAAATATAAATGATATTCAATTATTTGAGGTTCATTATGTTGATTGGAAACGTGGTCATTTTAAAATAAACTAAAAATGCATTGACATTAAGAAACAGCTTTAGTATAAGATCTCTTGACGAAATTTGAAAACTGGCTCCTAAATAGCTTGAGCGATTTTCGCAAGTCTTTTATTATGCAATTGCAATAGCCATTTTAATTCATCACCAAAGTGGCAAAAAATAATAAAAGTCGCCAAGGGGATTCTATACTAAAACTGTGCCCATTTTAGTTTGTGGATGATAAAATCAAGGGGAAAAAACCTATAAGACAATTCGATAAATTTAAATAAACATTATAAAAAATTAAATCTAAATAAAACTTTAAATCATCTATGACATCTATTTTAGCATAAACAGGAATAATTTTTAAATTTAACATTCATGTGTAAAAAGGTTTTTCTTTTTTATATTAAAAAAATAAATAAATAAAAAGTTGTAAACGTGTTATATTGTTGGTCTCAGCTTGAAATTACAGCTCAAAGAAGAATGTAAGGGAAAAACACAAAAAATCATATTTTTAAAAATATTGAAAATTTAAAGTATATTGTGAATCTGCACATATTCCTCAATCTAGAGTGCCCACCAGCAGCCAAGCGGTTTTGCGCTCAAAAGCTGGTAAACGTGAGGTGCCGGATTCGATCCCAGGTCGCGCTCGTCGGCCTAGCTGTTCGGAGTTTTCTGTAGTTTTCTCTGAAACTTGTGTAAATATGGGCTAGGACCCCTTAGAAAAACCCCCACGGAGGGCACCCTCCCCCCCTCAGGTCCAGGACCTACAGCAGTCAATCAGCCTTATTCCCAAATTCAATCCTCTATCTAGAAGGGAAAAAAATAATGTGCCATATATACATTTAATCTACATCGCACACAGGCAAAGATACAAATATCATCTTTTATTAGTATAAAACCAGGCTTTGCCTGTCTCACGGGAAAAAAAGAAAAGAAAGAACTTACAAGCCAACTTGATTGATTGAAATCAATATTTCAAAAATAAATAATTAATTCAAATAAAATATTATGATGTCAGTTTCAAATATATATATATATATTTAAAAAACTTTAAAATACCTTACTAAAAATCCTTTAAAATTGGCTTATACATTTCAGCTTCATCCGAAGCCATCATCGGAGCCTCGATGACATAAACAAAGAGCTTTGGCGGTTCACTCCTCTTTCACAAATTCGTCACTCGTCATTTCTTCAGTTCTTTTCACTTTTTCTAGGGTCGGTCTCCATTCAGGTGGAATGATGCTGTGTTCGATATCGTTTATTGCGTCATGTGTAGTTAGAATTTCTATTGCTTCTCTATAAGCCAATTTTAAAGGATTTTTAGTAAGGTATTTTAAAGTTTTTTAAATGAAATTTGTAATCCTTTGTAAACAAAAATATGTATTATATATATATATAATATATATTACTAAACAATTTAAACATTTAAATAAACGTTAATGATTATTGGCGACTATTTTCAGCACAGCTTTAATATAGAACACGCTTGGCAGTTTCAATCATTTTGTTTGCCATTTTAGCGGTAAATTGAAATGGTTATTGCAATTGCATAAGTAAAGACCTTGACATCAATCATCACATAGCAAAAAAATAATAATAAAAGTCACCAAAGAGGTTAAAGCTGTGCCGACGTTACTTTTGTGAATAACAAAATCAAGGGGGAAAAATTGATTATTTGAAGTTAATATTAAAAAAAAAAAAAAAGCATTATTATGTCAGTTTTATCAGATATTTTTTTTATGATACAGATTTATATAAAAATAAATTTATTATTTTTTAAATCACTAGGGGGCTCCGCCCCCTACTCGCTCCGCTCACCAACCCCCCCCCCCGACTCACTTTACTTATTAACGCATGCAGAGCTCTGCCTGCCTATTCGCTGCTTTCTTTCACTGAAAAGGAATATTAATAGTGCATATTAAAAGATAAAAGCAGAAAATCATTATGGAAATCCTCATAATAGAAAAAAATTCATAATATCTAGACCATTTTGCATTGCAGCTTTAATATATGACCCTTTTTATTTCTTTTTTACAACCTTAGATCCAGACCGCAGTACCCCTATCGGTAGAGCGCTGAGCTCGTAATTGGAAGATTACGGGTTCGGTTCTCGAGCCGGCCAAAGACCTTCGTGTAATGGTGGCTGGTGCACGTAGAATATGTCGTGGCCGTCATCACATAAAATTTTATTTTGTTAAAAAATGTCTGTGACTTCAATTTAATTGCTTATCAGTCTGTCTGTTCACGATCTGATTTCCCTCGAATATTTTACCATGTCTCGAAATTAATATATAGGGTAAATATTTTTTGTGTGCGAGACACTACTCTATATGGCCCATCATATGGTGCTTGCAGTGGTTTCCTCACACCGTCATGTCTCACGAAGACATGTGTGCAACTCTCAAGAGCAGGGTGCACAAATATAGATGTTTTGCAGTGTGCGGTTGCAGGGGTAGGCCTTAGGTTGTTCATGGTAAACCGGAGTCGTTGGAGGAATGAGTGAGGGTCAACCTGAGAAGAGGGTGGATCCAAGAAGTCTGCAGGCAACCGTAAAGGTGAGCCATATACTAATTCAGCTGCTGTGCACTGGAGATCAGCTTTAAAGGCAGAACGAAGGCCTAGCAGCACTAGAGGCAAAGATTCTGTCCATTTTGCACTGTCATAACATTTTAGACTCTGTTTGAGAGAACGGTGGAATCGCTCGACAATACCATTGCTAGATGGATGGTAAGGTGTTGTACGAATCTTTTTTATACCAAAAGTATCTGTCAGTGCTGCAAAAAGGTTACTTTGGAACTGCCGACCTTGGTCTGTGGTGATTTTGGAAGGGCTACCGAAACGTGACACCCAGTGTGATATAAAAGCTCGTGCCACAGTTTCTGCTGTGATGTCTGGAATAGGTATGGCTTCTGGCCACCTGGAAAATCTATCAATACAGGTGAGGATGTACTCGCAGCCTTCTGAAGGTGGGAGAGGTCCTACTATATCAATATGCACATGGTCAAATCTTTGTGATGTAAGTGCAAATGGTTGTGGAGTGCTCCAAGTGTGCCGTATTACTTTGGACTGTTGGCACTTAAGACAGGAACGAGTCCATGAGGTAATGTCTTTGGCAATAGAAGGCCAAACGAAGCGAGTTTGCACTAGTTTTTTGGATGCTCGTACACCAGGGTGTGCTAGGCTATGTAAAGTTTCGAAGATCTGTTTACGGAAATCTTTTGGAACGTATGGTCTGATTGATGTGTTGGTGACATCACAATAGAGTTGTACATTGGAGTCTACAGTCCATGGTCGCAATTTTAATGAGTGATGAGAGTCTACAAGCAGATCTGCTAGCTCTTTGACGCACTTTTGAGCTTCTGCAATGGCTTTGAGGTCAATGGGTGGTGAATGAATGGCATTGATTCTAGACAAGGTGTCCGCCACAACATTTTTTGACCCTGATATGTGTCGTATATCAGTACAGAATTGTGCAATAAAATCTAGATGTCGAAGCTGCCGTGGTGAACAAGATTCAGAATTTTTTCTAAAAGCAAAAGTTAAAGGACGGTGGTCTGTAAAAATTATAAATGCTTGACCTTCTAAGTTATGGCGAAAATGTTTAACCGCCGAATATATTGCCAGTAGTTCCCTGTCATAAGCACTATATTTACGCTCAGCTGGGGATAGTTTTTTTGAAAAAAATGAAATGGGTTTAAAACCATCAGGTGTTAAATCATTCAGAGCAGCACCTATAGCTATATCAGATGCATCAACCATTAAACAGAGCTTTTGATTAGGTGCTTGAAAGTGGAGTGTGGCTGCATTAGATAAATCCTGTTTGCATTTTTCGAAGGCAGCAAAAGCAGAGTCAGTCCAAGGGACTTTGCGTTTGTCATTCTTTTTTGAATTTCTGAGAAATTCATGCAAAGGGGCTTGAGTGTTAGCGGCATTTGGGAGAAAACGACGGTAGAAATTAACCATAGCAAGAAAACGCTTTAGTTCAGCCATGTTTTCAGGTTTGGGAAACTCTACGATAGTCTGCACTTTTTGAGGTAGCGGCCTTACACCATCAGGTGTAATAAGGCATCCAAGGAAACTAACAGAGGGTTTTCCAAGAACGCACTTTAAAGGATTAAGCTTTATGCCATGTTGTGATAAACGAGTGAAAACTTCCTTAAGATGTTGTTTGTGTTCTTCAGCATTAGCAGAAGCAATAAAAATGTCATCAAAATAGGGTATGCAATAATCAAGACCAGATAAGACGGTATGTATGTATCGCTGAAATGTTTGACTAGCATTTCTTAAGCCGAATGGCATGAAAAGATACTCATAAAGACCGAAAGGAGTTGTAACAGCAGTTTTAGGTATATCTGGAGGGTTTACCGGAATTTGGTGATAGGTTCTTGTCAAATCAAGAGTTGAAAATATAGATTTACCATGGGAAAGTTGTGTACAGTCCTGAATATGTGGAACTGGATATCTGTCAGGTACTGTTATTGAATTTAGCCGACGGTAATCCCCACATGGTCTCCATTCCCCATTAGATTTTTTAACCATATGCAATGGGCTTGCCCAAGGGCTATTAGATGGGCGAATTATGCCTTGAGTCATCAAGAACTCAAACTCTTGACGGGCTGCTGTTAACATGGCAGAAGCTAAACGTCGAGGTTTTGAGAAAACAGGAGGTCCAGTAGTTTCTATATGATGATACACTGTGGTATGTTTATGTTGTTTAGTCGGTTGGGATGGGTTAGTGAGCTCTGGAAAGCAAGCGAGTATTTTGTCAAATTCAGAGTCACCAAGCATAATTGAAATGTTAGATTTTAAAGAATTTAAGTTTGAAAATTTCCCGCGAGAAGTCAATTTAGTTTTGTCATCAATCAGAGAACCATGCTTAGCATCAACAAGGAGGTTGAAATGTTTTAAAAAATCTATTCCAATTATTGGCTGACTCACATCTGCAATGACGAAAGACCATGTGAAGACTCGACGCAAGTTTAAATCGAGACTGAGAAGTTTGGTGCCAAAAGTTTTTATTTTCGTCCCGTTGGCAGCAAAAAGACGTAAATCTGTAGATGGGTTTGCAAGAGGGGCAAAGCTCTTAGGCAGAACAGATATATCTGCTCCCGTGTCAATTAAAAATTTTTGATTTAATTTTTTATCGGCCAACATGAGTCGACTGATCTGGCGGTCACTATCATGGCCAGTGAGTGAGCGCCAATTTAGTTTTCCGGATTGTGGAAACAGCAAGGTGGGTTGCACTTGTTTGCTTTTTTTCCAAAGTTAGTGTGATAAAAACAAAACCCATTGGCCGGCTCTTTATATTTTCTAGGACGTTCATGGGACTGATTACGCCTGAAGCTATTTGATCTTTGTCGAGTACGGGATGAACGTTTTTCTATTCGGAGCTCATTAACTAAGATTGTTAGGTGAGAAATTTGTTGTTCGAGCTGAGTGATTTTTTGATCGGAGAGTGATGTAGCTGAAGTGCTAGGATTTGAAATGGCATTAATGCTAGAATTACTTGTGAGATCATTAACCTTGTCAGCTACAGCTGCTAAATTAGAAAGGTCCTCATTAAGTACAGCTAAAATTGTTTGGGTAGAGTGAGGTAGTCTGCCAAGCCACAAAGATTTTAAAAGAGGTTCACCTACAGTATCACCAGCTAATGCACGCATCCGTGTAAGCAATTGAGAAGGCCGCTGGTCTCCTAATTCTAAACCTTGTAGTAAGGTACGTATTTTAGATGCTTCGCTTTCGGAGTGCACTTCAATAAGCCTGTCTTTCAAAGCTTTGTAGCGATTTCCGTCAGGAGGGCGTAAAATGAGATCGCTTACTGAATTAAGTACATCTGCGTCGAGGGCAGAAACTACATAATTAAATTTAGTAACATCAGCAGTTATGTCCGATAAAGAAAAGTTCGATTCCATTTGGACAAACCACAGTGCAGGATTATTTTTCCAAAATGGGGGTGGTTTAATAGCTACGCGGGCTACTGCATTGCCCTGACTGCCATTATCGTTTTCGTCTGGCATTTTGGAAGAAGGGAATAAAATATGGTTTTAAAATGTATAATAATTACAAAATGCAGGGTCAAAAATTCAAATAAGGCATTAGGGTTAATCGTAAATACAAGTGTGCATGCAAAACAAAAAAATATGTATATATATTCATACAAGTAAAAATAAACAAGTTATCCTATCAAAGAAAAAATATATATACAGAAAATAATGGTAATTCGGGACCTTTTCAAGCTATTAAAAAAGTACTGGCAATATATCGGAAGAAGGGTCAAATAAAATCTTACCGTTCACCACGTGCTAGTAATAACTCGCCATTTGCGAGCGCAATATTTTCATCAGGACTGCTATGAGTTTTGTTAAAAAATACATGTTGAAATCGGTGAAGCTTGTTGAGAATTTATAGCGAAGGTGCGTTTTCAGATGAAATGGAAAAGGGTCACCAATATGGGTTCACGTTGTATCCCACATTTCGTAAGTGTTGGTTGCTAAGTTGTGATCAGTTAGAAATTAGATGACGAAGATCGTTGATTTTTCTATTATTATTATTAAATCACAATTTACACTAATCGGATAAAATTATCCGATAATAATAAAGTAGAGATTACATAAGAAGAGCTAAAATGCAATGCACAATCAGAAATCGCAGCAACATGCTGCATAACCGCGACATTACCAACTGGCTTTTTTATTAGTGTTCGATTTCCACCATACAGTCATATTCGATTCCTAACATATCGAACTCCGCACTCATTGACACTTTCGATTTAACTGTTTCATCTCAACTTTACTTTTTTCTGTTCAACAGGTACGAACATCTCAACTCTACTCGAACAGAAACCGAAAAGAACAGTTTATTCTTTTTACATTCGCACGGTAGCTTGCATGCTATCTTTCGCATTCTTATTTTCGCAGTTATTACTTTACGCATTATTATTGTTTATTACTAAACCGCAATGATTTATCGCACCTTATGTTGTCAACGCATTTAAATCTGTGTTTATGTTTAATATAGTTTTGTTTTGTGAGTGAAAGAAAGAGTGTCTTTATTATTATCTTCACATCACATCAAATTACGCAACATTATCTGGAGGCACCGGCGAGATTTTTGGTGAACATGTGTGAGTTTTCGCTAGCTTACAAATTTGGATATCCAAGCGCAGCTATTAAGGAATAAAACAGATAAGTACTTATTTTCCTATTTTACAAGTTTGACTTTGGTTTTTCGCATTACTCCATTACGTAGTAATGGCAAGCAAAAAGAACAATGACGATGACAGTAATGAAACTGTTGCTTTAGAAGATGCTGAAAAAATAGCAAAACATTATCGAGGCAGAGCGAAATCTGCGCTTACTAGAATTATGAATTTCATAAATAATGAAAATCAAATTTTTCAAAAACATGATCTCTTAAATAAACTTGAAAAGATTGAAATTATTTATTCTGATTTTGATAAAGCCGATTCTGAATTACCTGATGAAATTTCAGAAATAGAAGAATTTGAATTGAAATATTATGAAACCAAAGCCAAGCTTCAACAAAAACTTGAAAATTTATCTGTAAACATGCAAACAAATATTTTAAATTTTCAAAATCCCCCCATTGATACAAGTGCTATAGCTAGTAATTTTCGGTTGCCTAAATTAAATATTTGTCCGTTTTCTGGAAATTATAAAGATTGGATGTCTTTTAAGGATTTGTATATATCATTAGTTCATGAAAATGTTAATTTATGTAATGTACAAAAATTTCAATACCTAAAGGGTTTATTAAAAGACGAACCGGCTTCTATTATTAAACACATTCCAATATCTGAGAATAGTTATCTAGAAGCCTGGGAAAAATTACTTACTAGGTATGATAAGAAAAAACAAATTATTTCTGCACTTATTAAAACCTTTATGGATCAACCAACTGTAATTCATGCTAATGCATATAACTTACGTAAGATAGCAGATACTTCGGATGAAGTAATTAGGGGATTAAAAACTATTGACACTAAAGCTACTGAAAGAGATGTATGGTTAATTTATATTTTATTACAAAAACTTGACCATAAATCACGTGAAGAATGGGCACAATATTCCGCAAAAATTGATTTTCCAACTTTAGAGATCTTTTTACAATTTATTAATGATAAATGTGCATCTATGGAATTATGTAATGAAAATGAGAGTAAAGAGAATGAGTATAAACAAAATAAGGATAAACAATTTAAGTTATCTAAGTTTCATTCTAACGTTAATTACAAATGCATTTTATGTAAAAACAATAATCATTTCTTGTTCAAATGCTTTAAATTTAAAGAACTTCCTGTTAAGGATAGAAAACAATTTGTTAGAAAGAACTCATTATGCAGCAATTGTTTATCTAATAAACACTCTATCGCTCAATGTAATTCCACTTACACTTGTCATTTTTGCAATGCAAAACATCATTCTAGTATATGCGATAATAATTTGAAAACTTATACAGCTTCGGCTTCATCTGCTGGTAATAATTTTGAAAACTCTGAGAATCGTACAGAGCCATCTGGCATATCTCAATTCCAAACAAGTACTCATAACCATTCTATACAAACATCTTTCGCTTTACTTCCTACAGCTAGCGCTTATATTTATGATTCAATGGGTCAGAGACATGTGCTAAAAATTTTATGCGATTCAGGCTCTGAAAGTTCTTTTATCACTGAATCATGTATGAGTATTTTAGGTTATGAGAGAAAAAATGCAAGATTTCCCGTCAAAGGGTTGGCAAATTCAAAGATTGCAATAACTAAAGGTTATACAGACATTAATTTAATTTCCATTCACGATTCCGATGTCAAGTTATCCATGCGAGTTTTTATATTAGATAAATTAACAGCTCCATTGCCATCAGAGAAAATAAACAAGGAACATTTTTCGCATTTAAAAAATATGCAACTGGCCGATCCCAAATTTGAAATTCCAAGTAAAATTGATATGATTTTGGGATCTGATTATTTTTTTTCTATTTTACTTCCTGGTCAAACAATTTGTACTGAGAATGGTTTAATTGCTCAAAATTCAATTTTTGGTTTTCTCGTATCCGGAAAATTACCTGAATCTCAGACAAAATCTAATTCGATTTCAAATTTACATATTTACGAAACTAATATTGATAGTGAGTTAAAACGTTTTTGGGAATTAGAAGAAGTTTTTAATCCAAGTGAAAAGTTACTTTCACCCGAGGAACAGTTTGTGGAGTCACATTTTCAGGAAAATTATTCAATTAATCCAGAAGGCCGTTTTGTGGTAAAACTACCATTTTATAAATCTAAATCTGAATTATGTAATACAAGACCCGCTGCACTTTCCCGATTGTATGCAATGGAGAGGAAATTTTCTGAAAATCCGGAATTCGAACAACAATATAAGGATTTTTTTATATGAATACGAACAATTAGGACACATGGAGGTAATTACTCAGAATTCACTAAATATTTCTCAAAGGGAACAATATTTCCTACCTCATCACGCAGTTATTAAACCTTCTAGCACTACCACTAAATTAAGAGTCGTTTTTGACGGTTCCTGTAAAACTTCTGATGGTAAATCATTAAATTCAGTTTTAGGTGTTGGCCCTAAATTACAACGAGACATTTTTGAGATCTTACTTAATTTTCGATTCCCGGAGATAGTTTTTTCTGCAGACGTGGAGAAAATGTACCGCCAGGTTTTAATTTCTGAGGACGATCAAAATTATCAAAAAATCCTTTGGAGATACAACCCTAATGAGGAAATAAAGGAATATAAATTGAAGACAGTTACATATGGCCTTGCTCCAGCATCCTTTTTGGCCACTAGGTGCATTAAGCAAATCGCTGTAGATTATAATCAAAATACACACGTCTCGCGTACTTTGTTAAAAGATATATATATGGATGACTTGATATCTGGTTCAAACTCAGTTAATAGCGCAATATCAATTGCTAAGGAAACTGCTAATGTTTTGGGAGAACATGGGTTTCATTTGAGAAAGTGGAATTCCAATTCGAATGAATTCCTTGCGGAATTTCGAGAAAATTGCATCACAGATACAGACTTTAAAATAATACCAAACAACAATGAAAGTTCTAAAGTTCTAGGGCTTTACTGGAACTCTTTAGCAGATACATTTATTTTCAAAACCGCACTTACTCTCAAACCACCACTAACAAAAAGACGCATTTTGTCTGAATCCGCCCGCATTTTTGATCCTCTAGGGTTAATTTCACCTTGTACAGTAGTGTTAAAAATATTTTATCAAAAGCTATGGTTAACAAAAGGAGACTGGG